>CM050414.1:8024039-8314039 GCA_027564155.1 Gymnocypris eckloni scoliostomus | reverse complement strand
TAGCTGCATTAGTTAGGGAGCGGAGCAGTGAACTCTGCATAGGGACCCTGTCAATCGAAACGCACCTAAAAACACTTCAAAATGCATTCTCTGAAAATAGACTTTATAGTCGGCATGAAACTGAAATTGCAAATTTTCTCCCATTTGTGATGTCTAACTGAAACTGCTTCACAGAATGTGGAGTGGAACAAATTTTGTCCAATATATCATAATATGTTTGCAGATATTTAAGAAACATGCTAAGTTACCATACTTGTTTATCTGAAAAACAATGCTACAGTCAGTTATTCTCCTTTGAAAATGTGCGTTCCGGCCTGGACCGTCTGTGTTTGTTATGGTTTGTGAAACCCTCCCACTGCCAGTTTACCCAATTGTATTTCGCCGGGTTGCCAGTTGGCGAAAACAGAGTGTATTTAATTTCATTTATTGTCATGTACGCTCGTTCATGTTGGTATCGTTAATCTTGCAACGTGCTTCAAGTCTGAGGAGAAGGGGCTGGTGAAAAAAAACCTCTCCAATATTTAGATTTTGGACGGCAATACTTCATACAGCACCTTTAACAAACTATTATCTATAACTTTTGCCTCAATAAACTCCTAATGTTTTTGTTTTTTAATATCTGGTAAGATAGTTATTAAGTTTAGGTATTGGGTAGGATTAGTGATGTAGAATATGGTCATGCAGAATATATGCTTTATAAGTACTAATAAACAGCCAATATGTTGTTAAGAGGTTTGCTAATAAGCAACTATTAATAGTCAGAATCGGTCCCTATACTAAAGTGTTACCAAAATGCTTTTAATTAAAGATTACGAGACAACATGAATTTGTAATAAATAAATTAATGTAAAAATGTGCAGATAAATATACAGTACTAATTCAAATTAAGATTTGTCAATTTCATAGTAACTTTAATATATTATGCAATTTAGCCTCTCGAATATTTTGGTTCTACTCAATTTGATGACCCACGGTCATCGTCTCCTCTCATCGTGCTTTCTGAGAGCAGCAGTAGAGACTCCGTGCTGATTTGTCCATGTGGGTAAGTCACTGAGTGAGACCTCCGCTGGGAACTGTGGGAGAGAGCTGTGAACACCCACTGATTAAACCTGCTCCTCACACATACTGAAGACTACATGTGTGAGGACCTTACGTGTGTGCGAGCGCACGCGCGTGTGTGTGTATGAGAGTGAGAGAGAGAGAGGGAGGGAGGGGGAGAGAGAGAATGGCATGGTGTTCTTCTGTATCAGCAGTCCTTTTTGCTCCTCTACTTTTATCAGTGACCTTCAGCACTTGTTTTGGCCGTCTTCTCTGTCTTTTTGTAGCTCAGGTGAGCTTTCACAGTCATGCTGATTTCAGCCCACGCTGCACGTACAGCTGATATTACTTTCTCAGGGTTATTTTCAAATACTAATTTGCATAACATCTAGGAGTTTTGCCAAGTACATGTTTAAAGCTCTATATGTTTGTTCTTTTATGGAGGTATGTTGACATTTTCTCTTTCTTCAACAAATAAGAACAGGTAGATGGTTGTAGAGCCTGAAGCTATTTTTCACAGCTTGGTCATTCATTGTAGCTTTTGTTGTAATACAAACAAGATATCTTTTTTTGTCTTTGCTGATCTATAAGCTATAGGCTGACCATAAATTATCTTTCTCCTGGATATGTCTTGGCCAGGATTTTGAAATTTCATCTGGGTTTTGGCTGATGGATCTATGAGAACAGTCAAATATAATGTATGAGGACTGTAGACAGCACATCATTAGGAAAGCAATGCCAAAAACCAGACATTTTAGGCAATTTAGAAATCCTGGCCACATACAGAAAAAGAGGACATATGGTCTGTGCTTGATAACCAGAAGATGTTGCTACATCACACTGAAATGGTTTAACAAACGCTATTTTTATTTCCTATTTTTTCTTAAATTGAAACAAGAAATTGTAGTGGAATTTATCAAAAACAAATCTAGTTATTATGATCCATTTAGTCCATCCAGACATGGATGAAATCCACAAAAGTCCAGTTTAGTTTTCACTGAGCCTTTATAACTGTACGGTTTATGGAAGTTACAGTATGCTTGCATATTCAAAGAGGATGTTCTAGAAATAGTTACTCCTGTGACTTTGAGATATTGTGTGTGCAAAATCAATAATGGTAAACAATCATCCCTCTGGGATCACATTGTTAGGTCTGTCAGTCCAATGCTGATTGATTTGCCTGACTCACCCATGCCAAGAATCTCTCTTTCTCTCTTGTTGGGGAAGGATTCTGGGTGAGTCAGTTGCTTGGAGAGGAGAGGAGTTTGAAGTTTCCACAGTCTTTGAACACACCATCCTAATCAGGCTGTGGGGAGGATTCACCACAGCAACTGGAGCTGCTGCTTCCTCTGTGTGCTGCCAAAAATAATCTTCCCAAGCAGTATCGTGTCTTGTTTTCCTGTTAAAAACTCTAAACATCCTTGAAACAACATACGGTTACTTGAGAAGCAAAACCATTATCATTTTTTGAAACAGTATCTATGACTGGTTTTCCAGTAAAATATATTTAGACATTTACAATGTCAGAAGCAAATGACTGTAAAAATTATTTTAGAATTTTGTTAAATTGATATTTTTCTAAAGGCATTGGCATATTATTGTTCCGACAATGTATTACGCCCGGTTTTCCAGTAAAAAAATAAATAAATACACATCTTTATAATGCACATTCACAGAAAAACAAATTTAAGGAATATATTTTAAATTAATTTAATTCACTACAAAAATGTTCTAGATTTTTTTTGGCAAATCATTATGTTCTGAAAAAATATTATGCCTGGCTTCCCAGTAAAAATAAATAAAGATAGATAGATAGATAGATAGATAGATGGATAGATAAAAATCAAAACATCTTTAAAATAATGTACATTTACTTCAGAACCAAATCTCTATAAATTAATTTCATAGAACATAATTCATAAAAAAATATTAAAACATGTTCTGTATTTATCATTATTTTCCTGTAAAAAAAACAAAAAAAAAACAAGATATGTTTATGGGAGAAGCAAAATTGTTATTGTGTGGGTGCTTTTGTGCACCTGTCTTTGTGTATGGATGTTATTTTGGCCTCTGACTCATCATCAAGGTGGTTGCCCTCAGGAATTTGTACATGTTTTGAACTAGAGACAGGAGGGAGAGGAGCTCACTGTCATTTCATTTCCTCTGGCATTCCAGCACCTTCTCACGTCTACACCAATTACTGCTGCCTTCTGATGGGTTCGGTATGTGCACCGTCACTTTTATCACACCTCACAGGAACACGAGCACCGTGACTTCTTTCTGACATGATATCTCTAACAACATGCCATACATCGTCATGCATGGAAGCAGACGTCACGTTTGCAGCGGTGCTGCATGTTTCTATCACCCCTCTCCTCTCTTCATCAGTTTAGAGAAACTGCTCTTCATTCTAGGTTAGCTGTCAGGAAACGAATGAAACTGTGGCTTATTGTTTGTGTTGATTAATATCAAGCGTGTCTAATTCCAGAGGGAAGTCTGCTGCAAAATGTCACCCATCATAATGCTCCAAATATGTCAAAAGTTTGGTATTTAGTGAAGACATTTGGACAAAGCTGTGCAAGTGTATGAGTGGCTGTCATTGCGTGTGAATGTGTAAACATTTTTCTCTGAAAGAAATAAATATGCCTGTTTCAGTACCAAGTTAAGCTCAGTCAACATTTGTGACATTATAATATTAATTAGGCTACCAGATAAATTATTTTCCACTTTTTACTAGTTTATTACAATTACAAAGTAAAGCCTAAAATGCAAAACAAAACAAAAAACTCGCAAAAAAGTCAGATTTGTGAGATAAAAAGTTGCAATTACCTTTATCAATTTTTTATTCAGTGGCTGAAACAGGCTTCATAAGGAACACATAATCACTATTAACCCTCACTAAACTCTAATTTTCTGCTTATTGATAGTAATGTAGTTGATTTGTAGTAGTGTTTAGGTTATTGGGTAGAGTTAAGGGATCTAGAATATGGTTATGCTGAATAATATAATAATATGCGCTTTATCAGTATTAATAAACCGTCAATATGCTAGTAATATTGTACAAATAGTGAATAGTGTTCTCTTATCTAAAATGTTATCCTTTTTTGTGGTTAGCATAAGCAATATTGTGTCACAAGTATATTTGTCCCAGCTGAGATTTGGTATTGAACTGGAAAATTCCTTGCAATCATCCTTGTTAGAGCACTACCACTAAAATATGTATTTTTATATAATCATATTAAATTATTATTATTTTTTTATCAATTTGATTTCAACTTGACTAATCAGCTAGTCTTTTGTCAATTAGTCGACCATCCTGCACAACACTATTTTTGAGAACCTCCTGTTTTGTTCACAACAATGTGACACTGTACCCTACTCTGGCACAGTTTGTGTAAGTAGGTCACATGTAGTCTAGTCTAGATAATAGTGCTGTCTTTCACTTGTACTTAAATGTACATGAATACCCTCAGGAGCTCATTCAGACAAGTGTTAATGTGAAAACATGAGCAGTCAGAATATGAGTTATCTTATTAAATTGACTGTGTTATCTTATTCAGCTGATTTTGTGGTGCTTACCAACTCATAGCTAATGTTTATAGGAGTTATAAGATGTATGAAAGTGGAGGCTTGGTGGGTTTGTACAGCTCTTTGCATTTCTAGCTGTTGTGTGAGGATAAATTGTGAGCTCACAGTAAAGGCAGATAGAAATACTTGTAATAATAAATTACAAATAATAATGCTACCATAAATAATTGCTTTATTTTCATAGATTATGACTAAATGTAGGATCATTTCACTGATTCGTGCATGTGTGAAAATTCTCACATCTTTGTACATCAACTACAGTACAGAGGCAGCTAATCTTGATATGTGGTAGCATAGTAAATGTCACTATGAATAAAACATCAGCTACAACAAGGTTGATGATGGATTTTTCCCCTGGTGATTGTTCAGCAATTTGATTGCTGGTGAACTAGTCTTGATTCTCATTGGAAAACATTACAGAATCTAATGAAGGCCGGACAAGTTCCCCAGCATATTATGATACTTAATGACATTTTTTATTAGGCATCTGATATAACTGGAGTATATAATGGGGAGTATATAATATCATGTGGCGTCTCAAAAACTCTGTACATCTTCATACAGACAGAAAGCACATTGTCAAGATTAAGTAAAAATGCTGTTTTAAATTGTTTATCAATTACCTTAAGTACCACCTTTTTAATTTAACAATTTTAATTTGTATTCATTTCCATATTAAACATTCTTTATGAATTTTTATTTTCCTCAATTGTTCATGTTTTTGTAAAACCTGTGTGAAAAATTAAACAGGTTTTGCAAATAAAACTTTATTTATTTTAAATACAACATATTTTCCAAGAGTACTATTCTTTTCTTTGTATGTAATACCTGAGGGAAAAATCTACTGAGTGCACCTTTCATGGACTGCTTCAATGATCTTGCTCACCGAGTTGTTACTGTTTCAAGGTATATATCTGATTTTTGTTTGTTTTTCTATAGGAGGTGCTTGAGCGGAGTCCTACTGGGAGAAGTAATGCTCTGTGTGTAGACCTTTCCCATTCCAATCATGAGCCACCAGGAGGTGCCGCATGGCCAGGAGTTGAGAGAGGAGGCTGAGGCAGACTTGGAGCGTCAGGGCCCCGAAGGCCAACAGCCCCCCTCATCCCACCGTAGACGCCACGACAATGGAGATGGCAGCTCCCGCTCCGGTAGACCCCGCAACCACGGTGCGGAGAATAACCACTACCAGTCCCAACAGCAGGGAGCCCCACGCTACCGCAGGTACGAGGGATCTAACGGAGGGACGAACCACATGCGTGCCACGAGGAGGACTGCGGAAGAAGGTGACACTGAGCAGCAACCGGTTCAGCAGCCCATACCGAGACCTGCAGTGACACGCTACCGCAGACAGGGAGACAACGAGGCCCGAATCCGAGCTCAGCAACAGCGGCAGCGGGAGAGGCAGCAGAGAGACGCAGAGAGAACCGAACAGCACAGGCTGGAACTTCAACAGCCTCTCTTCTCGCCTACACAAGCCATGCCGGCCAGTAGAGAGCCAGAGGAAGCTGAGGAAGACGAGGACGATGGCGGCAGTGCTTTGGCCCGATCCGCCAGCACCGAGAGTGGCTTCCACAACCACACAGACCGGGCAGAGGGGGATGCAGTCATGGTCCTGGAAGTAGAACCCGAAGACGAAAGCACATATGGCATCCCGCTTCGCCCGGAATCAGAGGAGTACACAGAGAGCGCAGAGTCAGAACAACAGCACGGTGGTCCAGCTTACCTCCAACCCCAATACCCACCTCAGCCCCCGCCACTACCTCGAGAGCCCCTGCCCAATGCTGAGAGGCCCCATGATGCAGAGATGTTAAACCCCAATTACTCCAGTTATGTTTACACTCAACCCATGTACCGCAGTCCCACCGGAGCAGGAGAGGCCCTTGAAAGTGGAGCAACAGAAGATGAGCCGTACTCTGAGCCCTACACTGAATACACCCTTCAGGAGCATGTTTATGAGGAAATCACGGATGCTCCTTCGACCAAAGCCGAGGGACAGACTCCACAACAACGCAGGGCAGAGTTCAGGCTCTTCGATCGTGACCTCTACCAGCAACAAGAGGCTGTTGGGTCCAGGCTCCACCACTACGATGAGCGATCTGACGGAGAGTCTGACAGTCCCGAAAAGGAAGCAGAGTTTGCTCCATACCCCCGTGCTGACAGCTGCGAACAGGATGAGGACATTGACCAGATCGTGGCAGAAGTGAAGGAGAGTCTGAGCTCACAGAGCCTGGAGCGTGTCGCCATGGGCCTGGACAAGGATGAGAATGAAGAAGAAGAGTTTCCTGAGTCGGAGTCCCATGGACAAATGGACGAAATCAAACCCAATGAGCCAATGGGAGAAAGAGAGGGTGTAGAACAGCCTCTTAGAAGTCCCTTAGAAGAGCCAGCTCCAGTTGTAAAGAGCAGTTGTGAGAAGAGAGATGCAATCTCACTGGCTATTAAGGACATCAAAGAGGCAATAGAGGAGGTGAAGACAAGGACGGTCCGTTCGCCCTACACGCCAGACGAGCCCAAAGAACCCATCTGGGTAATGAGGCAGGACCTGAGTCCTACGGCAGAATCTGACCTTCAGCCGTCTCTGGGGGCTGATGTGAGTATGAACTGTACCATGTTCTATTGATTCTTAGCATTTTACATTTTGTAGCATCATCACTGCTGTTGTTTTCAAAGTTTTATTTTTGTAGTAGAATCTTGCTTACAAAGCTTCACTTTAAGGGACAGCTTACCTAAAAAAATATATGTAATCCTTCCAAGCACATAAGACTTTGATTAACCTTTGAAAGACAAATGAAGATATTTTTAATAAACCCTGAGTGGTTTCGGTTTGTCCATTGAAAGTCCATGTAACCAAACTTCCAAAAAAGGTCATAAAGGCCTGTTTACTGTTCATCATATAAAGCGATCATATCTCTTCACGGGACTTGAAGTTAACCACTTAACTCATATGGATTCATTTTATGGAAACCAACCTTTTTGGTTACCTGGACTTTCAATGATGAGACATAAACCTCCCAGGTTTTATTACAAATATTTTAATTTGTCTTAATTACTCACCCTCATGCCGTTCTAAATGCATAAGACCTTAAATTCATCTTCGGAACACAAATAAAGATATTATTGATGAAATCTGAGAATTTTCTAACCCTTCATAAAGAGCAAGGGTACTTCCACGGTCAAGGCACAGAAACGTAGTAAAACATCATTAAAGTGGCATCAGAGTTTCAACCGTAATTCAACGCATGCTCATGCATTCCTCCTCTGCTCATAAACAAGGCCTCTGCTCATAAAACTGCGTGTTTTATGTAATAACACAGTTTTACGATAATGGCAAGAGGACTGGAAGAGGAGATGAAAAAAAATAGTTTAGTAAAGTTACTATTTTTGTTTTCTTTGCACACAAAGTATTCTCGTAGCTTTGTAAAATTACGGTTGAACCACTGGTGTCACGTGGACTATTTTAATGATGTCCTTACTACGTTTTTGTGCCTGGGAACATTTGAGTTGCATTGCTTTCTATGGAGGGTCCGAAAGCTCTCGGATTTCATCAAAAATATCGTTATCTTTTATCTTAACTAACCCTTTAAGATTAACCAAAGTCTTACGGGTTTGGAATGAATTGAGGTGAGAAAACAAAGAATGACAGGATTTAAATTTTTGGGTGATCCATCCTTTTAAGCACATTTACTGTACATTACGCATTTACATTCTTCATCTGTCTGTCCAAGTATTCATGACACAATGCATTATCAGATATTTGAAGGATTAAATACACATCGCCTTTACTTTCCTTCAGAGCAAGTACTCAACACAGAGACCAGTTGTAGCCCAGGTACAACTTCAGTTGGACTAAACATTTTATGTTTAGCTTTTACACTACACAATTTAGCCCTGATTCTCCAACAGTTTAGCCCTGATTTGCCAACAGTTAGGAAACTGAGCCTTGAAAATCATGACACAATGCATTATGATATTTAAGGATCTGAGACATACAGAAGCCCAAGAAAAGTTACTTTCCTTCAGAGCAGTACATTGTAAAATTGAAAGTTTATGATGTACAAGTTCTAACAGTTGATAAACATTCCTGTGATTGTTATAACAAACTGCCTTTAAATCTAATGTCACAAAATTAAATACCTTTCTGAGGACAAGGAAAGGTTTCTCCATTAATGTCCATTTAATTGCAGGTCTATACTCTGACAGAATAATACATTATTTGTAAAAAAAAATATCTAAATCATTAATATGTTATTATATAACAGGCAGTTTTTACAATTAATTTTATGTATGTTGGATTTGAAGTTCTAAAGTATGTGGGCAGCATTAGTCTGAAAAAAAAATATAAGATCCTGTGATTGTCATAACAAACTGCCTTTAAATCTAATGTCACAAAATTAAATACCTTTCTGAGGACAAGGAAAGGTTTCTCCATTAATGTCCATTTAATTGCAGGTCTATACTCTGACAGAATAATTAGTCACAATCCAAACAAGCATTATAATATAAGCAGTTGGACTGCATAATTTCAAAATGCAAAAGCAGAATGTCCTGACCCTAGCTTTGTGAAATTATGCTAAATAAAACACCTGCAGGAAACAGAAATAGCAGACGAGCTGAATGAGAACACAAATGCACTCTCTGCCAGCAGGTGGCGTTTATGGAACAGCAGCAATACAACGATTCCTTGGTTACTGCTGACAAACAAAGCAGAGCTGCACTTATACTACATTAATATCCATATAGTATATATGGAGGTACGATAAAAAGAAGATACCATCTAAACTTTTCTGAGGACAGTCGGTTTCCCTCAAAGATACACTCATATAAACCCCTCACTCCCAATTCTGTATTTAGGATTTTCTTTGTTCTTCCAATATTTTGTGCATCGTGACCAGTGACCTTGCTTTTTCCTGTTACAATATTTTCTCCTATTTGCATTCGTCTTCAGTGTATCTAGCTTCTGTTAATGGCTGCTTACAGTTGGTTTATTTGTCCAGTCAAAGAATTAGTTGTGTTTTTATAGTTCTCTTACCATTAGTCAGAAGTGTATGCAGTTAACAGGGATCTCTTGTCAATTCACAAGGTTTGTGTACATTGCTTATGCAGTTTCTTAAAATTCATATTGTACGTAATTCAAAACTGTTCACCGTTTGAACCAGTATTTTGCCCAGCACTATATAATAGTGCTTTATTAGTAGTTGTTTTTTTTACCAGTTTATTTAAAATTTACCAGTGCCTAATTTTAAAAGCCTTCTTAAAATTATGAAATGCATATTTTTCCCTGTCTGAAGGATGATACACCGCTGGATGAGGCAATGCTGCTCAGTCTATTTGCCCCAACAAACATAGCAATGTTTTAAAAGCACTGTAGAGCTAATGTGTTCACAATTTTCAGGGAAACCAGCCTACAAATGGCTTATTTAAAAGTTTATATCTGCACATGAAGCAAGGAATAGAAGAAAGTTGTCATGGAGAACATTTAGTTGAATAGAGTTATATATATATAGGCCTATTTGCCTTAATGTAGATTACTTTCTATTCAATTTTTGTAGCAATATTTGTAGCAGGTACAGCAAATGACAAAAATAATTTCTCATAGAAGATGTGTACAATAGCATTGTTGTTCTGCTCGGCTGAAACAGCCCTGCAGTGTGAATCGCATCATTCCTCTTTTCATGACTTCATCTCTCTTTCACTCTTCTTTTCTGGAGAGGACGGTGACACGCTAGTCTCTGTCTCATGAGTGGTGCCTGTCACGGTGCCGGACAAATTGCATGTCACTAGAAAATGAAGACTGCTTGCACTCATTGAACGGATCTCTTTTCCATGGCGTGGAGGGCTCATCTGTATTCTGTGAGTGCTACACATGACCAGTGTGTGCAAATGAAGCTGTCCTGCTCCTCGGCCACAACAGACGTTGTCTGAACAGAGCAGAGAGAGAAAGATGAGCAAAGCAGCAAAATTACCATGTCTTTACTTGATTTACTTTGCTCTCTCTCTCATGCTCTTTATATCATCCCTCCTTTTTTCCCTTCCCATTAGCTGTGTTAAGTATTACCCATTTTATTAACATAATGAATAGATGTCATTCAAGTGTGCCTAGGTTGCTATTAACTTAATGGTATCATCTCATGATGTGTGCTTGAGATTTTTTATATCTTTTGATATCGTAATTAATAGATTCAGTGCTGCCTAATTTGACTAAATCACAGTTGAATCAGTCACATTGTCTATTACCAACACATTACAGAAATAAGCATACTCTGTCTCACTAAACAAACAAAGCAAAGCCCAGCTCCTCTGTTGCCTGTTTCAACAGTGTTAATGAATCACCGTTGTTTGTCTAAGCAGTACTCATGAGCACAAGGCCTCATTTGGAAGCAGTTCTTTGGGATGGAGGGCTTTTGGCACTCTGATGAGAGTGAACATTTCCTTGTGCATTCAGAGAAAAAGTAAAGAATTGCACTTAATTGAAAACTCCCAGTGGGAGTTTAAAGAAGACACCAGCCACCACCCTCTGCACTTATGCTGAATTTGTAAATGATTGTGCTGATTATATATTTTCAGGCTTTATGTGTAGCTTATTATTTGTGTACTCATATACCACAACATATTTGTATTCAGGTCACTGTGGAGATTGTGTTTCCTATAGTGTTTGTAGTACTTAGTACTAAAAAGCTTTAGCTGTAGTTTATTTTTTGTTTATTTCAGTTTTATTAATTGTACAACTTAAATTTAGAGAACTGTTGTTTTTGAAGGCTGGAGTTGACAGAGTCCACAAACAATCACATAGTGTATGATGGACGGGCACAGACTCTGAATCCATCCAGTCAGAGGATATCAACTCTCCGCTGCTGGAAATGTCAGATTTTTTACCAACTGATTTCATTACTAATATATTATTAGTTATCAATCTATTAGCTAAAAAGTTAATTTGATCAACATGAACTTCATGAATTTGTTTGATGTGTGTTTATTTATTTATTTACAGCAGCAGTCAAACTCCAGGTTTGTGTAAGAACCTGGTGATCACGTTCTCCAGCATGTTTTCAGATGATCCAAAGACCTCTTCAAAAGTTCACAAGCTATTTAAAAATTCCCACATTTGATTCATGGCCCAGAAATAAAGCAGCATCCTAAATGTTTCTCATTAATATTATATCATAACATTTCCTCTGTTTTAACATAAAAAATCATTAATGATTCTCAACTTCTCCGAACTTAAAGATTACTGTCTTCATGGTCTTTGTTCTGATCATTGTAAACTATTTCCTGGAGATTTTCAGTGAGTGTTAAACAGTCAAGCATCTTCCAGATATCCCAGAAAACCCATTAAAGTTGCACTGAACTTGGTGATGTCCTTCTCTCACTTCCATTCTCTGTTGTTCTCAGAATTTGACATTTCATCAGAAGCCTGTTATTTTTTCCCCTCCACAATATGATTTATTTAGTGCAGTCAAGAGACACAGAAAGAGACGGCCTGTAAATAATTCAGCAAGGCTCCTATAACACCAGAGAAGAAATACCGCCTTCTTCCCCTGCCCTGCATTAATGCTTAACATGTTTGATATTTATTCATTTTAAGTATTATATATTTTTTGGGTAATGTCAATTTCAGGGTGTGATGAATTGAAGTACATAGTCAAACGCTGAGTAATTTACTAATTGTGACTTATAATAGTATCAGCTAAGATCAATATTAGTGCTGCTTATTACACCTGTGAACAGATACTTTAGCAAATATGTGTTTTTTCACAGGATAGCACTGATGATGCATAGTGTAGTAGTCTCTGACCCAAGTCACTCTTGAGCGAATCTGTTCCAGGAACAGTTTTCCTACAGGGCTGTAACAGGAGCCGTGTTCACCTCTGTTGTCTGGAGCCATGGTGAACCTATCAACGTGAGTTTGATGAGAGAGGAAGAGGCTCTTATGTTCTTCTCTCTCATACTCTGCTCCAAAGAGCAACATCTGCTGTAGCACTTGATTTGAGTGTATCCTGTGGAAGAACATTTTCACTCCAGCTCTTGGAAGTGCTTATTGATATGGAAAATTTTTGGATGCATCAGGTAGATAGCCGCCATGGTGATGAGGTGAGGAGTTAATTGTGTAAATGTGCTCTGGGTTTATCTTTCAATGTTTCAGTATTTCAGAAATGTTGGTTTGAATGATAATCCATTGTGGGACTGTGCCTTGTTTAAACTTTATTACAAACAATGAATAGAAAATCTATTAATATTTTATCCTAATGTGCTCTGGTTGAGGGTATGACTCAGTTGTTCCCTAATATTTCACATTTTGGCCTGTTCAGAAAGATGAGGTGTAGTTTTGAGAAGGCAATACAAGATGACAGATCGCTTATGTACTTTCTTTTGTACCCCTCCCCCCCCCCTTTTTAATCAACCTCATTGCTTTGTTTTTAAATTGTACTTCTGTTTATTTGTTTTATTTATTCAAATAACTTCTAGATTTGAATTGACCTAATGTGCTCCAAATGTCACATGAGTAAATGTATCTTTATTATTTATTCAATCAGTTGTCCAAAATAATAGACTGTAAAGCATGTAATATTAATGAATATGTCTCTTTTGTCCAGTCACCAGGCTCAGGCTCCACCTCCCCACAGGGGGCGGAGTCTTCCAGCCGTCAGCTGCCGTCACATGAGGGGAGTGACAGCTTTGAGTCTCCGTCTCCAGCCAGTAAAGAGGTAGGAGGCTACGAATAAACCTCTAAAACTGTGCTGAAATTGGACGACTCTTAATTATTCTTTGTAATAATATCCAGTAGGTGCTCTAGGAACTTAATTAGACACATATTACAGGCCACAGCATTAGAGTCCTGATTCAGTCTGATTTAGAAGTTATTATAATTATTATAAATTATCCAATGCATTTAATTTATGCATTTAACCCATCCAAAGTGCACACACACAGCAGTGCACACACACAAACTGTGAACACACACACAGTGGGCAGCCATTTATGCTGCGGCGCCCGGGGAGCAGTTGGGGGGGGTTCGGTGCCTTGCTCAAAGGCACCTCAGTCGGGGTATTGAAGGGAGAAAGAGCGCTGTACATTCACTCCCCCCACCTACAGTTCCTACAATACACCTACAATTCCTGCCGGCCGAAGACTCAAACTCGCAACCTTTGGATTGATGAGTCCGACTCTCTAACCATTAGGCAACGTGTGTGTGTGTGTGTGTGTGTGTGTGTGTGTGTGTGTGTGTGTGTGTGTGTGTGTGTGTGTGTGTGTGTGTGTGTGTGAAATAGCAAAGTGAAAATACAGGATCTCGAAATGTAATTACTTTTTTTTTTAAATAGCCAAACCCTTAATCATTATCTTTAAAAAAGCCCAAGCAGTGGCATGTATGATCTCTGAGAAATTCATTAACAAAAGTACAGTATACAGAGAAGTATTATACTGTGTGTGTGTATATATATATAATGGCTGTGTGTTGCGTTATTTTGAGGGGACAGCAAATTTACACTTTCATACAAGCTGTACACTCACTACTTTACATTGTAGCTAAGTGTAATTTCTTCAGTGTTGTCACATGAAAAGATATAACAAAATATTTACAAAAATGTGAGGGGTGTACTCACTTCTGTGATATATATATATATATATATATACTTCTCTGTATACTGTACTTTTGTTGTTATATATATTTATAATGCCCCTTGGCAGTTCTAAAATCACTGTAAAATATGGATTCTTTGGACTTATTGATTATATAATGTTAATTATATTATATTACATTATTACCATCTAAAATATAATATAATATTATAAAGCAAAATATATGTATACATGCTTTATTGTGCCTATAATCCCCCTTTTAAAATCACTGTAAACCAGGGCTTCTTGGAATTTATTATAGTATAAGTATATACATAATAAAAACAGCTTTTTTGTGTGCTTGTTTTTGTATTTGCAGTCAAAGAGAAGTCTTGCTTCATTCCCGACATATGTAGAAGGTAAGAAGATTTCCTATAATTCCCTTTTATTGTTGCCTTATCTGTTCCCGTCCAGGTTCTCAGCTACTGAAATAAATCCTGATAGCACACCCTAGGCATGTTTTGAAAAGTTCCTCTCCTCTCTGTTAGTACCAGGACCATGTGACCCAGAGGACCTCATTGACGGTATTATCTTTGCTGCTAACTACCTGGGATCCACCCAGCTGCTCTCAGACAAGACGCCCTCCAAAAACGTGCGCATGATGCAGGCTCAGGAGGCTGTGAGTCGCATTAAGGTGAGGTGAAACTGTTCTGTCTCCACTCCGCTGTTGTAAACTTCATTGTAAGATGTAAACCTGAGCTTCTATGAATCTACCTCAAGAAATGTCCTAAGCAATGCTTGCTTCAGGAGCAGCATAAATGTTCCAAGAAACCAAAAGTGACAGTTTTAGGACAAAAGATGGGATTTCATAAGAAATGCAGAGCTGTGCTCTATACAGAGTATGTATTTATTGCGCAAGCATTTTATTCCTTGGATACAACATGATGAAGTTGCGTTCTGCAGTCTTATTTTGTTGTTCAAATTGAAATGTGAGCTCACAGCAGATGAAGAGAGATGATCGTAAAACTAAGTGTGTGTGGTCGTCTTGCAGTAATGAAATGATTCTGTAGTCAAATGCAGGGACCTATCCCATGATTCTTGTTCCTAAAGGACCAGAGACATTGACCACCTCCCTCCTCTTCATCCTCCTGCAGCATAAACCAGCCATTCGCCCTGTCAGCTGCATTACTCAGCATTTTTTACCTCCACCCTAAAAAATGCAGTGAGCCCAGCACCTGTGCCATTTAGTGTTCCTTCAGCATGTCTCTTTGTATGTACATTTGGTGTTAAAATGTTCAGTTAAAGATCGCTGTGTGGTATGGCACATAATAATATCATAACGGTTGATAGCGTATTATTATAACTATGAGGTCACTGAATGGAAACTGGCATCGTGTTCTTCAGTTTTATTAGCTTTGCTGAAAAGATCAGCTTGGATTTCAATGCTTGTACAGATTGTTCCGCACTGGACCAGCAGTTTTCTTTTTCACCATCAAACTGACCAAGGTAGACGAGATAAGCTAGTAATACTAGTAAAGCAGCATAATGAGGATACTAGCATTGTATGCTGTATTAAGATTCAAGCTGATCGTTTTATTTTTTTAAATGCATATTTACTATTTTGTCTATAATAAAAATGAAACACTGAAAAATAAATCAATCATTTTAAATTCAACAAGTAAATTTAGACACCAAAACGTTGTATTATACAGTATGAAAAACGGACAATCATTTTGATATTTTCCAAGGATTGCATTTTTTAACAGTGTTATTACATTATTAATGTTTATAAAGATTAACTTTATGGTGGTAAGCTAAATGTAAAATAGAGGAAATAAGCTGCACAATTTAATATCCAATATCAACTAGCAACAGTATAGCACAGAAATAAATAATATAGCATCCCTATGTTCTGGTCTACAAAATATTAGAGGAGACAATCTTCTTAGCAGTTAGTTAAAGGGTTCCTCTGAATTTTGGGCAAATAGTGATGTGAAACTATTTACTGATGTACTATTTACAGAATAACAGTCAATATACAGGACTGTGCTGCTGTAGACTGTCTGATTTAATGGGTTTGAGTCAGTGACGTTCTCACATTTTAAGTGAATAGCTTAAAAAATGTATTAGTGATCTTTTGAGAAAAGAATGACAAATAGCATGAGGTCTTTACCGACAGTTTACCACTTTTCTTATAATGGAGAAAGCTCCCTCTTAGAATTGTTTAGTAAATGCGTATGTGTTATACAAGTACCACCATGTTTTATTCTCTGTGTGTTATCTCAATAAAAGATGATATGAATTCCTTGTTTAATTGGGTCACACCTCATCTGCATGTGTGAGACTCTGTTCCTTGTCCCATTCACAACCATGAGCTCAAAGTGTGTGAGGGTGTTTTAGTAGACTGTCAGTTTCAATGCAGTATATAAGGCAAGTGTAAATCGCATGCATTTGGAGAGATGTCTGAATCAATGCCTGCCTCAGCTGCCATGACGTAGATCTTCCTTAGATGGCCAGTTCGATGCATTATCACAGCCTGCTGGCAAGATTGAACTTTCTCTTAATCTAATTTACAGCAGAGCTCATCTATGCTTTGTATAGTTGATGTTTTATGAACAGGACATTCTGTAATATAAAACCAATATTGGCATGATATTAAAAGTACAAATGGGCCACCTGGTGGATGATGGCGCAAGTTACCATGAAATGAAACCAAAGGCAACATATTGTCGCAGGGTGGTGTCTAGCTTGGCTTGATGATCCAGATGACCATTCTAGTCACCCCACACCAATAAATATCCCAGAAGTCACTTTTCAGATGAATCTTATTGAGCAGAAAGATTCCCCAAATGTGATTGGTCTTGCTGAGCTCTGCTTTATCTAACAATGTTCCTGTCTCTGTTTGTTCCATGCTAAGCAGACGGCCCAGAAATTAGCCAAAAACAGGAAGAAGGTGCAGTAATTGCTCATGGGTTTTGGTGTTTTGTTTATATTTTTGTTCTTGGTCTTCTCTTTTTGCCTGGTTTAAGCACTTCAGTGTTTTCACATTTCCTGTCGCTCTGCCATTTTTCTGAATCCAGCAATGAGTCATGTACCTGTGTCTGTCCACACAGTCTGTTAGCCATTGTTCATTCCACACCAAACATTACCTCAGTTTCACCACCAGATCTCACATGGGGAAGTCGTGGAATAAGTTAACGTCAGGAAAGTCTAGTTTGCTGGATACAGAAAATGCAAGTGATCTTTACTTTCATCTTCTTTGTATTGTGTATTTTGTTCTTTCTGAGGTACTGTGCTGTGTTTGTGACTGTTTTTCGAGGTGTTTATCTGGAACAGCATGTTTTGCTCTTCTCTTGATCTTGTTTATTCGGCCTGTCCTGCACTTAGTGGAAAACTCTCTCAGTTTCTCTCTCTCGCTCTCTCTCTCTCGCTTAAAACTGAAACTCTTCAAATGAAGAACAAAACTAACCAAACTAACCCCATGCCAACTTGCAACACTAGCTGGCTTTAAACGAAAAACGAGGTTATCAGAGTTACACAATGAAGGAGAGAGTGTAAAAGAATTTGAATATGTGGCCAAATGTTGACGATGCCAGATGTAAAGTTGCTTGCACACTCCTTCATGGCATCTCTGGGCCTTGTCAGCTCTTTCTCTCTTTCTTTCTTTCATCCTGTCACTTTCTCTCTCGGTGACTGATATTGTGTGGTTTTCTATCTTCAGGCTCCAGAAGGTGAAGCTCAGCCCATGACGGAGGTGGACCTCTTCATCTCCACTCAGAGAATCAAAGTGCTCAATGCAGACACGCAGGTACTTCATCACCTATAAACATGATTTTGGTTTCACCCACTAACTGTGCCAAGCCGAGTAGAAGCTCTCACTCTTTACATTTTACTAGTGTAGATCACACGTATCTTTGACAGATACTATTTAAACTGAACTGAGCTGGACGATGCCATCACTGAATTCAATAATGAAATGCCTTCAACTGAAAATTGAATGTTTAATCTTGTCATTTTACATTAGTGGTACACTATTTTGATATTGTGCAGTTGCTTTGACACAATTTGTATTGTTAAAAGCACTATATAAATAAAGGTGACTTGACTTGACAAGGAGGCAGTGTCCGAACAGAATATCCATGTCTTACAGACGTCACGAAAATTCTCATTTTTCTTAATCTTTATATTTAGTCATTTAACAGACGCTGTTATCCAAAGTGACTTAGAAATTAGTTCAATAGAAGCAATCAAAACAGCAATAATATGTAAGTGCTATGACAAGCCTCAGGTCATCTAATGCTGTACATGTAGTTGTGTTTTGTAGTTTTTTTATAATACATTTAAATAAGTCAAGTAGATAGAATAGAAAAAGAACATAGAACATTATTGTTAGATGGTAATTCTTTTAATAAAAAGAAAACAAGTAGTAGAATAGAAATGTAATAGAGAGTACAAGTGTTAGAGGGTCAAGTTTTTATTTTTAAAGAAAACAATAAGTATAGACACATTATGTAAACAAAAACTTTTATTTTGGATAGCACCACTAAAGACTTTTTAAATGTTACAACATTTCTATTTCAGATGTTAAGTTCAAATACCATTCTTTTGAACTTTCTGTTCAATCTAAGAATCCTGATAAAATCATATCTCAGGAATAAATGACATTTTTAAATATATATTTTTTAAATTGTAATAATATTTCACAGAACTTTTTATCAAATATATGCAGCCTTTGTGAACATAAGAGACTTCAAAAACATTGAACATGTTTACAGACACAACACCTTTGGACAACAGTACTAAACAAATGGATACATTTTGTTAGGTTCAGTTTTAAAAAATAAACTATATCATTTATTATTAAATCAGTAGATACAATACATGAATCACTGTAATTTAATATTTTTCTGAAAACTATGCAGTCATAATTTGGAAGTTTTTTCATTTAAAAACTAATTGCAGTGCAGAAATGAATTGAGCATGGAGGTAATTTCTGACCATTACAATTTTCTTCTGATTCTCAGGAGACCATGATGGACCACGCTTTAAGGACCATCTCCTACATCGCTGATATTGGGAACATTGTGGTGTTGATGGCCAGAAGGAGAATGCCTCGCTCCGACTCTCAGGAGAACATGGAAGCCTCTGACCCAGCTCAGGACGAGAAGCGCCAATACAAGATGATCTGTCACGTGTTTGAGTCTGAAGATGTGAGTGTGACCTTATCAAGCTCCTGCTAAAGGAGGCTGTCAGAGCGACAGTTTCCATTTCTTGCTTCAGCAATGTAAAACGATCTAACAGATTTACACACTTTGCCACACTGCTGTTGTTGCAGTTTATGAAAGCAATAAGCCAGTCTAGGCCGTTCATTACAGTGCTTTGACCACGATAAAGGGGTGTTCAACCACAACACAAAGCCCTTTATACTTTTTCCACATTTAATCCTCCATATTGGCCTAATTTTTCTTAGTCTCCTCACATTGTTTCCCAGCATGTTCAATATTGCAGTTACTGGGCATTGTGGTGACCTCTAATAGCATTTATCCAGATGGTGTTCTTGGATGTCTTGCTGCGTGGGTTGAATCAGTAGACGGGAAGTGACCTTTTCTCTGTTCAGATGCAGAGCCTTGAATTTAAAGAGCCTGTATATGTCACAGCACAGCAAACAACAGTGACATGAGGGCAAAAAGGCATGTATGCGGCTGTCCTGAGGAACGCCACCCTTGTCATCTCTTGACCCTCGTGTGTAGCTGTTATCTTTAAAAAAATGATGATGATTAGCCATTCAGTCGTATCCAACTCTTGGCGAGCCAATGGGCCAACTCTCGCCTCTTTTTCAGCTGTTCAATGCCTAAGTCTGTGTCACTTCCAATGATATCAAGCCAACGTGTTTTTTCCGCTAACTATGCCAAGCATAATTTCGTGTTCTAGTAAAGCTATTTGCATCACATGGCCGAAAAAGGTAAGACGCAGTTTTTATAATTTTGCCTTCCAGTGACACCTCTGGTTTGATACGCTTCAGAAGCTCTATATTGGAAACCCTTGCTGTCCATGGTATCCTCAAGAGATTTCTCCAACACCGTAACTCGAAGGCGTCTATCCTACTTCGATCAGTTTTTTCCCACAGCCCAGCTTTCACATCCATATATTGATATAGGAAATACAGTCATCTGGACTAGTCTACATTTGGTTGTAAGATTGATGTCTTTACTCTTCCAGATGCGTAGCATTGCATTACATCCTAGGGATAGGTGTACAGTCTGGCGATTTCAGGTGTACAGTCACCAGTTTGGTCAATCATAGATCCTAAAAAGCAGAACTCTTTAACACATTCAATGTCCTCTCCATTGATAGTTTTGTTAATTCTTCCAGGTCTAGCTGTAGACATGATTTTAGTCTTTTTGATGTTCGGTTAGAGTCCCATCTTTCCTCTTTCCCTTTGAATTGTAATTATAAGGTGTTTCAGATCATCCTCGGTTTCTGCTAATAAAGTTGTATCATCAGCATAACGAAGATTGTTAAAAAAGTGCTTTCTTCTAAAAATAGATAAATTAGATAAAGTTAGTTAGATAAATCAAATTGTAAGCATGCAATGTGCAATGAAATTGTTAGATATGCAATATAATGTTAGTTTTCCTCTTTGTGCTCAGGCTCAGCTCATAGCTCAGTCCATTGGCCAGGCTTTCAGTGTGGCGTATCAAGAGTTCCTGCGTGCCAATGGCATCAACCCAGAGGACCTGAGCCAGAAAGAGTACAGCGACCTCCTTAACACACAGGACATGTACAACGATGACCTCATTCACTTTTCCAAGTCTGAGAACTGCAAAGATGTAAGTGGACAGCCCATGCCTGGTGGAAACAAGATTACTGTGAAATTTTGAGAATTTACCTCGATAATGTCAGAATGATCAGTAATGTTGTCTGTATCAGGTTTTAGCAGCGAGAAAAGTGATGTGTGTGTGTGTGTGTACACTACAGGTTTACATAGAGAAGCAGAAGGGAGAGATTCTTGGGCTGGTGATCGTGGAGTCGGGCTGGGGCTCCATCCTGCCCACGGTGATTATAGCAAACATGATGCACGGCGGCCCGGCCGAGAAGTCCAGCAGACTGAACATTGGGGACCAGATCATGTCCCTCAATGGCACCAGCCTGGTGGGGTTACCTCTCTCCACCTGCCAGAGTATTATCAAGGTACAGCTGGTCCAAGATCAAGTGGACTGAAGTAATATTAATTCATTTTGAAGATTTTAACCAATTCTTTTACATTTCATTTATTGTGTGAACAATGCTCCCATCTCCTAGGGACTGAAGAACCAATCCAAAATAAAGCTTAACATTGTGAGATGCCCCCCTGTGACCACTGTCCTCATCAGAAGACCAGACCTGAGATATCAGCTGGGATTTAGTGTTCAGAATGGCATTGTGGGTATCTTGAAAAAAATGACAGAGATTGGTTAATCTATCACATTGACTTTGATTGTATATCTGTATGTATATTTAATTGTGCATACTCATATCCTGTATTTTATATTACCTTTGCCTTCATTTAAAATCCACTTAAAGTTATTCTTTAAAAATCTTTAAAATATTAATAACACTATTAAATATAATTGTTTAACAAATCTCAAAATGAATGTCCATTTTTGTTCTGTACCTTATATGTTATGATGCCTAAAATTACTCGTAGCATTTAAAATTATACAAATAATTTTTAGTTTATTATTAATTTATGTGGACAAAATAGTATTTTAAATTTTAAAATCAGCTATTTATCAGATTTAACGTCAAAATAATTATTGCTGTTGACCAGAATTGTAATACTTTAATGTTATAATGGTTTGTATTTAGTCATGTTTATTTCAATAATAACTTGACTTTGAATGAATTAGGTTGTTATAACTATAATAATTATTTTATATATATATATATAACTATAATAAACTTATTTTAATTCATCTAGTTGCCAAAACAACATTTCTTATTTTCATGTAGTTTAACTTAATGTTTAACTTAATTTACTAAAATAAATTCATAAAAACTATAGACATATATTATTAATGGCTATTAAAATGACAAAAACACAGAACTAAATTACTAAAACTTTAAAATCAGTTTGAAAATGGTAAATAAAAAAATTATAACTAATTTCAAATATTTAAATAATGATAGATATCTGAATTCTACTAATGATATATAATGTATCATTCTAACACAGCGTTATTTTGCATCCTCCAGATTTGCAGTCTGATGAGAGGAGGGATAGCAGAGCGCGGCGGGGTGCGTGTCGGTCACCGGATCATTGAAATCAATACCCAGAGTGTTGTGGCCACCCCTCATGAGAAGATTGTACACATTCTGTCAAATGCAGTTGGTGAGGTACGTCTGAGCTCCATGGTGCCACACCTGCCTAACAACATCATATTTTTCACATCACTATTTCTCCAATGATGTAACGAGAGCACATTTATCTATGGACACTTGGCGCCCTGTTTAGCTCTGTTTCATGTAGATCACAGTCTATCAACAGTGGCCTCAAAAGATTATTTTTACCACGACTGTAAATCAACCCGTGTCGATCTGAGTTCTGTGTGAAGTTCACGCAGGTGTAGTTTATCACTAACTATGAAAATGATCCACAAACATCCAAACTGAACATGTCAAAATACCTTGCTTTAAGGGAATGTTTCAAGTGCACTATAGTATTTAAGAACAATCCATGTCATTAGTGGCGAAATGTTGAATAATTTGTTGGCGTACAGTGAGGAACTTACAAAAAAACTTATTTGGCCGATCCATAAAAATGCTAAATGCTATAGTATGACCACAAGATATAAACAATATGTGACATATAACATGATTTTAATCACTTAACCTTCCTTTTCTGTGTGAAGGTAAAACTACATTGCCATTACAACACAACACCTAAAACAACTGTAATAATGACCAGACCTGCTTTACAGCTCAAATAATACGTTTAAACTAAATAAACTGTAGAAGTGATTTTTCTAAATAATAAGATTCACATTTATGCTTTCAAATATTACAAAAATCGATCCCATTCACTTGCATTGTAAGTGCCTCGCCTATGAAATGTATATTTCTTTAAATCAACATTATGCCAAAAATGCTTGAGCTTAACTTGAATTAAACCCAGAATATCCCTAAACACTAAATATACTGTTTTATCACTTATTTATGTGAAACATATTCTTTTAAACGTCTATGTGTTCTCTCCTAAACATACAGTAAATGTCACTTAGTTATAAATGTAGTTCAGAGATATCACTTGTGACGATCTTGTTTTGCCGAGCAGATTCACATGAAGACTATGCCGGCTGCCATGTACCGCTTGTTAACAGCCCAGGAGCAACCAGTTTACATCTGAAGCTACGACGCTTTCTCAAGCCTCCTGCCCTGTTGTCACCAGATATAACCTTAATCAGCCCTGTGGACTGGTGACTGTGACTGAATCGACTGAAGCTCTGCTCCTCACGATGCTTCGGTTTCTCTTCACTGCCTCCCCTGAGCTCTTCATCTCTTCTGTTCTGTTGCTGTGAGTGAGTGAGTATGCTGTGCTGTGTAATTCCTCTCTCTGTGTGCACTCGTGAAAGGAAGCAGAGAGAGAGAGTGAGAAATATTAGAAAGAGCCCCATCGCAGAAAGTGGTGTTCTTCAAAATAGCTATTGATATGATAACTGGGTAACAAAATGACACCTGTGTGATCGTTAGGTGTACAAAATGAAAAAGGAGTTTGCCTTACCATACTCTTATGATGTTATTTATGGCAACCATCAAGTGTTTTAGAGTCGACTTTAATTTTAAGGGCAGCTGTTAGTCTGAGGAATATGGTGAAAATAGCAAAATTCAGAAAGAAAATGATTATACGTAACTTATTTATTTGGTCAAAACCCACAGGATGTTGAATTGGAATGACAGGAAAATTGCAATTCAAAGACATTCATTAGTTATATTACAATAAATAATTACATCATTAATTTAGATTAATTATGTCTATATATTTCCTGATATGTTAAATGTATTTTCTCAACTGTAACTTTATTTAAAGTAAGTATAGCCGTTAACACCCAAATAGATTTAATCTTTTTTCCATACTAAACAAAATAAGAAATGTCAGTTTGGCAGCATTTTACTTTTACCATATTTGTGACTGGATACAATAGTGAGTAAATTAGAGCATTCTGGGAAATGAAGTGTTCTTTAATTATGGTCCATAAAATGAAATGTAATTTGTTAAATGTATAAAATGTTCTATATGTGGCATTAGTTATAGTATATAATATTTCTGAAAATAGCCCACTTTACAGTTATTTATACTGAAGCATAAAATCACGTATGCTTACAGTTCATTTTAATTCTACTTGCTTAAATTGAAATTTGAATTACAATTCTACATCCTGTGTTTTGAGGAAGAGACCAAACCATTGAGTCCTTTAAAAAAAGGTTTTCTTAAACCGTTCTTAAAATGACGGTGGCTTTTTTGTTGTGGTCTTCTGTGGTGGATAATTCATATCTAGTATATCTAGGAGAATACTGTACGTATAGTAGAGCACATAGAAATAGTGGATGAAATGCCTTACTGAATGATGATGCCATATTTTGAACAAAGACAGTGTTTTGAGACATATGGAGATCTGAGAATAATTGACATGTTTAGAACGGGACACTGTTGGAGATGTTTTGGACTTAAATGATCCTCTTGAAACAAACACACATATATTAGTCAGGTAGTCGGAAGAAAGCATCCTAAAAATTAACCATTTTGTTGTGTTTTACTTTTTTTGTGCAATATTTTGATTTGTTGTAAATGACTGCATTCCTTATTTGTATGCACAGAAAACCTTCCTTTTTGTCTTAAACGAACATCTGGATATGAAATAATATTGCAAATTAAATATGCTTATATTGGTAGCATTTTCTTTTGAACATTTATACTTGAAAAACGTTGTGTGAAGAAACTGTTAAGGTGATATAAATCTTGTGTTGACATTTTCAGGATGGATTCGAAGGAATACATTCTGAGATCTCATGTATCTTCTTATTTTTACCTCGTTATGAAGTTGAGTCATTACAGCCTTTTTTATCAACTGTCAAATGTTTCATTCATGCGTGCTACTTTTTCAATGTTTTTCCACAACAGAATGTGTCTTAACAGAACTGTATTCACTATATATATATTGATCTCAACATGCACTGATTCAAACCCGACTGTGTTTCCAGAGACTCTGACAAACATTACAGTACCATTTGTGCAAGAACTGACTGCTGTTTGGCACATCTCCATTGTTACTTACTTATTACAGACTCTCTGCCGTCTGGTAATTATCACTATAAATGTGATTTTGCATCTGAAGAAAAAAAAACAGCCAGTCTATCAAATGAGTATAAAATGTCTGACTCAAGAAGCTTATTGATATGAATTATTGACAACGTTTCCCCCATTTTACCATCAAGTGTACTTGAGTGTTGCTTGGATTTTCTTCATTTTTGAGAGCACACTCATTTGCAAAGGAATCTTTTGCCAACATATGAATAATAAAATGTTGATTTCATCACAATATGCTGACATTGCTACAGTGTTGAATCTGTATTAATACTAGAAATATTGTGATGAATCGTACTGCTGACTGTATTTAATGGCTTATTGAGACTTTAGCAAACTCCTTGTAATCGTTCCGATGGTAAGAGAACTTCTTATTGCTTGAAATGTGTATTTCACCCCCAAACTACAGTCTGAGCTCATTATCAGGGTATTCTGTCACTAATGGAATCAAACGTCATTAACACACAGGAAGGGGCTCATGTTTCATTGTTTTTTGCTTAATGTGAAGCATGGACTTTTTGTATGCATTGCTATTTATTCTTGTAGTGAGTGTGACGTGTGATTACCAATGACTTCATTATAAAATAAACCAGCTAGACACTTTCATATATATTATATTTATTTACATATAGCATAATATAGACAGTATATCCAATGAACATGTACCATAATGAAGGAAAATTGTGCAAAAGTCTTTGACACCACTTGTTCATATTTGCTGAACATGTACTCATCCCGAGGCCATCCAAGATCTAAGTGAGTATGTTTCTTTATCAGACCAGATTTAGAGAAATGTATTTTAGTGTTACATCACTTGGTGACAAGTGGAGGCTCTGCAGTGAATGGGTGCCGTCAGAATGAGAGTCAAACAGCTGATAAAAACATCACAACAATCTACAGATAATCCAAACGAACTCCAGTCTGTCAAGTGAATGTCTTGTGAAGTGAAAGGTTGTGTTTCTAATCAACAAATCCATCATTATGACCTTTTAAATGTTGACTAGCCAAAATACCAGTCCAAATCTATATTAAAACTTCCTCCAGTGAAAAAGTGCACCCACTGTTGTCCTCTTAACATCAATTCTATTATTATTTTACTGTTTTGGCTTGTAAACAGTGCTTGATCTGTGCATATTTCTCTGCTGATTCAGATGAGACGACTAACAGAGAAAGCAATATAATGGATAGAGGACTTGTTTGAAGTTAAAAATGTATTGATGAATTTGTTTCTTACACTTTTCCACTTTTTTCGTACAAAGCCTTTAATGTTAGATGTTAATTGATATACTAGAGTCGTGTGGATTACTTGTGATGTTTTTATCAGCTGTTTGGACTCTCATTCTGACGGCACCCATTCACTGCAGTGGATCCACTGATGAGCCAGTGATGTAAAGCTACGTTTCTCCAAATCTGTTTCGATGAAGAAACAAGCTCAACTACATCCTGCATGGCCCGAGGGCGAGTAACTATTTTTCTTTTTGGGGGCCAAATATTACTTTAAAGGGCATTACATCATGATTAAAGTCCGTGGGCCAAATAACACCATCATTTTTGCCATAATGTATGTGGTCCGCTGCCACCATGGAACTATTTATTGTAAAATATTTGTTTTACTGAAACGAATGAGCAACCTAGTTAAAACTGAGCTAGTCAGCTTAACTGGTTAAGACGGTTATGTTTTTACGCTGTAAGATTAACACATCAACCCTCATCCTCAGTGAGCCTTCAGTGTCCCAGACTTCTGCACTATACAGTACAGGACATGCTGTATCCGGTTCACAATAATGTGCAAGCTTTAAAAAGTCATGGGTTGAAATATTGAATATGTAAGAATAAAAAACAAGTGGCTTAATGTGATATTGAAATGACACCAGGAATGAAATATCAATGTAAATATGTAACGCATAGGACGGGTGCAACAGATTCCCGCCTCAAGGCCTCAGCGGGGGACGGGGTTTGTACTGAAGCAGGAAAGAAACCGTGGGTTTGATCAGTGCTTAATGCACTTGCTCTGAATGTAATTAATATTATATGTTTGTCAATGTCTAAACGGAAAAACACACTTTCTGTAAAGCAACAGCAATGTTTATTTATTTGCTAACTTTTCTGTGATTGAACTATTTAGACACATTCCTTTACCATAGCAGGAGTGTTTGTAACAGTATTTACAACATTAAACAAACTACTGCGGATACAACCAGAATGTCTCTAATCTCTTGATTTCATGTTTCTGAAATGTCTCTTCTGATCAAAAACACAGTACAAATAGTCTAATTGTGAAATGTTGTAACTGTTTTTATATATTTAAAAATGTAATTTATTCCCGAGATGGCCTTCGGGGTCACATGATCCTTCAGAAAACACTAATATGCTGATTTGGTGTTTAAGAAACATGACCTATTATTATTATCAATGTTGAAAACAGTTGAATTATTTGATAAATACACATTTAGAAATTCAACCTCACTGAACAAAAATATAAATAAATAAAAAAAAGTATTAAAGCCCAAGTATTTGAAAGGTAGTTTTTCATTAAAGGTTTTGTTAAAAACTGTTCATCCTACACCGTCAACATGTCATTATTGATTGAATGAAAGACCCAGACAGCTGATGCTTTAAAGATCATATTTAATCTTGGAGAAATATGGATGTAGGTTTCACCCATATAATGCAGACGAGCCTCCTCAAATTCAGAAATAACACACCATACATCTCTGAAAGACATCTTAAATAATACATTTGTTCAGAATGATCAAATAAAAATACAACATTGCATATTTATCACAATATACTGATTAATCAGCATTGAGTAATTCTCCACATCACAAAGTTTTTCTTAATATAATGATTATTAAAATATTGTATTTTTCATATAGTCAATTTGTATAATCAACTCATTTTTAAATAAGGAAGATGGAAATTTGGTAAATAAACATTGTTGTTTTTCCCAGTGTTTTATAATGCATAATGTGGAAAAATAAAAAGAAACATCCGTAAATCCCAACAGCTGGACTTCCAACTGAAAGAGTTCAAAATGAATAATAATCCGTATACACACTGACGACAAAAACAGAAGTTTTAAATATGAAGTGAAATATCTGTACTTTAAAAGCTTCGCTTCCTTCGTGTCGTGATGTTCACGATAACTCCGTTTGAGACGTCACTCAGATGACCGTTTCTCGGAAGACTCCTATAAGGCTGTGTGGACGTTCCTGTTCCATGCGACGGGATCCAGCCCGAGAGCCCGTCCTGGAGTTAGTCGAGAATGGGAACCTGTCCCGGCCTGCAGATGTGCCCGTGTGAAGGTGCTGAGGTCACCACAGCTGCGCAGGTGCAGGATGCCCGGCTGCTTGCGCAGCGGCAGCGTGTTGGAGGTGAGCTGCGTCTGCGTCTGCCTGCGGAGGGTGGACTGAGCTGGTGCCGCCTCCGACACTGTAATGGCCTGCAAACATTCATGAAAATGACCTATCAGGAAATGACTGCAACAACAATGGACAAACAGGATATTAAAGTGATACTTCAAACCTGCATGAGTTTCTTTCTTATGTTGAACATAAAAGAAAATATTTTGAAGGATGCTGATAATCAAAAATGTGTTGGTCCACATTGACCTCCGTAGTATTTCTGTCCCTAATAATGAAGTCAATGGGTTTGGTTCTTCAATATTCTTCAAAATATCTTCTTTTGTGTTTAACATAAGAAAGAAACTTACACAGGTTTGGAACGACTTGAGGGTGATTAAATGACACAATTGAACTGTTCCTTTAACCTTACACTAGTAACCCTGCAAACAGTGACCCAACAGCCTATAGTATCATTGGTTATATGTACATTTATATGGCCTCTAAATTATCAAAAATGTTTTGCACAGAAAACTGTTTTATGATAAATGATATAAAACATGATCTACTATATATGTCTGTTGTTTGATATTTTATACTAGCAAGTACAAGGCTTTTCAATATTATTGTAAAAATGTCCACCTTCAAGTCAAGGTCCACTTGTCTTTTAGCTGTGAAATATTAACAGATCATTTAAGTCAATGTAAGAGCTATTTTTATATTGTAGGCAATTCTCCAGGATTTGTACATCTCCATCATCACTGTACTTCATTGTTATATGTAAATAAGCATTTAAATATCATCTTACTAAGACATATTATTGGAAGATACCGAGTGGCAACTAATATTTCTATGCATTTTATTCAAGTAGTCTGCTTTATTGTTATATATAAGAGATTTACATTACAAGCTTTTACAGACTTTTTTGCTATATAAATATCAGCAACTGCACCAGATTGCATATTTTTGCTTAGTTGAGCCTCTAAATAAAATTAAGATCTTTTGTTCCTCCTCAAGTATGAGCTGCATGTTGTTTTATATCATACTGTATATGAGCCATATAATCTGGTCTATCTAATATGATACTCAACTAAAAACATGCTGGATTCAAACTCAATTCACCCGCTTGAGCACCAGAGCTCCATGTATCAGAGCATGTGTTATGACTCCTAGGTAACGCGACGTGTTCATGCCATGTGTCTTGCCTGGTCAATGAAGCTGGCGCAGCGAACGGCCTCCTCCATGTGTTCCTCGTCGGAGCGCAGCACGGTTTTAATGCTGTTGACCAGCTCCTGTACCTCAGGGGTCAAGCTGCAGGAGGACTGCTTCAAGAAACGGGCCACCAGCAGTTTTGTGTCTCTATAGTTCTGGTAGTCCACCATAGAGTTGGGACGAGGCTTACATTTGCCCCGGCCCTGTCGTAGCGTAACCGTCCCATCCTCCGTTACAGTCACTGAGCCAGGACCTAATTCTGTCTGTGTCGCTGCTTCACAACTCATTACTGAAAGAGACAGAAACCAAGGACAAGTATGTGTCAGAATGAATACTCACTAGAGATGACCAATACATCACGTGAGGCTGCACAATATGGAGAAAAATATCTCATTGCTAATTTTCTAATAAAACTATTGTAAATGTAATTTAAAATTCACATTTAATAATAATGAACTGAATAAACTATGCGATTTGGCGTGCTGTCCGAAACATCAACTATTGATATCGTAATTGTTATTACTGACTAAAAATAATAAACAATATAAGAAATATTAAATGCTGGGGTGGAAACGGACTAATACAAATGGGGTGGTGGAATTTAAGAAATATAATAATCTTGATTATTTATAGGGTCATATTTTCTGATAAGTGATGTGATTACTGATGATGAACTGTTTGTTAATTATCTGACTATAATAACTTGTTTATAAAACATCACTTATTGTAATATTTCACAAAAAATGTGCTTGTTTGTGTATAAGAAATCAACTATTGTTATAATTGTTATTACTGAATAAAAATAATAAACAATATAAGAAATATTAAGTAATACTTTAATGTGAAATAATACAAATTGTGAATTTAATAAATATAATAATCTTGTGTGTGTGTGGGGGGTCATATTTTCTGATAAAATTTGTGCTTATGGTTGTGATTCAACCAAGTTAATAAACAAAACTATAATAATAATAATAATAATAATTACTATTGTAATATTTCACTGTAAAATTAATACAATAAAGTGTTTAAGAAATATAATAATTACATATATTAATATGTATTGCTGTCTTTATTCAGTTTCGAACATTAAATCATCAAGGTTTATTTTTCCTGAAAAACACAGACATATCAATAATCAGCCATGGCTCAAAAATCCTAATTCTCTTCTAAGTTTTAGGACTAAAAACTTAAGAGCTCTATTCAACCAAGTTAATAAACAAAACAATCCTAATAATTCACTGTGCTGTGTAACTCAAGACCACTGTTGTAGCACCTGTCTGAATAAAACACACAAACAAACAACAAAACACTTTAACCTTTTACTCATCATCATTACATTTTTCTAAATGAGTATTTTGAGGGACTCTTACATCCTGTTTGGTTACCATACACTGTCATTGTTTCAACAAGAAACAAATTATAATGAGCCCAGAAAATATCTCCTATGCAGCACCCTCTGCTGCTATACCGTCAAGTTTTTCCTGAACTTCAGCAGATTTGGTCTTTCCTCATCAGAGACAGAGAGTTAATATTTACATAATAATAATAATGTAAGAATAAAACAGTCTCTTCTTCAATCAACTTCAAACCAAGTTTTCCTCACCATTTGACACACACCAAGTACAAACAAACCTCCATCTGTTTATACAATGTTTGCGTAAACTGATAAAGACTGTGTAGTGCCTGTGCACGACTGGTTGTTGTTGAAACCATCATTTTATATACATTTAGGTGTATCTCCAGAGCAATAAACCCTGTGGGCTTTAGAACCACAGGGTTAAGAACAGACATATTTCCTCTAAAACAAGTCTGTGTCCTGTCAATATACAGAGTAGGGGCCAAACTGGTCATAAGAAAACATCTGACTGTAGACTGCAACAAATGACATAACAGACCGTTTGAGAATCCATGTGACCTTTCTAAACTAAAGCAGGATGTTCGTCATGTTACTTCAGAGACTACATCTGCTCTGTGAGGTTTACTGCTTCAGGAGACCCACTACAATTTGCATACCGCAGTAACCGTTCCGTGGATGCTATTGCCTTCACCCTGCACACTGCTCTCTCCCACCTGGAAAATAAGAACACAAACAATGTGAGGATGCTGTTAACCTGGATTATAGGGCATTTAACACCTTAGTGCCTGCCACACTGGTTGCGAAGCTCCAGACTCTGGGACTGAACAGATCTCTGTGCAGCTGGATCCTGGACTTCCTGACAGCAATAAGAAGTCAGCAGCAGAATGCTGCAACAACACCTCATCTCCTTTTCCTGAACACTGGTGACTTTCCTGGTAGGAATATTAATATAATAATAAGAATAATGTAAGAATAAAACAGTCTCTTCTTCAATCAACTTCATGTGTTTTCTGTCACCATTTGACATTTTTCCCCCAAACGCTGAAGCGACTGTTTATACAATGTTTGCGTGACTGATCAAGACCCCGTGAATATGAGGCAGGAGGTGAGTACCCTGACTAAATGGCTGACTCAGGAACATCACCTCTCACTCAACATCGACAAGACCAGAGCTGGTGGTGGATTTATAAACCCGAGCAGAGAACACACACCCATCACCATCGACAAGAACCAGTCAGTTTTTCTTGTCTATTCATGTCTGTCCTGTCAGCAACTGCGAGGCCAAACCGGTCATAAGAGGAATCTGGTCAAAACAAGTCAAGAGTCAGCACAATCTTAAGAAATGTGCTGTCTAAACTAAAGAGATGTTACGTCATGTTTCTTCATAATGAACAACTTATTTCTATACATACTTCCATTTGGAGTGTTAATGTTTTTAGAAGAGGTATCTTATGCTCACCAAGTCTGCATTTTTTAGTGAAAATACAGTAAAACAGTAATATTCGTGAAACTGCCCGCCACATTGTTAAAATAACTTCCCTCCCTCAGGATATCTACATAGGCGGTGTACAAGGAATTAGCCGGAGGATTGTCAAAGACTCCAGCCACCCGTCCCACAGACTGCTCTTCTGTTGCCCTCACAGGGCGATCCGTTTCCAGAAACATCGATCCCACTAGCCGACTGAGGACAGCTTTTTCCCTCAGGCTATCAGGCTAATGAACAGTCAAATAACTATATTTTACTGTCACTTCTGGTCCATTTATTGCATCTTTGCTGAATAAAATATGATTATTTTTTTTTAAATGTACATTACTGACCCCATACTTCTGAACAGTTGTTTACACATTAAACATGCAGGATCTACACCTGCAAATGACCAAGTTGACCAAAAATCTCAAATGAAGAAAAAGTCACATTTGACACAAACTCGTGGAGTTCATGCATTGATAATATGATATATTTGATAATATAATTGATGATAAAATATATATGAAATTAGAAGGCGGCAAAATGTTTAGCCAAGTGGCTGGCTGCTATATTGTGATTTGTGAAAGATCAGTAAAACATGCAGGACTGTGCTATCTTTGAAAGTGCTGAAGGATACAGACAGCTATAAACGATAAAGAAATCCCTCACAGAAGAGCACTGGAGATACCACCGACACCACTAAAATACATGTCTTTTAATACACAGATGATATCATATTGGATGGGTACTGTGAAATGCTGTAAGCATCCTGATTAAATATAGAGTACCAAAGGCACTAGGTTCATTTAAGCCGTGTCAATGACACTCAAAAATACTTTCTCCTGTCCCTGTTTCATGTGCAAAAACAACTGTAAGTGTTAAATATCAATGTTTATTAATACTGCTCCTCTCCACAGGCCTATACATAACAATTCAAGAAGTTCATACCATCACTGGGCGTCTCTGCCTCGGCACACTCTGTCAGGACCTCAGTCAGATCGGTCATTTGCACCTCAGTATTCTGGGCCTGATATAAATACAGAGGGTCAGTGAGCAAGCGGACAAGGACTGTATTTGATTGAGCTGTTGCCAATGTAAGCTTGATAGACCAGAACACAGCGCCATGTTTGCTGATACGAGGTCTAATTTACAAATGCTATCAGGAATTAATACTGTAAATGCGAACTGCCTTTTGATTTTCATCACAGAGATGATGTGATAGCATGTAGATGGCATATAATAACTGTATAAATCAGTACCTCTGCTATTGGGATTGATGCAACGGCTTCATAAGGTGGAGGAGGGTCTAGAGGACAGAAGACCTCCACTCCTTTAATTCTGGCACCATATATATGAGGAAGAGGAATCATACGATCACCAAACATCCTGCCAAAACACACACATTTACATTGTAAACAACCCATGAGAAGATAATGACAGTAAACAGCTGCTTCTAGACAAACCCATTAGTGTTTGATCCGAACATCCAATGAAACAGGGGAACATCATGCTTTCCCACACACAAACTTCAATCCTGTTTAACGTTGCCAAAACATTTTGGTTGCCTGCCAAACACTGAGCCACCCGCCCACAAATCTGCTAACTCCTGCTGTATTTTTGATTAAGAGTTCAAGGTTAAAGTGTGTGTGTGTGTGTGTGTGTGTGTGTGTGTGTGTGTGTGTGTGTGTGAGAGAGAGAGAGAGACACAGTTAAGCTAGCTACAGATCATGAAATGCTGGACAGATTTTAATCCCGAATATGCACGTTGCCTTAAAATACCTGTAATATGTACAAGTTACCTTAAAACCTTAAAATGTATAATTGAACAGAAACCTATCATATATGGGCAGTTGACAAATATAAATGGGACTGTGTCCTATGGTGTAACATAGCAAAAATGTAGAAAAAAAACCCTCTTAACATACAAATAGCATGAGAAAAATGTATCTTCATTCTTAGAGTTACAAATAGCATGAGAGAGGTTTATCTTCAATGTTAGGTTGTTCTTTTTATTTTTGCTGTCACACCATAGGACACATTGATACATCAACTACCCATATACAACTACACACTATCATTTAAAGGTTTGGTGTCAGTAAGTTTTTTTTTATAATTACTGAATAAAGAGATTGTATTTTAAACATCTGTTTTTTACCAAATATACTGTGTTTCAAAAAACAAAACGTTTAAACATTGATAATATAAATGTTTATTTACATATTAGTATGATTTATATATATATATATATATATATATATGAAAATTTTTAATGATTATTTTTAAATGTTCACATTTAATTTAATGTTTAAAGTTTTGAAATTCATAGAATAAAAAGTATATATTACATTATGCGTCTTTAAAAATAAACTCAATGCAGTCAGGTAGGTTCAGTTATAATAACTAAATGAAATCATATTTTTGACTTGAATATACAGTTCATTTGTAGGTAGCCTAAAACATGTTTTGGAGTGTGCTGTGTAACTATGAGTATAGAGGACGTGTGTGTGTGTGATACCTGCGAGCCAGGCGTGGGGTGTAAGAGTAGAAGGTGGAGAAGTATGAAGGAGGAGGTGGCGGAGCGACAAATTCGTCAGGGTCAGGAAGATGAGTCTGCTCCTCCACTTCCTCTGGGACAGGCCTGGCCTCTTCCTGTCAACGAGATCATAATCACATCACTATTAGCATTTGACCAGCGCAGAGAGACATCAGACACCTCTGAGCTGCTCACAGCTTGTCTAAAGAGTCTTATAATCTATGCCACACACTGACCAAGAACTAAATCATCAAAATACATTATTTTCTTCCCATATTTTCCATGATATGATTTCTCACCATGCAGGGCTGTCTGGTTGAGAAGATCTGGAGATATCTGAGTGCAGCAGCCACCAGACACACAGCTGTGGCCAAAGCATTCAGCGCACACAACGCAAACAGCACTTTCTGAAAGAGACAGAACTATAACATCAAATCCACCGCTAGTAAATAACACGCATTCAAGCATGAATATATTCCTCTCACTCCTAACATACTTCATTCTGATTGGTCAGTCATGGCACTTTACAAACTGGTGGCAGGTAAATGTTCCACAACTTCTTAATTCATAAAATCACGTTTTAATAATTAGCTATCTTGTTTTGATTTAGTAAATCGTGGCCAAGATTAATTTGTGGCCACAATAAACATATTTTGACATGCATGTCATGGATAGGGCTTCGTAAAACAGTCTAAATTACACAAAATAGACATTTTTAGAAAATATAAAAAATTATTAAAAATGTACAAACCTTGAGCAGGATTCTCATTGTGCCACATGCATGACCCGCGTAGATCTCAATCAACTTGTCCCCTTGGCACTGTGTGCTTGGAATCTCTGAACAACAGTAACAGAGATCACCCCTCTCATTCTGAAACACATTTATTAGGTTTGTTTCATTATAATATCTGATGACATAGTATTACGAATGCTTAATGAACTGCCTGGATTCAAAGTACGGGACTGAGGATGAAGTTTCCAGGCACCTCTCTACATTTGTCTTTTTGAGTGGTCTGGCGCTGCATGCGATAACAGCTCAAAGATATGAGGTCACCAATATGGCAGGGAGATTTCCATGACAAGTGGAAATGATGAAAGAGCAGCCTTCAGACACTGGAATTGACAGCACCCCAAAAACGAAATCAATTCCAAGAAAAACTGGAACCTGCTTTGACTCTCAAATTCAGGGCTTTCTTAGACTTGGACGAACTTCATTCCTCTAAGCAGATGGTCTGTACAGATGTGCATTTTTCCACTGTGTGTTACTAATACGTGCATCAACCAAGCAGCCCATCAGCCTGTGTTACTGCTTCGAGTACACACTAGAAGAACGTTTTAGTAGTGCGTGTAAGCGCAGTGTGTGGGTGTTCAGCCGGGTGCTGCAATGAGGTTGCTAGGGTGTTCTATGTGGTTGCTATGCAGCTGTTTACAAGTAGTAGTAGTTAATTTATTATTCTTAGAGTTCTTTGCTAACTCTAACACTATAACGAATGTTATTATGTTGTATTAATAAGGTTTTCCCCACTTCGGTTGATGATTGGTTTTATTTTGCATCTAGGTTTGAAAACAAGCGTCAACACATGAGTCATCAGACAAGTCATTATTGATGTTATCATCTCTACCACAGAACATATCCAAATGCACAGATTCCTCACCAGCTGGCAGTTAACGGTACTGGAGACCAGCTGAGCCCCCTGACAGCAGAGGATGAAGCCTGCCAGGTTTAGCAGGATACAGACCACTGACAGCAATACAAACAGATTGACCTGTGTGAGCGAAACGAGATGAAACGAGGTAATGGTACAGAGCAAGAGCAATACCAGTCAGTCATATTACAGTAGCATGCACACAGTCCCTTGCAGAATCTGTGAAAATGTGAATCATTTTAATAAAATAAGAGAGATTTTGATGAAATCTGTATTTGACGAACATAATATTAGCACTCAAATCTGGAATTAGAAAATGACACGTATACTACTGTTTAAAGTTTGCATTCGATGAGATTTGTTAATGTTTTTAAAGAAGTCTCTTATGTTCACCAAGATTTGATTCATTTGATCAAAAATACAGTAAAACAGTCATATTGCAAAATAGAATTTAAAATAACTATTTCTAGTTTTTAATATATTTGAAAACTTAATTTATTCCTGTGATGGCATAGTTGAATTTTCTTTTCTTGCTTCAGTATCACATGATCTTTCATAAATCCTTCTAATATACTTTTTGTGCTCCAGAAACATTATTATTATCATCATCATTTAATATTATATTAATATAAAGTTAAAAAGAAGAGCATTTGTTTGAACATTATATTTTTTTCTCAATTTAATGCATTTTTGCTGAATTAAAAGTTTTAATTTCTTTAAAAAAAATAGAAATCTCACTGACCCCAACTTTTGAACTGTATTGTATATGAATGGCAGGAGATGACGGTCGGCTTGAAACTTAACTAACAAGGTCTTAACTGAATGTCTGGTCGACACAGATCCTATTTAAAAGGTCTTTTAAGGGTCAAACAACTGGCCCTTTAACATACTGTAAGGACACAGACATGCAGAAGATTAACCGGAAAACATATGTTCAGGACAATACAGATCTGATTTGGTGTAGTAAACATCATCTAACAATTTTCAAGTAAAAATAAACTCATCTGATTATTAAAATAGAAGCATTAGGCTGCTGCCTCAAAGACCAGCAGGCTTAGATTGGAAAACACACATACCAGCAGAAGCATTGGCCGTTTCCATGTGGTTAGTCCTATAATCCCAGAGAGGATGACCTGCAGAAAACAATCAGTCCGCTCAGCAAAGAGGCAAACACTCACAGACAGATGAACTGATAATGAACCCTTTATTACCAATCAGATGGTGTACGCTCTCAAAATGTCCTTCAGCACTTTTAAATCCTGTTTTAATGACTCATCTCACTCAGTGTGTTGTTAGCTGTCTGCAGCAGCCTCATTCAAATACCATTGTCCATACCCAGCTTCCTCTAACCCTGCCACTTCCTGTCAATTACCCCAGCTGATTGTGTTTAGCTCGTTTCCTTCTTCAGACATAATGATCTAAAGCATTTCACTAAATCCTTAACTGTAAAATGCTTTGTGAAGTAACCTATAAAAAGTACTTAAATTCATTTATTTTATTCAAATCACAATGATAAATAATGCATTATTTCCTTCAGATGTGCGCTGTTCGCCATGATGCTTTTGAAATTCTTAAAATATGATTGGAATCACTTTGAAAAGGACAATACACTTATGTTCAACATGTGCAGAGTAAGGCTACATAAAAGTATAATAAGAACATTATTGTAAATGATGTTAAGTTCGCTTGTGTATTTACAGCCTTTTTTGCAATTGAACGTAGTAATATTGTGTTTATTTTATGTATATCTGCTTTATCTCATGTAGAATGCGTTTGGTTAAGTTAATAGAGTGTTAATAGAGCGCTTCAGTTTGCCGGTGATCTTAGCTCAGCGCATGCAGCTCAAACAGCAGCACACAACTAATAACTATGATTGGACTGTTGTGTATATAATATTCTAATGAGAACAATATTATACTAAAGGTTGTGAATTCTTTGGGTTTAGTTGCCGTGTTTCAGCGCTTTGTTACGAGAAGCCAAGTGTGCGCCCACGAGTTACACATCTAACTAGCACATAACTTAGTTTAAAATCATATTTAAAAAAAAAATTAAATAGTTAAAATTTCGTATTTTTGTGCATTTCTGTATTTTTGTGCATATATAAGTTGTAATATTATGTTGATGTTCTATAAATATCTGATTCTCATGTAGCCTAATTAACCCGCTATAACAAGTGCTTCAGTTTAGCGGTGTTCATTCAGCGCACGCAGCTCAAACAGCTGTTATTTAAAACAGTGCTAGCATATTCATTTGTTACTTTTTCAAAATCACTGAAGCATTATTAATAATAACCACCACTTTTATTTCCTCATTATTTTCATCAACACTGGTTTAGTAATTTATATCATTTCATTATTGTCCATGCAGATAACTCTTCCGTTTTATTCATCCATGGCACATGCATTTTGATTCTTTACACATGTAATGATGTCCAATGACTTGTTTGCATTATTTATGCATTATTTTACTTGTGAGACTTTTTTATGGCAAAATTTGGTAATGGGATAGTAAAATATTTGTTTTAAACTTACACTGTTCAAACTAGGCTGCTTATGTTGACGTGGCTTTTAATGATGAGACCTTTTTTTTTATCAGGTTCTCAAAAAGTATATACAAATTTGGATATAGATTTATCGGCCAACATATCGGTTATCGGCTTTCAAATATAAAGAATTATCGTATCGGCCAAAATTTTCATATCGGTGCATCCCTAATATTCTGTAATCGACTTCACAATATTACATTGTGAATTTTTTTCACATCATTAAAACATTTTTATTTCCATCTCTGTAAAAGGTCACAATTATTTTAATGAGTTTTCAGTGTTTGATTTTCATCATCGGTCATGGAGTTCATGGAGTATATTTTCAACTTCAAAAATATAAATAAACATTCGATTTTTAACTGCACTTGGTGAGAGGTATGCATAATATGGTAGTTTACTTCTAACCAGTAACTCACTATAGAGTGTTAGGCAGTAAAAGAGATTCACACGTAGCCATGACTTCACTGTGACCAGTTCACTCAACTCCTGCCAATGACCACAAACATCAACCACACGTAAATGTGGGATAATAATTATATTATAAATTGCATAACTTTGGATAACTTTGACCAAATTCAACCACAGCACTGAGCAAGTTTCTAAATATCTAGAAACATAAGAAAAACAATTTCAAGGTGTTTAAGGTATTAAAATTTAAAGCAATATAATTCGCTGTGCATAATAGCCAAATACACGAATGCTACTGTAAAATGAAAACTAGTTTAAAAGGCTGGTGAATGTGCCAGGATCTAAATAATCATTAATGTCATATTGACTAATAAATCCTATAAAATGTAAAATGACATCATTCATTGAAATCTGGTTTACTAGATTGGATATTAGACCATACTGTAAAACTAAATACTTTAAAAATGTATAACTGTAAACTGTCCACTGTAAAAATGTTAATCCTAAATATGTGCTTCATGTGTAACATCTGAATTAACAGGTCAAATTCCTGTTAAATTATTATTTAACTAAATCAACCATTATTTGACTAAATTAACCTAACTGTATTACACCAGTAAAAATAATGGACCAAGCTGAAATATGTCCTTGAGGCAACAACTACAGGGTACTTTTTAAAAGTGTAATTAATAACCTGGCTAATAATTTACAGCATATTGACAGGTCAGTATGGTTTATCATAGTGCATTACTGGTAAACAACAGTGTCTGGTGTGCTCATATACTCTGAAATAGACTGAACTAAAAGTGCAGCACCACGTTTCTGTATCAGACTGCATTGGAAACACATTAGACCACAATAAAACGTCTCCTCTATACCTGTTGATTTGTAATGGACCGATGAATAGCTGTAGACTTATACAGTGGCATACTGACAAGCATTTTAATACGAGTAGCATGCATATGTACCGTAAAATAAAAGCATTAGCACCTCTGATTATGGCCAGTAATATAATACTCACAGAAGATCCGGCCCAAAACGGACAGGAGTTTCTAATAGGGGGCGAGTTGCTAAGGGACAGAGCCCCGAAAGAGAGCGCCACCATGGAGCAGCCGAGCACCAGCTGCAGCAAGCCGAGGGAGAGCAGCGGGCGAGCGGGCAGCAGCGCCGGGATGAGCCGCGTCTGAGATCCGGACATACGGGGCGGAAGAGCGGACACACGGCGGCTGCGGCTTCTGTGAGAGGCGCCTGCGAGATGATGGGCCAAAGCAGCCCCCGATAAACGACAGCAAGATCCTGGCAGAATTACGGGCAGAGACATTGGAGACCCGCGAGCAGCCAAACAACAACAAAACAGACTAAACGAGCACAGCGGCGCTCCCTCATTTCACTCCGTCTCTCACGGCGAGGATTGTTTCTTTAAACTGCCCGTTCCGCGTTACTTCCATGGTCCTGTCGAGGTAGCTCGGTGTTCGTTTTAAAATAACTAGGCTCTGTGACCTGCTGCTCGGGTTTGGTTTCACATTAGGCTGCAGCGAGCCCTACTTGGATGTTTTTGGACAGACGGGGAGGGGTGCGTGGGAAGAGCAAGCCAGGCCACACACCCCCGCGGGTCTCCCTCTCTGTTCGGCGAGTGTGAAGAGAGACACACCACCAAGACGGGCAAATTATAACCTCATCTTCTGTGGTTTAAGCTTTAATGCTGAAAGGACAACATTCACGCGCTCTTTGGTGCGTGTCACAACTTCAGAGTGAAAATCTTTATAAAGAAATAAACTACTGAACACCAAAACACTGACTCACGTAGTTTTGAATAAAAAAGCATAATTTTTCATGGCATAATGCAAATGTATGTTTATACAATAAATACAAAACTGCAGAATGATAAATATTTTGCTGTATGTAGCATAACAATTGTATCAAAACCGTTTTCATTGGAAGAATTAAGAAGTTTAATTTAGAATCTTTCTTTATAATATTTTTATAACCTAAACATTTTAAAAGAAATACAAATCAATGTATATCATTGTCTGTACACGCGTTTCTTTAGCACATACAAATGTGACAAAAGGAAGTATAATAAGATAAAATATAAAAACATGTATTTGTAAATATATCATATGTATTTAAAAATATATCATGTTGTTCAATAAAAATATACATAGGCCTAATTGCCTTTAAATATATATTTAAATATTTATAGAGTATAATACAACGTTGTTCTGAAGGCTATATTAAAATTAATGCCTCTTTATTTCTATATTTATTAATACATTTTAGATTTTTCCTATTTTTATGTGTGTGGCAAAGTAACTTACACCTTTTTTCAACTAAATTATACATAATAGCCTTTAAATAATATGTATATTAAAATATTTATATATAATATGTTTTCACTGTATATTATAAGAGAATTCATGCTTGTTTATTATGTATTATGTTAATATAATGTTATATTTTCCACAGCAATGTCTTTTAGGCTACTGCCGTGTATGGCAAGGCACTTACACTTAACCAATTAGAATCAATTTCTCACCTTTTTTATTAACGTTTTTACATTTAATTTGAATGATTTTGCGACATTGGTTATTGTGACAAATATTACATGTTTCTAATGCATATGGTAAAGGCGCACTGGATTATTCGATTTAATTATGTTATGGTTAAACACTAATCGACGTGTTGCAGCGGCCTGTGTCAAAGGCCCCTCGCCTGTTTTTTTGTTTTGTTTTTATTGCAAAAATTGGAGAAAATTAAATATAAATATAACAAAATATGAATATATTCCTACAAAGAACAATCATAAGAATAAAGAAAGGGCCCTCGCCTGTGTGAATGACAGTGAATGACATGGAAGTGACGTTACGAGCTCTGTAGTTGCTATGGTGATGATGGTGGCTTCATTGCGCCTGTTTGTAAATTAGCAAGCGCGTTAGATAGCTTTGGTCAAATCTTACTGCAAATGCAAACTAAATAAATGTACCTTCAATTTAAAACTGGTTGTACTTCCAATTTAATTTGTAGCGAAAGCGAATATCCCGCTTATACAGGACGCTTTCTGGCAATCAAAAACGAAGCTGACGACTATAACCTACCACCTGCTGTCCACCGGAAGGCTTTCGGCGCGCTATTTCTCCAAAACAAACATGTGAGTTGGCAAGTTAATGTGGTTGCAAATAATTATCTGTAAATAATATGTAATAATATTCAGGTCGTACAGTGAGTAGTTGAACAAAAATCTAACGAGAAACCTACAAGTGGAAATGAATCCGTTTAATAAATATGCTATGGATAATTCACAAATGTGACCCTGGACCACAAAACCAGTCTTAAGTGTCAATTTTTCTTTAAATTGAGATGTGTACATCATCTGAAAGCTGAATAAATAAGCTTTCCATTGATGTATGGTTTGTTAGGACAATATTTGGCTGAGATACAACTATTTCAAAATCTGTAATCTGAGGGTGCAAAAAAATCAAACAATTGAGAAAATCGTCTTAACATTTGTCCAAATGAAGTGCTTAGCAATGCATATTACTAATCAAAAATTATATTTTGATATATTTACGTTAAGAAATTTACTAAATATCTTCATGGAACATGATCTCTACTTAATATCCTAATGAGTTTTGGCATAAAATAAAAATCTATAATTTTGACCCATACAATGTATTTTTGGTTATTGCTACAAATCTTTGCGACTTAAGAACTGGTTTTGTGGTCTAGGGTCACAAATAGCCTATACTAAGAAATCAAAACATTTTGTATTTTATTTATTTATTAGATCTACAGATTCAGAGAGGTCGGTTAAGGAAGTTGTAAGTCGTAGTGGATTTCTATATTGTATTTTACCTATTGCTGCTATCAACCTAGAATAACAGTAAAAATGATGATTAGTTTGATCGTGTTTAGAACACCACACAAGTACAAACACCGTAGAAAAGCAGTGTACACACTACACACCATACAAAAGAATACACTGCACTACTGTCAAAGTATACTACATACAGATTGAATGGATAGTGAATATATTAATAGATTGAGATTGTGAAAGTGCTGGAGTGGTAATGGTGTGTAAGTATAGATATATTATACACTTAATGAGTGTTTATTAAAATAAAAGCATTTTGACAAATTGAATAACTAATGTTCAAACATGTGAATTGTCAAATCTGTATTTTATGTATTAATAAGTTATTTAATTGAGAGTGTGTGATGTTTTTTTTTTAATGAATGTCCTTTATATTTGTCTCTCTGGTAACTGCGTTTTAAGGTTCCCTGAGTGTCAGAATGAACTGGAATACTCTGTTACAGACAAGAGCAGATCATTACCAGTCATGACCAGAGGGTGGCGATATTGACTGAGAAATATTGGTGCCTACAGACTCACCTCTTATTTACAGTAAGTTCTCATGTATATATATCCTCCCAACTAAATTATTTTGCCTTTCATTGTCACTTTATGATTTAAATGGTTCTGTTCATGTATAAGTTCTATGCTCAATGTGGCCGTACTCTACGATGAGAGAAGGGTTTGTTGGAACATAACTGAGTTGGCTGCTGGTTCAGGTCAGTGGAAGAGGAGTTGGCTCAGTCCCAGTCCCAGGCCAAGAAGGCCGTGAGAGGAAGAGACCTCGCAGCCCGATTACAAACACAACTCTGCCAACTTTCAGTAATAAACAGCAGTGTTCAAGACAAGTTTATGTTTGCTTTTTCTTTTCAGTTTTCAGAAAACAGGATATTAATAAGAACGGTTGCAGACATGTCAACAGGAATCTTCTGTTTTAACACTGTGTCTCTGTAACGCTAACAAAACATTGATCAGTTTATTTGTGCATCTAGACTAGCCCAAACACATCGCTACTTTAGTTCAACCAATGGCATGAGATTAGGACAGGCTTATCTATTTGACTGACCAATGACAGGCAGAGGAGGGGTCCGTCTTTATTTTTGCAGCTCCACTTGGGGACACTATTGGGCCAAAAAAAAACTAAAAACACTTCAGCATTAAGAAATGTTATTAAGAGGAAATGTGCAAGTCAGAGGTATTTAACCTTATACTGAGAAACATTGGCGGCATCACACCAAAGAAGTTTTTATTACAGATGCCGTAGTAGAATCTCCTGTTGACAAGTGTACACTACCATCCAAAGTTGTAAAGCCACGTTTAAATGATCAAAAGTGAAAATATGACATTTATAATGTTACATAATATTTCTATTTCAAATAAGTGATTTTCATTTGAACTTTCTAGTCATTATAGAATCCTGGGAAAAAACAGTTGCCTCAAAAAATTGAAATAGTATTTTCAGCCATTTTTAACACTGATAATAATGAGTTTCTTAAATAATAGTAATATTATCTTAGTAATTAGAAATGAATAATGTTTCTTGAGCAGGAATCCGCATATTAGAATGATTTCTCAAGGATCATGTGACCCTGAAGACTCCAGTGGCTGCTGGAAATTCAGCTTTGCCATCATAGAAATAAATTGCATTTTAAATCGGTGAGTATAAGACACTTTTGAGCTGTTGGCAGAGACCGAGCCGAGTCTGTGGTCGAGCTGTCAGGTCTGCACAGATTTGAGATCAGCTCAACTGCAGGTCGGCACAGTCTGTACCAGTCTCAGACTCCAACAGGAATTACTGCAATTACATCTTGTTGTAAAACAGGACTGACCTCATTCATTGTGATTGTTCAGAATGATGCAAAGAGGAATTGCTGTGTCAACACCATTGATAAATGTTCTTCAATTTTTAAACTTGACACATGACTGTTGACATAAGGCGACATCATCTGTACTCTCATTATTTATAGCAGTGCTTTTGCTTTCATTGAAGATGAAGATGCCTACCAAGCAAACTAGCAAAGTTGCTTATCCTACAAAATCAACATTGTAGATGAGTGGGAAAAGATTTGGAGAGATTTAGCTTTACATTGCTTGCTCATCAGTGGATCTTCTGCAGTGAATGGGTGCCATCAGAATGAGAGTCCAAACAGCTGTTAAAAAAAATCACAAGTAATCCAGTCCATCAATAATGTCTTGTGAAGTAAAAAACTGCATTTATTTAGAACTATTTTGGACCGACTGAGCCAGACATGATGACTTTTTTACTGGAGAAAACTAATATGGACAAAGGATTTGTATTTTAGCTAGAAGCAACAATTTGAGGATAAAAGCGTCTTGGATTTTTATTTTGTACGCATGCAGATGTTTTACTTCATTCGATGTTGATTGATTGCCTGGAGGTGTGGATTTCTTGTGGATTATTGTGATATTTCTATCAGCTGTTTGTTTCTCATTCTGACGGCACCCATTCACTGCAGAGGTGATGTAATGCTAAAGTTCTCAAATCAGTTCTGATGAAAAAACTCATCTACATCGTGGATGACCTAAGGTTGAGTAAATTTTCAGCAATTTTTATTTTTGGGTGAATTATACTTTAATTGCTTTTAACTGCCTTTTTCGAGATATCTGTAAACCCTTTCGTAACAGACTGTGACCCACCGTTCGAGAACGACTGGTTCTTCAAAGATTGTAGCAGTTTTTTGGGCTATCCAATGATTTAATTTCAGTTTTGTTATGTGTATTTCAGTGGGAGAGAAGTCATCTGCAGGCATTGTTTGAGCATCATGAAGTTCAGCAGGTCCATGTCCAGCTGGAAGAGGTTCAAGGTCTGCTGAAGCTCATGACGGTGGAGGCAGATGACCGCATGATGAGCACAGAACTGGAAAACCTCCTGCATATTATCCCAAATCACAGCAGCTGTGGGCATGCAACAGTATTTGACTCACCAGTTCGAGGAGCTCAAAGAAGAGAATCAGCAACTGAAGGTGCCTGGGGAAATTTAGGGAAGAATCTTTGAGTAGAACTTCCTGTGACAACTAATTCACAATATAGGAGACCTTAGCTATTAGCTAGTTTCTGTTTATTAAATTACCCCTTAGGGGTAGTTTATTAAATTATCCCTTTAATGGACATTGTTGATGCTCAATGGCTGGAACAGGAAGAGCTATGAAGATATATTACAGAAATATTTCCTTTGAGTGTTTTATATTGCACTTCTTCTCAGAAGTGTTTCTTGCTTGTCATCCGTACTGTGCACTGGTTGGTTTAACAGGCTGCATTGAGACAGGCAGAGCTCAGACTCAGCATAATGGAAAGAGAGAAGGCCTGTCAGCATGAAAAGATCTGCAATGTTGATCAGCTTACTTCAGAGAAACAGCAGATGACCGCTGAGCTGGGAGTGCGGCGTATGCAGCTTACCCAGCTAAAAGGTACAAACACAGATTCATCTAAATCACAAACCGCAGACCTGATATAAACTGACTTTAAAGTGTGTGTTGAACAAGTACAGTGTCCCTAAAAACTCAAACATGTAAGTCTTGCTTTTATTGGATTTTTATTGTATACATCATTTGGAAGAAACAAAAACTCAAAGCAAATGTCATCTTAGTCAGTGACATATACATAGTATTCACATTTGAGAAAAAATCTAAATTAAACTAATTTAATAAATAAATAGTATATTTATAGAATATTACTTTCAAATAAAATGAATAACATATTCCTTATATCTTGAATACATGTGAGAGATGTCTTTACATGCAGTAAGATTTAAGGTAAACATTTTTATTTTTGATCAAATCTCATCAATTATCAATTCATAAATGTTTTAGCTTAGTGGCTTCACTTTTACAACCTGAACTAACCTTGCCTTTAAAAGCTCAAATCATCTGATATTTCAATTTAAAATAAATTACATTATTTTGAACCTTCTATTTATTATCAATCGATCTCATTTTCCACAAAACATATTCAGCAATTTCAACATTCATAATAAGAAATTGGCTTGAGCACAAATCAACAGCATATTAGAATGATTTGTGAAGGATCATGTGACACTGAAGACTGGAGTGATGGCTGCTGAAAAGTTTAGCTTTTCAATCACTGAATAAATTATATTAAAACATATATTGAAGTAATACAGTTATTTTAAAATGTAATAATATTTTGCAGTATTACTGTTTTTTTAAACTGTCAAAAAATGATGCAACCTTGGTGAGCAGAAGAGACTTCTTTCAAATACATAATAAAAACACTTTTGAACGGTAGTGAATACTTTCTAAGAAATAATAGTGTTATTCCAAACTGCTTAATAATGTTTTCTTTTCAATAATGTAATTATTTTAATGATTTTTTTTTTCTGTCAGTAGTATCCTGACATTTTTTCACTTTGTCCCCCAAAAACTCATCAGCGGGACAGAAAGCTTTGAAGGAGCTGCTCGGCAGTAAGACCTGTGAGCTGGAACGAGAGATCCTGAAACTGAAGACTGTCCGGGCTGAGCTGGAGCAGGCCAACAGTTCCTTGAGAAGCCTGGAGGGAGCTGACGGGCATGGTACTGTACAAACACACACAGAAATGCCTCCCATTCTTTTAGCTGAGCACTCAGTAACCTCGCAGGACTGTCCCCTGAGATCAAAGCTTTGAGAACAATTTTCAGGAAAGTCCTAATTACACTCAAATACAAATATAGGCATCCGTTCCATTCATAGCACTGCTGGTATTTAAAATAAGGATGTTTTTACACCGTCTACAGTATTACCTCAGGAAAAACTAGAACTAGGCCAAGTGTATATAAAATAAAGGGCGGAAGACCACACCCCACGTTTCTGGATTCATTTACATTCTTTACAGAGAGCCAGTGTGTGGCCATCGTTTTGTTCTGCGTTCTGGATAATGGCAGGAAGACGGCAGACTGAGATTATAGATCTTGTCCATGCCCTCCTGCTGTTATTCCAAATATGTTCTTTTCCATCACTTAATCTGTATAACATACCATTTGAACATTTATACAATGTCTCAGCTGTTTGTCATCAGTGCACTAAGAACACTTGTTCTCGCTGTGGGCCGTTACATAATGTAGCTATGATTCCTTAGGTCTGACCTCTGTAACCCTCCATTGTTTCATTTTGTCCTATTCAATCGTGAGAGGGACTGAATGAGAAAATGGTCTCATATGACGTAAGTTTCAGTTCATTGGTTCACTGAACAAAGTGTTTTTTGAAAAGCAGACAATGCATTAACAATAGTTCAAGTTATTCTCTTGTGAACATGTGATGCAGCTAACATAACAACCGGAGTTCATTCAGTTTGAATGTCAAGCATTTCACAGATAGGGCGACATAATATTCCTTTTTCTGACTGGACAGTGAATAATTATTTAGTTTTATTTGTGGTACTTGCCACAGTTGAACTGATTGGAGTGTGTTTTCTATGTATTCCAGGTCTTAAGATTGCTCTGGGAATGCAGAAACAGATCACTGCTAAAAGGGAGCAGACTGACTTCCTGCAAAGCCGAGTTCAGCTGCTGGAGGAGAAGATCGAGAAGCTCAAGATGGTGCGGTGCATCACTAATAACAGCTTTCTGTTTCTCACCATACGTACTATTAGTGTGTCGATGTGATCAGTGGTGTACAGTACACACAAGTCATGTACTTGAGATCCACTAATAAAATATTACTCCAGTAAAAGTAGTAATTTTACAGTAAAAGTCAATGAACCATGTTAATAATTTATTCTAGCCAGATTCTTCTTGTTACCATAACTTATTATACACTATTAAAATATGAAATGTATACAATATACTGTAAATTACTGATAATAAAATGTGCAAACAAATTAAATTATAGAAATTGAAATTAGTTTTTTAAAAAAAAATTTTATGAAAGGTGGAGTAAAAATATAATATTATGCTTTTTGGAAGTAAGTTTAAAAGTTTCACAAAATAAAAATAATCTGATCAAGTATAGATATTTGAAAAAAGTACAGTAGTGAAAAATACTTCTTTACTGTCCACCACTGTATCCAGCGTTACACGGGTGTGTCCAGACCCAGACTGTTCAAGCTGCTATTACAATTCGGAGATTAATTACAGAACATTTGAAAACACATCTGATATGATAATGTTCAGCTCAATAATTGTTCCCAATAATTAATAATAGCTCAAAGTTTCAGCCTATTGGTGTCTGCATTCTAAAAATGGCACCTTTTAATATTCTTGTTTTATTATACAGGAGACTGAACGTGTCCTTAAGCTTGAGACCAAGGGAAATCATTTTATTGACCGTCAAGCACTTTTATATTTTCACAAAGCTCTGTCATCACCAAAATGTATGAAATATACTTGATGAGGATTATCAGAAAGACAGTGGGAAACATGGCCTGCCCTAAATGTAGGTGTAACGTGATCTGGTAAACTTGTTAGAAATCATCTCCGAGAGACCCTTTCCCGGCCAATCACTGTTTGAATTACTGTACTTGCACAGTGGTAGTCATATACCAATATATATATGAATCATGAAAAATGCATTGTAATGTTGTGCTGACCTGAATAAGCTATTTCACACAACAGATGTTCACATATAGTTCCTAAGACAAAATAATAACTGAATTGGCCACAGTTTTTTTTGTTTTGTGATAGTTGTGTATGAGTCATTTGTTTTTCCGAAGTTAAACGGCTTGTTGTTTTTCAGAAAAATACTTCAGGTCCTGAATATTCTTTGGTTTTACAGCATCCAACAGCGACTATGGTTTTGAGATCCATCTTTTCAAACTGAGGACAACTGATTAACTTATACACAACCATTGCAAACATTCACTGACGTTCAAGAAGGAAACATGATGCATTTAGAGCCGGTGGATGTACACTTTTAAACAGGATAAGCAGTGTATATTCTCACTCCCATTTTGTTTTATTAACATTTTGCAGATTATGTTTGTAAATGTATTACTGCAACTATGTGTTGATTTACAGGATTAAATAAATAACATATTACAGTGTTCTTGCATTAAGGACTTACACTATTCATTGAGAGTTCGTTTTATAAATGAAAACAACAGCAGAACATTTTAGAATAACAGTTAAAACTGATGTGTTTTTCCAGACATAAGCTTTAACAGTGCAAGAAATCACAACAAATATCAACCTACCTAAACATGCCCAGAGTTCTTTGGCATAGTCCAATCAGCTACTTTCCTCTGTTTATGTTAGTTTTTTGCAAATAAGTGTGTTTGTGTCTTACAGGAGAAGCACCGTCAGGCATTACTGGTTATGACACAGACACAAGAGCTGCTGTCAGAGAAGGAGAGCAGGAGAAGACTGGAGTCTGAAGTGGAGGCTCTGTTATCACAAGAGCGAGAGCTCAAAGGCAAAGCGGAGAGACTGGAAGCAGCTTTATACAAGGTGTCTGGTTTATTTCAATACAACAGTACTGAACAGATGTTCTGTATCACCAACATTGTAAACCATAATATTATATTATATAATGCACAGATGTCTGACAGTTTTGCTGAATGCCAGGAATTTATTCAGAAGCAGGAGCAGAAACTTATGAGACTGAAACTGCAGCATGTATTAGATATAAAGGTACAAATATGCACATTTACTGTAGTAGTAATTATTTTATGTCATCTTCTGGTCAAATTGCATTATTCTCTTGCAGTTATGCTATCTCGGCATGTGTATGTTTTTGGTTAGGAATTGAAAAGCCAGAACTTGCGTAACATCTCCAGATCTCCAGTCAGCAGCCGTACCCTACAGACTCATCTTCCCCTCGCTCAGCATAACGTTAATGGCCTAATGGAGGTATGAAGAAAGCCCTTCCAACCACCCCCACACTTAAATATCTGAACTGACAGGATGTGCTGGAATAGATTTCCCTCTGGAATCTTTCCAGATGAGAGTCTCTGACCCCATTGTGGAGCTGAAGAGTTTAAGAGAGCTGCGTGGTGGGATTGCTGAAGAGCAAGGACCACACACTACCTTGAGCTTCAGGAGGAGACCTAAGGAAGACCACACATCTAGACAGTGAGGGTCTCATTCACAAAACCATTATAGAGGAAAGCACCTCAGGGAAGACTACATCATCAAGAAATGGATGAGTCTAAGCAGAGTTTGTGAGGCACTAAAGTGTAATTTAACATTTTCTTTTTGCAGACCTACAGGAACTAGAGGTGCCAAAAGTACCACAAGGTCAATTGGGAGAATAACCAGTTACAGGTAAGAGGAAAAAGTGCACTTGCAAGTTGACTACAAGTAGTTTCGTGACATCTAACCACACATGCACAGCTGCTTTGCTTCAGTGAAACCATTTCGTAACATTTAAGTGCTTCTTGGCAGTGATTTATGCTTGTTGAGTCCAGAGCTAGTGCTCTGAGACACATTTAATGCATGTTGCATGTGTGCTTTGATGCAGTGAGCCAGGAACCTTCAGAGCGGCTGAACCTAATAAGCACGATAACAACAGCCCGTTATCAGATAACAGTGAGTCTGTGCTGCTATACTGATCAATGATGAAAAAATGATTAACTGATCCCTTCTAATTTGGACAAATGCATAAGTATTAAAAACTGCATCTTGTTTAGCAGATAATGCAGTACACCTTGCGACAGGACGCAGGTCTCCTGTGCACCTCCTCCTCACTTCTGATCTTCCCGCTGACAGAAACTATTGGCTGAAGATGGAGCGCCCTGTCAACGCTAATCAGATATGTGAGCTTGACTTCACATCAAACACAATTAGAGCCGTTTTATGAAATTCAAACAGATAAATGATGCCTGCAGGATGATTTATTTAACAGTGCCAATAAGCCAATGATTTAATCAGTTTATTGTATGTTGTAAATCACAGTGAGTGATTAATTGGTTCTAAAGCTGGAGTTTTATTGGTCTTTTACCAGCTGCCAACAATCTAGATGAGCTCACTGGAGAGGCATCTCAGAAAATCAAGATGGACAGGCCGTAGAAGCTATCTTCAACTGAAGGATGATGGTCAGAATGACTGTTTTTCTTTATTTTAGTCTCAATAGGCGTCACTGATGCTGGTCTTACTGATTGATGACATTTCTGAGGAGTTGAAAATGGAGACATATAGTCACTGTTTGCTTTCTTCATTGCAAATAAAGTGGATTAGATGTAATATTTGTCAGCTAAACAGACATTTGAATTTTAAATGTAGAAACTAAAAACATTATGTACTGCTTTATACAGCTCCTGTATGTACCAAAAATAGTTCATAGCATGCCAACAATATTAAAATACCAATAAAGTGAGACCTTACTTAGTGACATTTCTAACCAGCGTGCACTGCTTGAAGTCGAACTCACCTGCTAAACATTGAACCTTTGCTATTCCCAGTCTTTTGTTGACATCTTGTATAAAGGCCCACTGAAATGCCTTGAAACATGCAGCATTATTCAGTGTGCTGTGTTGACATCATTTTCATCGAAACAGGAAGACAGGGCGGGACATAACAAACACAATAAAATATTAAATTCTGCCCATGTTAGAATAACATCCAGTCTATTTGTACAATTTTTACAAACACATTTTCCTGCTGATGCTGTTCACAGACAAGCTTGTCTGAGATAGCAGCCGTAGCTAAGGAAGGCGGGGCTTAGTAACAGGAAGGTCTGTAGATGATATAGGGGTATATATTATAAAAGATGACTTCTAAAACAAAATATTTAGTTTTTAATGAAGTATGAAATTTCTCTTCCTGAAACACTAGAAGACCATGTAGAACTCAGTCAAGTGCAGTTCATCAGCATGGCCGAATGCATGACTGTTTACCTAAAACTCCTTAGAAAGCCCTTGTAATTCCCACCAGGACGCTGAGAACACAGTGTTTGTTTTTCAATGAACATTTTATGAATGAATGAAGAAAACTAGAGGAAGAGAAAACCATGCCAAATACACCCCAGTTAGATTTTTTTTATTGTAAAATGACATAATACAGAAATCTGGCTCGGGGGTAAAATGTTACTTTAATCTCACAAAACTGTAGTCTGGGGAACTGCACCCCGCTGTGTGAAGTGATGTTCAATAAAACAACATAAGGAATATTATTTAAAGAGTTTAATAGACAGCTCTCCCTTTAGAATCTGATGATGATGATGAAGAGGAGCCTGCGGTGTTTGAGCCTCGAATCCCGTTCTTCTGTTCATGCTCAGAGAAGATAGTGCTGAGAAACTACACACGGGACACGAATAAAATAATGATTTCTTATATAATTAACAATAATGTTTAATTACAAGAAACATAATTGAAATGTAATCTCATAAAATATTTGAATGTGAACGGCATTACCCTCGGCATCCTCACTCCCTTGTTGATAATGAAGTCTCTGAACGCCTGAATGCCGTGAATCTGCTTCAGCTCTTCATCCTAGATGACAGTGAAATATGAATGGATCATCAGCTGTCACATTATTAGCTCCTTTTATACCTAAAAGACGCTATAGTCACCTTCTCACTCAGCTGTTCCTCAAAGTCCAGGCTTCCTGTGACCTCTGCCGGGGCTCTTAGAGGATCATTGACAGCCTGGGGTCTCGTGGGTTTATAGACCTGCAAACATGGGCAACACTTATTGATCCACAATTTTGGGTAAACAACACAAAATGTAAACATTAAAGACCAAAACATTTTCCACAACCTGATTGAACTCTTCAGCGTGTTTATGATGTCCCTCTACAGAGCTGGAGAGTTTAGCTGGAGTTTGATTAGGATGAGTCTTCATAGGTAAGGTCAAGGAGGGTTTCTTTTCATAGTCACTCTTAAACAGATCCAAGATAGTTGACTCTGTCAGATCACTGGTCTCTCCACCCTGAGATATAACCGGTTAAATAACCTTCATATATGATCTGTGTACTTTAATGTGTACATAAAGAAATATTACCAGTGAAGCAATCCATTCACAGAAGAGCTTGATAATCGTCTGCTTTTCATCTTCTTGCACTACAGAGTGTGGATGTTTAACACTCGCCGTCTGCTCTTCGACACCCAACGTTTCTTTGAGTTTCTGCCATTTATAAGGATTTCTTGGTCTGGCCTCTTTACATTTCTCCTTCTGTGGTCTTGAAACATAAGAAGAGTATCAGGAATGGTATTAGTCTATATAACATGTACCTGTGTAATGTTTGGTCACCTACCAAATCAAATTTGACATTAACATAGGAATACTGGTCTTAACATAAAATTGTGGCCTGTCTCATCATTTTGGAATGGGATCAGAACCAGAAACATGTGCTCAAAAGAAGAAGGAAGGAGAATCACTTGATGTTGATGGGCTGTTTTATAGTCTCCGGAGTTGAGATTTCACATTGTGCTCTGCTTTCTTCAAGATGCTCCACAGGAGAGGTTATGGGTAATTCTGCCTTCATGCACATATCAGGATCCAGGACCGACAACACCTGATCAAATAGCTATTGAAAAAGTTGAATACATTTGGATGCATTTTCTATACTGTACATTGCGATTAATATTACATGTATTATTCTTTGCTTTGTCTCCTCTCATATTTAAGGCTTCTGCACCACTAGCAGTACCAAATGGAATCACAAAACGAGGACTGTTTTCCGGGTTCCCAAACACTCCCCCTGCTTCCAGTGGTTGCTCAAAAAACATAAAGAGGCAGGAGAAAGCCACTGTTAAATTTCCATGACTGTCCAAGAGAGGAAAAATATATAGAAATGAATTACACCGGTCAGAAGAGAGAACTGTCACTACCTAAGCCACTGTACTAGAAAACCCATTGCAACACTGTCAGATTGTGTGGTTTAATATGAGGGTAAAATAACACAAATAATGTCCATAATTTTTTAATATTCAAAGATTCAAAAAGATTATAGATTCTGATTGGCTAAATATGTGCAGCCCATGTTCTGATTCATTTATCTCTTTTGACTGTCAGAAATTTGTTTCTCAGAATGTGGCCTGCTTCAGTGATATTTGTCAGCTAAGAGGATTTTATAAGTAGTATTAAAAAAATGCCTAACAGCAACTTTAACATGAGTTGAAGTGTATTTACATGCAGAAAATCATTCAATCATAATGACTACGATTAAACATGGTTACCTCTGGGGACATACCGCTCTCCAGATGAGGATAGAGGGCCAGGGGGTGTTGTTTGAGTTTGTACTCAACAGCATCAATGAACTCACGCTGAGCTTGACTCTGGGGATTCTGCTTTGAGTAACACACTTGATTTTTACTCAGTCTCTTCTGTGGGAACTTCACTGAACAAGTGTTATTTGGCATCCCGAAGACTGCAGGGGAGGGTCCACTCGCACACTGTGTGAAGAGCTCTTTATGGACTGTTGGGTAACCATCTCTAAAATCATCCAGGCCTGGGGACAAAAAGCGCCATTTGCGACTATCTAATGACCCAGATAACTGTTGCTTTTGCCTTAGATCCCTGAGATATTTTGTTTTGAGCCGTTCCTTAAACCTGAAGACAAAGACAAGATTTGTTGTCATTCCTTTTATGCAGTGACAGATTGACTCTGTTACTTAAGGAAATTGTTAACCCAAAAAAGAAAACTGGCTGACAATTTTGGTTTGGATAAATTTGATTTTGATTTGGATAAATTTAGCATTGCATCACTTGCTCACTAATGGATCCTCTGCAGTGAATGGGTGCCGTCAGTATGAAAATCCAGACAGCAGGGGGAAAACATCACAATATTCCACACTCCAGTGTTTGTAATAAACAAATAAATCAAGACTTTTTAACCCTAACACAATTCCAAAAAACAAGTCCATAATAATGCTTCCTGCAGTGAAAAAGTCCGTCCGCAGTTGTCCTCTTCACATCGAAATCCACCAAAATATTTGTTAAGAACTATTTTGAACAGTTTTTGCTTGTACATTGTGCTTAATGTTTGCATATTTCTCTCCTGATTCAGACCAGACAACTTTTTCACTGCAGAAAGCAATATTGTGATTAGGGAATTAATTAGTTTATTACAAGCCCACAACTTTTCACTTTACAAGATGTTAACGGATAGACTGGAGATGTGTGGATTACTTGTGGATGATAGTGATGTTTTTATCAGCCTCTCATTCTGATGGCACCCATTCACTGCAGATGATCCAGAATGGAAATCTTAAATGAACAAACAGGACTGAACCTAAGAGGATGGGAAAGATTGCTCAGGAGAAATGTGAGAGTCCGGTGGAACGTTTAATGGGCTATTTAGTTACTATAACGTGTATATTTCCAAGAAACCCTGTTTTTATTTAAACGTTTTGAACAGCCAAAGGGGAAAAGGAAGGAAACCTGGAATAGTCCTAAATTCCAAGTTTGTCATGTTAAAATCTATTTAAAATGTTATTTTTTTAGTAACACATTAACTTAGTTATAACTTAACTGATTTTGGAATTAATGAAAAAAATGTGCAACTTACCAGGGGAACTTGTTTTCCACCTGTCCAGTTTTGAAAGACATTTCGCTCCTATAATGCTCCTTTGTTGTATTTAAAACGATTCGTTTTCTCTGAGTTCATCAACACAGCGTTATTAAACTATCTTCATGTTTGAAAGTCACGGTAAAATCTGGACCCTAGTGAGGTGCGTTGGTTCTGTTGTCATGGCAGCACAACGCTCTGGTTCTTGTAGTTCTTTAGTGTCTCCTCAGAAGATGAAGGGAGCGTTTAAACCACAAGAGGGAGCTTGGTGATAATAGTACAGCTGATAGGAACACAATTTTGACCGGAACGCTTCTTATAGAATAAACTTTTGAATTGCTGAATATGTATTTAAAAGCACTACTGTGGTTCTCACTGAAATAGTTTTTTTTCACATGTATTTGTGAATGCTCAGCTTATGAGTGCACTGAAAAGTTGGCATAAATGTGTCGATTTGTTTATTATGATAATTATTAGCAGTCTTGTGCAATATCCCTAAAACAATACTCCTTTTGAATTAAGTGCAAAGAACGGGAAGAGACAGCAGTGGATCTTGTGGGTAAAGAATGTTTTTGTCTTTTAAATGTTTGAATATGTTTGCATTGATTAGCTTGCTTGACTTACTTCCTGCATGAATGATTTACTCTAACAGGATGTGGAAACAACAACAGTGAGATTTTGCTTAGGAAACTTCTATTGGCAACATTGAGTTTTGTTGTTCAAATCTCACAAATAACATTTAACCAATTAATGATCCATCAACTCAGTGGAGCTGGACAAAATAAGTTAATAATTCACATAACTAAATTCAAATGAGTTACAGTCTGAGTTCACACTTTAATACGAGGGGACGGTTAATGGGCGAGGCACAGAGGATGCCCTGTTCTTCAGGCAGTGCAATGTTGTTTATAGAACAGCTGTGGAAAAATACTGTCAGGCTTTCCCAAACATTACAGTAATGTCCTCAGCGTGAGGAGATCTAAACACTCTCTGGAGAACACCCTTTAGAGTAATTAAAACTTTCTCATCTAATCAGCTCTAGCAGTTGTTCTATAATAGATCCTTGGGAAAAGTACAGCACGGCTGTTAGAAATCATCATTCAAATTCTGACAATGGGTCCGCTTATATTTTGAAATATGTAAATGAGTGCACTAAGTGTTCAGGGGGTGGAGAATCATCTCTAAGAAGGAATAACATGAATCCGAGCTGGCAGGAGCCCAGAGCCCTTGAGCAGAATTTGATATGTCTTTATTCTTAATGTGTGTTACGTGCCTGGATCACGCGATCTTCTCACATGTAGCTGTTTGGAGGTTAAACTTCACTCATTTCCTCCTAAAAGTAGACTTATTCTTCTGTGGAAAATAAGATATTTTGTGTTTTTGATGTTGTTGGGCCTTCTTTTGTGTTCATTAGAAAGTAAGTCATACAGGTTTGGATAGTTGGTGAGTAAATTATGACTAAATGTTTATTTTTGCTGAACTATCTAAGTTCAATATGTACTCACCCTCAGCCCAATCAAAATGCTGATGAGATTTTTTTCCTTTGTTTGATTTGGAGAAATTTAACATGACATCACTTGCCAAACTGCCAAAAGTCCAAACTGATAAAAACATCACAATAATCCACACATCTCGTGAAGTGAAAAGCTGCATTTTTGGAAGAAACAAATATATAATTAACACATTTTAATGTTAAACTGATGTTTTAGACAAAATACTAAAGGTCTATAATCCATAATAACACTTCCTCCAATGAAAAAGTCCATCAGCTGTTTTCCTTTCACGTCAAAATCAACTGACATATTTGTTTAGAACGGTTTTGGAGTATTTTGCTTGTAAACGATGCTGGATCTGTGCATATTTCTCTCCTGGTTCAGACCAGACAACTTTTTCACTGCAGAAAACTCATTTTTTTTGGATAAAAGACTTTTGGAGAGAAAAGCAGTGTGTTTATAATAAACAAGAAGTTAATGGATGGACTGGTGTGGATTATTGTGGTGTTTTCATCAGCTGTTTGTACTCTTATTCTGACGGCACCCATTCACTGCAGAGGATCCATAGGTGAGCAAGTGATGTAATGCTACATTTCTCCAAATCTGTTCTGATAGAGAAACAATCCTGGATGGCATGAGGCTGAGTAAATTCTGAGCAAATGTTCCTTTTTTAGGGTGAACTATTCCTATAAAATACAATATGCATAATCAGAGTGAAACACAAGCTTCCAGTAACCGATAAGGAAGTTAACAACAATTTTAAGGTTCATCAAACTCCCCTTTCCTTCCCAAACAAAATGAGCGAGTAAGGCTGACTAATTTCATGTGAGCATGTCTTGACATTTGCAGTAATGTGACGCTTGTGCGTGACACCTACAACAGAAGCTCTTTTAAACATTTGTGAGAGTAAACACAAAGTGAATTTAAATGCACACACTAACAGTAGAACAAACTTCACCGACTGTTCAGAATTAACATGGTGGCGTGACTGATTCCAGGAATCTGTGTGTGTTGAGGGTGTAGCCCGGTGCACCCTATACAACCAGCAAGGGGTTGAACATTAGATCAAATCCCTTTCACTCCCTCTTCCAGCATACTTTTATTCAGCACGGATGGAAGAAACGGACCAAAAGTGACAAAGACATGTATAATGTTACAAAAACTTCTATTTAAAATAAATGCTGCTCTTTTGAACTTTTTTGATCAAAGAATGTCTGAAGGATCATGTGACACTGAAAGAAGCATCGGCTGCTGAAAATTCAGCTTTGCCATCATAGTAATAAATTCAATTTTAATATCTATTACAATAGAAAACAATTATTTTAAATTGTAATTATATTTCACAATATTTACTGTATTTATGGAAAAATAAATGCAGTCTTATGACAATAAAAATCAAAAGCATAACCACAAAATTTGTAATAATGTATGTTAAATTGCCCCCATTTTTTAATGCAAATATCAAATATGTAAAATGTCTTTACATATAAAATGCTGGAGCTGCAAGAGCTGGAATTTGAGTTTTCCCCTGAGTGGGAAGTTTCTTCCATTAGCACAGACTCAGGAGAAATTAGCCGAACAGAAGAACGGTGATAATTGTTTATTGAGCCCTTTTCCCCAGGGTTCACTTCTGCTGCTGAGACAGGTAGACGTGGGCCACCCTACAGGGCCAGTGGAATTTCCTCAGAGCCAAACCCTAGGAAAAGTATTTATCAGAGCATGTGATGTGCCACAAACTTGGGAGCTCCAGTTTCCCACAAAGGACAAATGCCTTATGTAAGTTTGGAGACAAAGCACACAACGGAGGAACGGTCCCTTTGATGCTCTGAGTGTTCAATGGACAGCCAATGTAGTATAGATACCAAACGGCAATAGAACAAGTAGAGGGTTTCACTTTTTTACTGTTATTGAAAAAAATGATTATTTTGTTCACCAAGGTTGCGTTTATTTTATCAAATATATTTTAAGATGTATTTATTTCTGTGACGGCAAAGCTGAATTTTCAGCAGCCATTACTCCAGTCTTCAGTGTCACACGATCATTCAGAAATCATTCATATGTGCTCAATAACCATTTCTTCTATTATTATTATTATTATTTGAAGTTTGGCTAAACTTGGGCTGACATTAAAAACATTGATCTAATCACACTATAACTTTCAAGGTTAAAGTAACAGGATAACACAAATCATTCATGAAGGTTAGTCTGCCAGTCGACACAAAGAAAGGAAACATTAAAGTTGGGAACACACCGATCCCCTCTTTGTTTACAGTAAATATCAAAAGGTTTCCACAGATTCAAGGTAGCTGAATTACTGTAATGACTTTCAGCTTCCCAAAACATGCCCCTCTCCTCTGGGGAGCAAATACTTTATACAGGACTTTTGTGTTATTTAAAGATACTTTACATCAGTAAATTATCAATGATTGTTCAAAGTTTTTAATAAAACAAAGATTATGTTTTACAAGAATTTACTACTTCAGTTTTTATACTTACATTTTTCACATTTAACTCAATGTGCTATATTTCATTGTAGCTGTGAATTTATTAACAATCTTTGCACTTTTTTCCAGACAAACCTGATAGTTTACTCTGGATCTGTGGTCAGTCCACATCCACTCCTCCATCATATCCCATCATCCCTTATGTTTAAACAATGGTTTGTTGTAGTGTTGTAACTTCTCTCTCAGCTGTGAGAGATTCACTATACCTTAAACAAAGAACAATACAGACACGAAATAAATCACCTAATTGTAGGCCAATGTTATAAAGCCCAAGTTGCCATTTTGTTTATGTTATACACAAAGGGAATAATTTACCACAACACTTATCTCTGAAATAAATTCTACAGAATAGAGCTGCAGAATAGAATCTCACAAATATAAATTCAGCATTCTTTTCCTCCTGTTGTACTTAATGGTCTGAGGCAACATCAATCTCATCTCCTGAAAAGGTCTGGCTCTTCTCACTACACTCCCACAGTCATTCCTTAATCACAGTCTGCCCCAGCCCATGCTGGACGGTGCCAAGAGCCGGTTAGGAGATGAAACAAACACATTGTACCATCCTGTACAGAGCTGCATTTCCACGCTATATCCCAGTGAACAATCCTGAGTGACCGATGAGATTTCAAATAGTGTTTTATGTGGTTGTAGTAAAACAACGGAGCATTTAAACACTGAAAACAACGAGAAAGATCATGTTTAAAAACACAGATTAGCTTAGTTGTTTATGGTAGATTGAATGACACATTTGTCTGATGAGTGGAGGAACTGGTTTTTATATTTGTTTAGTTTTCCCGACACTATAGGACTGTCCTGCTGTCTCATTTACAGACAACCTTCTACCCTTCATACATAATTCATCGGATGGCACAAAATCCATTCTTTTTAATGTAACACAAACAAGCAAGACTGGACACTAAACCAGTCACATTATGGAGGCATTACTGTTACTGGTCAAAGAGATAGTTCACCCATGAAAAGAATATTCTGTCATCATTTACTCACCCTCATGTCTTTATTGGCCCGTATGGAAGCCCATTTCTGACACACGATTCTGAGAAAAAAATTGCCAGATATAAAGTCAATGTTTTGAATTTTTTTTTTTTCACAATTCCGAATTTACATCTCTCAGTTTGAGTTTAGATCTCACAACTTTGACTTTGAGTCTACATGTTTGTTTTTGTTTTTGCCACAAAACAAAAATATAAAAAGAAACTACAACTTTTATCTTTTTTTCTCACAATTGTGAGTTTATATTTCACAATTCTACTATTATTTCTTGCAATTATGACTTTTTTTTCTCCGAATTGCTAAAATATCTGAATTGTGAGCTATTGCAAGAAAAAAGAGTGCAAAAAATACTAATTTTATATCCCTTGGCAAGCTTCCATGCATATGAGGTGATAACTTTGTATGAATTTGTACAATGAATCGTACAAAACCATAGGATTTTTAGGGAAAAGGTAAGCTTGAAGTTTCCCTTCTAAACATAATCAAATCATACGAAACATTCATAAGAATTAGCCACTGATTCGCCAAAATATAAAATAGTTACGAATTGCTATGAGGTTGTGTTATTTCAACAGGTTTTCTGTTGTCTATGGACAAAAACACTGAGTTTTATATTTTTTTGTGTTCCATAGAAGAAGGAAAGTCATAAAATAAACTGAAACCATTTCAGGTGTAAACAAAACTGAGGTGAATGTCCGAGAGCAAGACTATCAGCACCCTGCTTTAACCCTTGTATCGAGTTCGATTTCTGGGTACGATTTTGATGGAGCGGGTCAAATTGACTTCAATGCAATTCCCTAAATATTACATTATTAAAAACAAGAAGGAATAAGGTATGAATAGAAACATTTTAATATCAGTATTTGTCTCGCAGTGCAAACAATTAATATCAAAACGTATGATTTTTTTATAAATGTGTTTAAACACATTTGTTTAACCCCTTAAATGTTACCGTCCCGCTGGTAGAAGTTTACTACTGTACTTTACTACTGTATTACAGTTAAATCCTAATCTAATCATGACAAACTATATATCATTGGGAAGGTCTAAGACTCCTAAATAGATATTTTATCTTTTATGTAACAAATTATGTATGAACAGTAATAGATTAATTTATTACAAGAGTGTACCTCAAAACATATACATCATAATATGAGTTCTGACCTCTGTCACAATAGTTATTTTTTGTTTCATTTTTCCCTATAACATGTTTTAGTAATCATCATACATTATATATCATTTGAAGCATAAAACCTCAAAATTTATCCTGTGAAATTCTTTTGAAATCGAACATTGCGTTAACATGGAAATGGTAATTTAAAATCTTTTAACGGGCTCCTCCCCCTTAAGTGTGGGGTGTCATTTTACTAAATGTATTACGAACTTTTAGAATCAAAACTTTTTATAATGTTGACAAAATACATATCGTTGGAGAGGTCTTAGTCTCAGATTACATATTTTGTGATAGAAGTAATATTGAGAGAAAAATATATACATTTGTGAAAAACATATTGCATTACAAATCAATGAATCGGTGGAGTTTGAATGGCACACGGTGGCTAGTTTTTGCATAACGCCTAAAATTGCATAGGAACCTCAATTTTTTTATATCAACTTCAAATTTGGATCACAACTTATTTAGACAGGCCCTAAGTTAGAAAAAGTAACACAAATTTCTGGAAGAAAAAGATGAGTGAAATAATATTTAATATACATTGAAAATAGAAGTTATAGCTCACTTTTAAGTCTTTTTCAGCACTGAATTTTTTTTCCCCTTTCCAGGATAGTAAAATACCAAAATAGCAATATCTATCCAAAAAAATATTTAATTTGGGTCTGTACAGAATGAAAAAAAAAGTGGGTCAAATTGACTCGCGAACATCAAAATCGTCAGAAAATGATTTGTGTGCACTTCAAAACACATCAGTGTATCGTGACTTTGCATACATGTTCATGCCCCTAAATTAGAACAAGTCACGGAATATCAATAAAAAAATTACTGATTAACTGGTATTTCAGATTGAAAATCTAAAATAGACCCGGAACATAATACAAGGGAATCTAGTTTATGAGGCATTAAACATATTTAACTGCTGTTCTTTCCCTGTTGTTCAAACTTGACCTGTCCTTTTCCATACGCAGAAGTGCAGCTCCCAGTGAAAATGCATCTTTGTGAAAGGAGGGGCAGACAGAGAACGTGACTCTCTCACTGTTGTGCCAGAGGTCATATCAACAGACCAACAATCACAAGCTCTGTATCTTCATCAAAGGGCATATACGTGTGAAATTATGTTCTGCTATAATCCACGGCAGAACATGTTCAAAACCATCTTTATATAAAAGGCCTTTGTATTTTCTGAATGGTTTTATTATTCGCAGTTTGCATTTGTATAGTTCAGGTTAAAACTAAAAAATCTTTTGAGATTCTCCCACGAGTGGGTTTAGGAAAAAGAGCAGCTTTAAAAATGAATGATATTTTACATCAAAAATATATGTAGTTTACTGCATTGCTACAAATAGATGTCAAGGAATATTGCATCATGCAATGTAAAAAGTGGCATGGTGGACAAAAATATAATACACTGCTAACCAGATTTATGAAGTAAAGAAACGTGGATGCACTGTTCACATTTTACAACATCATTATAGTGCATCATTCTAGGTCATCAGTGATATTTATCCATTGCTGTTAAACAGTTAAGATATGGAGTGGCTTTGCTTGCTACTGCTCGATAGGATGATATCTTTTATAAAAGTGGTTATAGATAAAGATGTTGTATAGTCAAACGCTTGTCACTCTTTGAATGAAAAAGGAAACGTTCATTCAGCTCCTGCAAGGCAGTTGGTCTTTTTGTGATGTATTTGTTATTCTTTTTCTCTTTAATGTGTGTTCAGTTTTAAACGTGTAGAGCGAAACAACACTAAACAAATAAATAAGTCAAGTTTAAGATATTGAATTAGGAAATGTTTACATAACCCTCTCAAACCCTTCCTTTTCCTGTACTCAACAGGATGCAACTGAAAGCAGTTGTGCGTCATCGACACGCGGCATGCACAGGAGTCTTCAGCAGATTCTGCTCACCAAGTCATGCTATTCACTTGTCACGTAATGTTTTGTCTGCATTGGGGACATAGTCAGGGAAGTTATAAAAAACTAAATACTGAGAAATAAGTGTCAAAATTGTTATGACATTTTATGAATTGTGAAGTATTATATATAAAACAAATAAAAAATACGCAGTTACCTTATTTTTCACTCTGTGGTGGAAACATAAACAATAATTGTGAGGAAAAAAGTCTGAATTATGAGATACAGTTTTACAATTATATTTTTGTTGTTTATATTTTTCCATATAATAGTTGAATAAATACATTAAATAAATGTAAGTGGTCATTGTGGTTAATAAGAAACTGAATGTACTTGAATTAGTTGAATTTGACATTATCCATAGGTAAAAGTTTACTGAAACTAACTCTATTTTTGTGAAGGCATATAGTCTTGTCAGAGCAATGTTTCTGCTCTACCTCCTGGTGCTTCTAGTGGTTTGTTTTCACTTCTCTTATTTTCACAGATGCTTTCTGGCCTGAGCATCCTTAACCCCCCAAGAGAGCTTTGATAAAAGTCACATTAACCCGCTTGGAGTAGAAGGCAAATCAGGCTTTGTCTTTTCCTTCAGTTTAACTTACAGTTAACTTAGTCTTTTATCAGTAAGTCCACAAGTAAGTACAGTTAAAGTGGACTTGTTAAGCTTTATGACGTTACTTTATCACAGGCTTTACTGTACCTGCTTTACATATAGGCCATACAATAAATGAATCTTTCTGAGGAGTGCAGAATTGAACGGTTAACTACATGAAGAAAGATTTTATTAGCATGACAATATTAAGCACTCAAAAGCTTAAATGTGTCCTACAGGGACATTGTCAAATGGACATTCAGTCACATTTGTGACATAAAGCTTTGTTTAACCCCGGGGGATGCAGGCACTTGAGAGGATGGGGGAGGGGCACACCTAAAAATAAAGCTTCGTTATTAGCACCTATGGTTTCATGAAGAATCTTTAACATTCACAGAATCTTTCCAAACTAATGGTGTAAAAAAAATATTCACACCCAGAAAAACATGGTTCTTTTAAAAACTGTTCACTGAAAGTAGTTCAAAATAGCTTTTCGCTGCAAACAAAACCCTTTTGGAACCTTTATTTTTAAAAGTGCAAGTGAGCACAATTTCTGAGAAAAATCTTCAACAACTCTCGCATCAACTCGCCATCTTTATCAGCAACACGGCAGCCTGCCGTGAGAAAGCCAACGACCTCGAGGCTGATATCTGTTACATGTTATAATAAAGTGTAGCAGTAAAGTAATTGTCTCTGAGGTATTTTCCAGCCCGTTCACAGGTTAAAATAAGTACTAATGTTGGTAATTCAGTTTCCTAGGTTACACAGTTGTTTTCTTCTAAACTAGGCTACTCAGTGATGCATGAATTCAAATCAGCAACTTTGGAAACTACAGCCATTTCCTAGAAGTTATGCTTACTTATAGAGATAAAGTAAGCCTGGTATATTGTAAAAAATATCCAAAAAGTTATATTTGATTTTTGTAAAATAATATCAACAAGAAGAAATGTAAATGCACATTAAATATGGCCAAACTAGCGATTGGGATTAGGATTTAAAATGTAAAATGTTTTTAAATTTATTGAAGAAAAAAACTAATTATAATAGTGAAAAACAGCTTCAAAACCTTACACGGAGCTTTATTTTCTGTGAACGTGAGATACCCACTCCCTCTTCGACTAACTTGGGTGCAAGGATGCGAGCAACATCAGATTTCCAGCGTGCTTCAGCGCTGAGGGCCCCCTTTAAATAAACTCCGCCCCGAAATCAGTCGATCAAATTCGGCATCGCGCTTGTGAGCCCTCGGCCAATCACCTTCCTCCAAGGGCGGTCCTAGACTGGTGGTCCGGGAAGACGTCATCCAATAGAAACGCGAGATCCTCGGACAACAGAGATGCGACAATCATCGCTTACCTTGCGAGCCGCCCATTATTCATGTTCAGTCACTGTTAATTTAAGGAGACACGACAACAGTAGATAGCGGAACTCAAATGAAGACATAACGGTCTCAGGGTTGATGTATTTTAAAAACACAAAAACGTCCCGCTGAGTTGTAACGTTAACGTCTGTTCAAGCGGATTCGTCAGCGCAGTGTTATTGTTTGTATGACAAGTTTGTGTATTTTAACCGCTCATATCCAAATTAAACACTTCGTGTACTATATTAATGCATTAAATGCACAGCTAGAGTGTTTGAGATGAGGCTAGATACGAAGTTATACACCTTTATAACGAAACATGAATCATATCTGCCGTTATGTTGGTTTGCCGTTTGTAAAAACACGTATTTTTATTTTTATTAAGGTATAAATTGTGCCAGGGCAGTAAGAAGTGTGCTGTATGTTTACTCTGTCGTCCTGACAGTCACACACACACATATATCCGTTTTGAAAACCCCTTTAAATAGTGACCTCAGCTCCGAGAGAGGTTTAACACGCCCCTCGCTCCAAAAGCGTTTTCTCGTGCATGACTGGCTCATTTGAACATAACGTTCGTAGCGAGGAAGGAGAAGAAGGGCTCTCTTCCTCGGCGTTGAGCTGATAGTCTCTTATCTCAGCATCCGATAAACACTCAAGCTAACGCTGACTTCCCGATGATAGAAGAGGGAAAACCTTTCTGCCTTTGAGACCATTAGAAAAAATAAACAGACATACCGGGAGGTTCTCCATTAGAAGTTCGGAACGCGATAGAAAGAACGAATAGTGTTATTTTATTATTTTTTTCTACAGATTAGCCAATTTGAAACATCAAAAATGACTAGAAGATCTTGTGCCATTTACGCAACCGGGATCGTGTGCGCTCATCTGCTCATTTTGGGAATCGCCCTTCTGGTGGCTCAAGTCTTCCAAACAATGATTCAGGAACGGATAAAAAAGGTAAGTCACTTATAAAGTGTTTAATTCTGCGAAAAGCTCATGTTCTGCTGTAAGACCGGCTTTCAAAGTGAGTCAGGGCTAATTTTGTCCTACACGAGGCTTCTGAGCATCACGCGGAGTTGTTAATATAATGTAAGCATTGCGAAATCATACCACAAACAATAAGTCTAAATGCTGTCATATTAATCTCGTCAATGGTTCTGTACGTGAGAGACAAGCTCTTGATCTTCCGGTGAGACCCAGACTACACAATTCCACGTTACATAGACTAAAAACCTGTCTTGTGGCCGTTTAATGCCCCCTCTTTAGCGTGTAGGTGGTCAAAACATGATATTAAATGACCGTGATGTAAATGTGGGTTCGTTGTTAGTAACCCTGATTAAAGTGGGCTGGTCGCTGTCTGTGACCACGAAGCCTATCATATTGCGGAAAACATATTTTCCCCGGTCCCTCTTTCTAACCCACCTCAGCAGTGGTTCTGTCTTGCGAATGAAATGCTTTCCGTTGCAAAATACCGGAGAGATAATTCATCCTCTTTAATGTAAGTTAACGGGAGAATTCACAGAGCATGTATATATGGCAGGGGGAGGTGTGCTGTATGTGTGGCAGTGGGGGAGGGTCTCTGGAATTCTGACCACCCTCAGTATTTTTACCCAAGTGTAGTATTCTGTGTTCAGCGTGATTCCCGTAACTGGAAATCATGGCTGGGTGTTTGTGGTGGTCTGTGGGAGAATTCAACTTTGCTGGATGTTGTACCGTTTATTTACAGTTGATTCAAAGCCTTATAACTGAGTTTGTAAACTGCACTTTTCATATTCAGTAAGTCAACTGTGGCACTCAAGCTTGTCACATTGAGCCGTTCAGGCTTAACGTTACGTTCTCTCGACAAAACAACGTATTCAAGCCCTCGGGTGATGTGTATCTTTTGAGTAGGGTGTGGAAAAAGATGCATGTTTAAGGAGTTTGTGTATGTGACAGTGTGTAGCTTTGAGGCAGTTTTTCTTCAGTGTTTCATCTCTTTTGACAGTTAATACTTCCTTTGCTTTGAGCTTTTATCTCAAGTTCAAATACAGGCTTTGACATACGCTTATTAATGTATTCATTGCTTGCTGTGAGTTTATGTTTACATTTAATTTTCTAAAATCAGCACCTCTTGGTAATGTAAGGACTTTGGTATAACATGGTCAGTTATGTATAAAAAATATAATTTCCAGTTGCTGGTACCCTCATAAGCAGAAGACCGGCTCTGGTATCTGCTTTACTGTCATTTTGTAATGTTAAGTACTTCCACGTAAAGGACAAATGATCTCACTATCTAAATACAAACATTTGTTGTTTTTCTTACCTTGGCTGTAGTTGCTCGATCAAGGTTTTGAACATTTTCTAACGTGGTTTGATGTCCATTAAGACCTTCAAAGATCTCTCTTCTCAGGGTTATTGAGCACGCGGTTGTGTGTAGAGGTTAATGCAGTAGATTTTGTAATCCTGTTTTAACCTTTTTGATTCATTTTGTATGCAAGTAATCTTTAAATAATTAGTAATGTTCAAAACATATTCCATTGAATAGCTGTAAGAAAGCTAATTAGCTAAAAAACGCAATCATGTACATTACCAAATATTTGGTGTCAGTAAGATTCTTTTACATTGTTACCATATAGATTATATTAATCAAAAAGCCTGACAAACAATTTCATGGTTTCCACAAAAATATTAAAAAGCACAACAGTGTTCAACATTGATAACCATAATAATAAAAAAAATCAGCACCAAATCAGACTATTAGATTTCTGAAAGATCGCGTGACACTGAATACTGCAGTAATGTCTGCTGACAATTCAGTTTAAAACAGAAATAGAAAACGGCTTATCAAAATATTTTTTACAGCATTTTAAAATCAAATAAATGGAGCCTTGGAGAGTAGAGACTTACATTAAAAAATCTTACTGACCCCAACTTTTAGCGTATATGTACTTGTTAAAATTTAGCCAAATAAACTTTAATTGGTGTCTATAAACTAAAATGCAAGACTAAAATCATCCTGTTTTAACTAGGCGTAATTAACAACTGTCAGTGTGGGAAAGAAAATATGCCCGGACAAATTTCCTGAGAAACCAGGAAAGATTAGAAAAGAGAGATAATGGTTGTGACGCGACAAAATCTTACTTTAAAGAAAAGCTTGGGTCTGATTTCACTACACATGGCTGAACAAGTTGAATAGCCACAGATTTTCTGTAGTACTCTATACCAGTACTTTGCTTTATGGGAAAGCACGGGGTTCCTCCTAATGACAGAGATCTCATTCAGAGCTTACATGTGAGAAGAAGAAGAAAAAAAGCTGTACTCTTAAATTATATGACCTGTTTGAACAAAGACACCTTTATTTGTTTCTCAGGGTCATAATGTAAAATTGATGCAGTTTGTTGTGAACCAATTGGTGATTTTCAGATTATGACACCGATTATATGTTAGAACGATTGATTTTGAAACAAACCTCTTTTTTTAACCTAAGGCGCTTCTTTAACAAGTGACTCTAGCGAATGACTTTCCTGTAAGGACCTTTGAGACGCTGAGGGTTCAGTGAAGGGGGTCGTGATGTTTGTTGTTTTGAAGCGTCTGCTCCGCTGCTGAAGTCATGGTTTTTGATTTCAGATAGCGTTATCTGCATTTCAAGGCAGCACTATGGAGTAAAAACCTTCTGGCTGTTATGAATTTGTCACGAGTGACCCTTTGGAGCCTCGTTTTGTCTATTACTGCAAAATGTTGTGCTGTCACATGTAATCATGAAGGACATTGTTCTGAAACTAGTTTCTTGTGTCAAAATAAACCTTGTTCCTCTGTCTGAGTTGAAACCATGACACTCAAGAAGTGAGAAGTGTGCCTGCTAAACCTATGTTCTGATGGAAAAATCAAATAGCAGAGAAGCGTATGTCGTGGATCGCTGATGTTGATGTTTTTCTTCCTCTTTTGTAACTCTGAATGAGTCAAAACGTCAGCCAGCATTCCGATTTTGTGTTTGTTCTTCCCTAAATGTTATTGAAACTCAGCATTGAGTTTAACCTCTTTGAACAGACAGCATTTTCTGGTCCTTTAGTGCTCTCTCTTGACCTCTGACTCTGTTTCATTCACAGGAGATCACACTGGCTGAGAACAGTAGAGTTTTGAAGGGCTGGATAAATCCACCACCGCCTGTTTACATGCAGTATTTCTTCTTCAATGTTACCAACCCAGATGAGTTTTTGGCTGGGAAGGAGAAGCCCAAAGTCACTCAAATGGGGCCATATACCTACAGGTGATTTACACATCTTTATATGTGCTGATTTACCAGTCTTGAAATCTACTCAATATTCAGATGTTCATTTCCATAATTCTGGGCCGTCTGAAGTGCTTTGTTTTCTAAACGATACTGTCTGTTGTCATTGACAACAAGTTTGGCACCCAAGTCTAGAAATGACTCATGCTATTTTTTCGTAGATAGAAAACAGGAAACGTTCACCTACCCACTTTAAACTAAATGCAAAATGTTTAACATGCACTTGTAAAATGTTTATTATTTACTAATTATATGTGTCTGTCAAAGAAATTAATACATTTCATTGAAAAGATCAAAAGCGAAAATTGTAAAAAAAATATAAAATGCTATTCTTTTGAATGTTCTATTCATGAAAAAATCATTTAAACATTGATAATACTAAAGAGTGTTTCTTGAGCAGCAAATCATGATTTAGCATAATTTCTGAAGGATCATGTGACACTGAACAATGGCTGCTGAAAATTCAGCTTTGCCATCAAATAAATAAATTACATTTTAATATATTAAATTAGTAATCCGTTTTGTTTAAATTATAGTATTTTACAATATTACAGTTTTCCTATATTTTTGATAAAATAGTCATTGATTGTAAAATGAAATAAAATGCTTCTTTCTATTATCAGGGAATATCGACCCAGGGAAAATGTCACTTTCCTTGAGAATGGCACGAAAATCTTTACAAATCCCAAGAGCTTTGTGTTTCTTCGCAACATGTCATCGGGTGATCCTGAGGTTGACCGTGTGATAACGGTTAACATTCCATTCATTGTAAGAAGGGTTTTGTTTTGCATTGGCAACAAATCATTTTGCATTTAAATGTAGTCTGCCCATAGCATTTGTTAATCTGATTATCTTGTTTCAGGCCGTGACGAACGAGTTAAACTCCTACTCCTTCTTTCTGAAGACTGCGGTGTCTATGTGGATGGGATCCATGGGCATCGAGGTGTTTATGAATCGCACAGTCCATGAGGTCTTGTGGGGTTTCAAAGATCCGCTGCTGTCCAAACTCCACGCCTTGAGACCAGAAGTGGATGAGCATTTCGGCCTTATGTACAATGTAAGAATCTGCAGTTTCATCATATTCAGTGCCTTAGTCAGTCTAACTAGAGATAAAATGCGGTCTAAATGGGTCATATATTTGTGCAACCAACACAAAGTAGCACACTCAAGCTCTAATACACAAATACTAGCTTTAATGCACATATAGTGTTCCTGTGGCTCAGTGGTAGAGCATTGCGTTAGCAGTGCAAAGGTTGTGGGTTCGATTCCCAGGGAACACATGTACTGACAAAAAAATGTATAACCTGAATGCACTGTAAGTCGCTTTGGATAAAAGCGTCTGCCAAATGCATAAATGTAAATGTGTGTATATATATATATATATATATATATATATATATATATATATATATATCAGAACATATAAGAATCAGACCCTGTCAATAGACTGCAGATGTTGACCAGTGTCATGACCCTGTCCGTCACTAAGACTGCAGATATATATGATTTAGATGTCAGGCTTGACACGGTGGGGTTACCTTAATGTTTCTTTATATTTTATTATATAAATGTCTTTCACTCTGCATTCATATCATGGCTGCCAAACAAGCTATTTTTTACTTTTTGAGGACTTTCTAGTCATCGTTACCCTTCTGTGACTTGTGTGATTTAATTTTTTTGCTGAAGCATTATATTAAATCAAATTTATGTGCGGACCACAGAAAAATGGAACCCACGAGGGTGAATTTGTCTTCCACACTGGAGAGAAGAACTACATGGACTACGGCAAGATTGACACGTGGAATGGCATCAGGTACCTCAATGCTGGCGTAATCTGCTTTAACTTACTGACATAGTGATGCTTGCATGCTCGCTTCTGATCTCCTGCCTTGGGAAATAAGGTTAAACACACAGCAGGCCTGCATGATGCTAGATAAGTCAATATCAAAGTATAAAGTCCAAGAAAAGAGCTCCTGCGCCTCTCTGCATGTACACCACGGGTCAAAAGTTTGGAATAATTCTGCTTTTGTTGTTGTTGTTTTTCATGAATCTTTGATGAATAGAAAAATCACAAGAACAACATTTATTTTCAAAAAATCTCTTGTACAATATAATATGTCCTTGCTGAATAAAAGTTTATTTCTTTGTTTTATTTTCTTATAAAACAGCTAATTTAAATTCTACTAATATTTTACAATATTACTGTTTTTACTGTATTAATCAAATAAATAATGTAAGCGATTTTTGAAATGTCATTATTCCAAACTTTTGAAATGTAGTACATTTTGGATTAGAATTATGGAGAATTAAATGCATAATAAACCCTTCTTTTCCTCATTAGTACCTGTGACAAAAACAATGTTCACATCTATGAATTTTCTCTCTCGCAGTCGGATGAACTGGTGGTCGTCTAACCAGAGCAACATGATCAATGGTACCGATGGCAGTGTCTTCCACACCTTCCTGTCCAGGAAAGAGCTCCTCTTCATCTTTGCTGCTGATCTGTGCCGGTAAATACGTTTTAACACTTACAAGGTACTTGGTTACTTCTACATGGTTGCTAATGTTTGTTATTACATGTAGATCCATTCATTTGGCTTACGTGGCTGACAAAGAAGTGAAGGGCATCCCTGCCTTCCGCTTCGCCCCTCCTTCAGATGTACTCGCTCCTCCGGATGTGAACCCCAGTAACGCTGGCTTCTGCGTGCCTACTGGGGATTGTCTAGGAAAAGGAGTCCTCAAAGTCAGCGTCTGTCGGCAAGGTAAGACTGTCATGTTTTTACAGTGGAAAAGGTGTGGGATGTTTTCAGAAAAAGTAATTTCCTTGAATGCATGGGGTAATTAAATCTGGTAAAGCAGCCTAAGTGTGCTAAAGATTTGGGTGCCCTGGATAGCTGGTTCAGACTGACATTCAACCAAAGCAAACCAAGCATGTGTAAATAGTATTGAATTTCAGGGTTTATGGTTACTGATCGCTGGCCTCATAACCTGAGTTCAAGTTAAATTGGTCTGCTTTTGTTTGCACACTCTTGGACTATGAAAGGGAAATCAGGGTTGAATGCTTAATGAATAACTTTTAGTGCAGTTTTATGACTCAAGCACTTGATTCACTTTTGACAGATTACACTATCTCAGCCTCTATAGTTTACGCCATAAACTAGTAGGCTAATATTATTATTGAACGAATGTAAACTCGCTTTTATCATGTGAGGGCTCATGATAGGAAACAGCTGTCGAAATATGCACATGCTTTGATTAGTCATCATTCCTAGAAGGGTTCATGACTGTTCATTAATAGTTCGAGTATTATTAAGGAATGGGATTTGGGATATAAATCCGTGATATGGTACATATTACTCTTCGCTAATGGTAGTCTAAGCACCTAATAGTAGTATTTTGTGTTTTTGGTGGGTGTTCATGTAATTGCTGTCTTATCATTGAGTATGTGCCAATAAAAGAGGAAGTTTAATTTTCTGTTATTGTGCATAAAAAAACTAAATGTCCCAGAAAATGGCGCAGGGGCGTTATTTTAGATAATGGAAAATGTTAAAACTGCAGATTTGAGTGAACTGTCACCTGCTCCACCGAGGCCTGTGGTGTGTTTTTACTTGCTTTGCATTCATTGATCATTTACATGTCTTATGACTTACAAACATACGCATTTGCATTTGGAGAAATATATACTCTACTGTTAAAAGTGTAAGATCTCTTTTTATAGAAATGAATACTTTACGCAAAGGACACTTTTGATCATAAGTGAATTCCTTTACAATGTTACACATTTTTCTTTTTTATTGAATATAGTTATTTTATACTTTCCATTCATCAAAGAATCCTGGAACAAAATGAATCACTATTTCTGCAAAAATACCAAGGACCACAGATGTTCAACATTGAAAGAAAAAAGATTCTTTAGAACCAAAAGATCTTAATCTAATGATTTCTGGAGGATCATGTGACACTTAAGACTGAAGCAAGGAATGAATTACATTTTGAAATAAATTTAAATAGAAAACTGTCATTTAAAATTGTTATAATATTTCACAACATCACAGTCTTTAATGTTCCTTTTTTTTAGTAAATGAGCTTAAATGAGACTTCTTGCAAAAAGTAGTTTTCAAAATTGTACAGTCGTTTTGCTTTGCCATCATTTTTAAGTGTATGAATTTATAAGTGTCATGGAGTTATGTTAAAGTTGTAAAATGTATAACGTCACATAAAAAATGTTTTTGGTATGACCAGGTAAAAAACAATTGAACTACTGTCCTGGTCTCTTGGCCTGAGGTTTGACGTGACTTTAATACTTTTTTATGGTTTAATTGGTCTTTATGACCAGTCATTATAAAGCAATAGCTGATAAAGAAGTTGTTATTGTTGCATATTCATCGTAGAGCTTTCCTAGATGGGTGATCACTGATCTGAATAAAAGACCAGCAACTAATGCCTATTTCCTGTTTCCCCTTCACTGTACAGGTGCACCCATTGTTGTGTCATTCCCTCATTTCTATCAAGCCGATGAGAAGTACATCAAAGCCATTGAAGGAATGAACCCAAATGAGGAAGAACACGAAACATACCTCGACATCAACCCGGTATGCAGTGCAGACGCTTTGTGATTTTACTGTTTTACAGTGACGGTACTGACTTGTCAGGGCTCTTGTGGTTTATAATCTGAAAGTAGTATACCCCATCCTACCATGGCAGGAAATGATAAGGTGATTTACTGTGATAACCACAAGTGAATGTGAAACTGCACCTACATAACTCTACCTAGAATCCCAGTGATGGTTTTTGTAGCATGTCGTGATGGAAAATTGACTCATTAAGTTGGTGTTTGACGCACTCATCTTACTCCACAGGTTGTCTCGGGTGGAACCAAGCAAAGACTGTGTGTATTGTGGTGAATATTGGTAGACTTCCAATTGTAACTTGTCCCATTGCTTTTTTTCTGCAGACCACAGGGGTTCCCATTCGTGCCTGTAAGAGAGCTCAGCTCAATGTCATACTGAAGCGAGTCCCTGGCTTCCCGTGAGTAAAATCGTCTCACAAAAACAACTTAAAGAATGTTCTGGAGTGAAAAAATGGAAGTCTCATTAGCCTTTTTACCTTTTCAGCAAAACAAAATTCCTGAATGAGACCATTTTCCCTATTATGTATGTCAACGAGGTGAGTTTTCATGTCATCCTTGCTTCCTGCAGAATATCAATGTTTCTGTTCAAAAAGTTAACTTTTGTTTTCTGCTGAATTTTTAGACTGCAACTATCGACGATGATTCTGCGTCCCAGATGTGGACGCTTCTGTTGATTGTGACAGTTGTGTCCAACTTCCCAGTCATCATTGTGGGACTGGGAGCCATTTTACTTATGGTCCTGATCTTCCTCGTCTGCAGGAACCGCCAGAGAAAGGTAAAAAATGTATGAGCTTTATTTTGCCTAGTTAAGAGTAGAAATGTCATTTGAAGGTCAACAATACCTTTCTGTGAAAAAAAATATTAATGGAGCTGTTAATATTCTCTAGAAAAACCAGTATGGAAAAGCCCTTAAAATCCCCTCAAACTTTACACACCCTAGACTTGAAAGTCAATTAAATGTCAGTCACCATGACGGCACTAACCCTAGCTTCGATACCATGCATGCACCTGCATGAGGGAATGCATGTGCTCTAGTGCACGTATTATTTTATGAAATGTCTTCTTTTATTATACAGGTTTTCTTTGCAATATACAGTAATTATCAGTTGGGATGGTCAACTATTGTTATGAACTTTAATGAATGGTTGAGTGGGGAAAACATTTGTTTTGCACATTTATATTCTAATGTTCAAAAGTTATTTTCATAGAATTTATTTTTACTTGAAATCTGCCAATGATGCATAATGCTGTTATGTTTTCATTTCTAGTAACCTCCCCTTTTTTTGTTCCAATTCAGAATGAAGTAAAACGTATTGATTTTACTGAAGCTTTTCATTCTTTTGCTGTAAGTCTTCATTTTCCCTTACACAAACATTTTGCTTTCATTTTGTTCAAATTTGCTGCTTGTATTATTGTATTTGGTCATTGTAAGCATTATGAGTGACCATTTAAGTTAAAAGTTTTATATGAATATCTTGTGTTTCTGCAAATCATGTTCATTGCTTTACCTGCATGGTGATTGTAATGCACTTTCGTGGTGTTTCACAGCATTAGACTAGATGTTTAGCTACATAGTCCATGTCTTAAGGCCTAAGTATACTTCTTTTTACTACGCGTATGTGCACAGTCGTATGCGCAGCCTTGCAGAGTATACTGCATTTGACTCGTATACGTACACAGATGTTTGACGCATGCGCCAAATTGCAATACCTCTCCTGGCCTAGCAGGGCCCGTAGGGAGCAGTTATGAAGATTACAGTGTGACAAAGGACACAGAAGAAAAACTCATAGAAGTCCGGTAAGCACAGCAAAAAGGCTAGCCGTGACCAAGTATTGCTGCATGCTACCGTTTGGGAAGCCGGACAGTGTCTAAGCTTATTCCGGAGGTGTGTGAAGCCATATGTTCATGCAGTTTTTCTTCGGCTACCTTGTGAATCAATACCCCCGCGGCAGCGTTTCCACCTTGCGGATAAACTAATTACTGCAAGAGAGTTTAATGCACATGTGCGACCTGCGCACAAAGTAACTGTCGTGCTATTCTGATAACGAAAATCACACGCGCTGTATGCTGTCCCTCCCGTTCAAAGTGAAGTATACTTTGGCCTTTAGTGGTACTTAAATGATTTCACTTTGACATCTACATGGTTTTAGCAATGCTAATGCTTTGTTATACACGCTAATGGTTCTGCATGTTCTGTACAGACGGCGAAGGACGACACTGCTTATACCCAAGTGAGCAACCAAGTGGAGGATTCGCCAGAGAACCGCTCCAATCAGCCTTTGAAGAACGGATCTTACATCGCCATGTCGCCAGTAGAGGCGCAAAAGTGTTGATGAAGATGACTGGTGGAGTCTCACCTGAGGACATCACGTCTATCCTCCTCACTCTTTTTATATGTTAGTTTTCACTGTGCGATTCGTCTTCGGGGGCCAGTCCCCGCACGCTCACCACCGTTTGCCAAGGGTCACTTATTTGACTCGTGACTTTTTTGTTTCCTTGAGCATGGCCTTTCAAACTGCCATATCTTCAATCAAAACATATGTAAACTCAAAGCGCCCACTTCGGTTTCGAACAACCGTCTCTGGGTTTCCAGAGGCTTCTGTTGCCTAGTCCCGAGAGGCCTGAAACACACTCTCTTGCCTTTTGAAAACACATATATGCATTGCATGCTCACAGACTCCATAGTTCCTGAAGGGTCATAAACCCTTTCAGCAGAAGAGAGCGTGAAGGGTTCACAGCCTGTGCTCTTAAAATGTTTCAGATCTCTTCCCACACTACTGTATACAGGTCTACACAGGCAGACCTTGAACTAACACAGCTCTTCATACGTCAAAACCTTTGATAATGAGCAGATCAACTATTGATTTACCTCCTCTAAGAGTATTAGAGAGCTAAAAGGTCTAATATGCTAACAAAAATCTGGGTCTTATCCAGAACTTGTGTGTGTGTGAGATTGTACATACCAGTATGTGTGTGTAGTTATGTGTGTGTATTTCTGCAGGCATGTCAATGCTTGCATGTTTTTGTCACACTGGTGAACTGCTGTGGCGGTGCGTCACCGTCCACCGTTTTGCACAATTCAGAGTGACAAGTGGGAACTAGTAACTTCAGCGGTCCTCTTCATTTCATAGAATCTGAGTCATGTTTTTTTCTGATGCCAGGAACATTTCAGTGAAGATGGCTGTTAAAAGAGGTCAGACAGTCTCCTTTAAGGCATTGTACTACAGACATCGTACTAGCTTTCAGCATTTCGTAATGAATGAACAACAGACGTAGAACACTTACAAGAGAGACTTGAATTTTTCTGCCTTACAAACACTTATGAACACAATGTGATTCTGCTGCATGTTAAAGGAAGCGATGAGGTGGAACTAGACGAAATGTCAGACAGATATTGGCCAATCAGTGGCGGACTTAGTACTACGTCCATCCCTTTTCACAGCAAAACACATCTGTTCTGTAATATCGAGAGCACAACTACAGTCCACTGAACCCACAGTCGAATCAGAGCGGAAGGGGTTAAAGTTCAGCAGGTTTTTGAGGGGTTATCGGTGAAGTTTGCACATTTTGTCTGTGCACGTTTGGTTTATATTAACTCCGTGGCTGAAAGAGACTCTAGGAGGAATCACTGCTTGTGTCTGTTGAGTTCATTTTCGTTTAGCTTTTTCTGTCCTTGATGTTCCGAGCCTTCGCTTTTGCTAAAAAATGAATCGAGGCCATATTTTAAATCAGCTTGAACAGGATGTGATGGCAGCACACGTTACAAAATATCACTAAAGATTAGTTTCTGTTTGTCCAAATGAATCTTTTTGGTTGTCTGTCTGAAGTTGCCATAACCCATGAGTGCGGTTACACGTATGTGTCAGTAAATCGCTCCCATTTTGGTGATGTTTGTTGGAATGATTGATGTTTGTTACTTTTACTTGACGTAAACCATCTGTTACTTATTGCGACTGCATTTTCCGTGGATTGCAGCAAACACTGTTGCGTATTTGCCTGTGCCATGGATTTAGTGCAAGGTTTAAACTGGAAACACAGTGTATGTGCAGTGTCTTATGCAGCTGTATGTGAACAAAACTGAGGGAAAGTAGTTCAAGCTTTAGTGTAATTAACTACCAGTCCACTGGAGTGGCTCTTTTGAGTTTTGTTGTCAGCACAGTTAGTATATACATTTATGTAAAAATGATCTTTGCTCCGCTCCGTCTGTATAAGACCCCGCTGGACTATTATGGGGAGACATACCATGTGACTGGAGTATGAAAGATCGAAGAACCTGAGCCATTTCTATAGTTTCCAGATTCCTTACAGTGACTTTTGCCCCTATACGCTTGACCAAAGATTACAGCGGTTTGGTAGATAACTGGTTTGTTTGCTTTCCACACAGATAGCTGTAGTGCCATCGATTTCCCATTTCCAAGAGCATTAGAACCTCATTGTCTGCAAGGGCAAATAAGAAAAAATATATACAATTAGATAAAAGTCACAAAATATTTTCTTTTATAATGGGTTTAATACAGCAAAGAACTTGAGATGTAAAGTGTTGCCACAGAGTGCAAAAGAAACTCAGTATTATGTATTGACACAGCAATACGACGATATGTAAAAAGTAAATTTTATAATGAAATAAAAAGGTTTTGTAATCAGACAGACGAATATTTATGTATTCATATGGTCAATGATATGTACATTATCTGAAAAGATAAGGTCTTGTTCATTTCTATATTTTTTATTATTTTGTAATATTACTAGTGGGGTTATCAAACACATTTCTGTTTTCTTCTTAATTGTATTTTTTCCTTCAGATTTATGAAGTAGTATCAAGTGAATATTGTCCTAAATTCGAGATGGAACGGTGTATGTGGTTGTAAAAACTCCAAGGCTTGTGTTGTATCTGTGGGGTGTGAACCTGTGTGTGTAATGATCTCCTGTTATACAACTCTCAAGCTGTCAACACACTGTTTGTCCAACTGGAATAACAAAGGGAAGGCTGAGAGTCTTTGAGTTCCACTTAGGAAGATTGCCATAGTGCCATGTTGGGTACAAGGGAAATTTCCACTTGCAATCGAACCTTTTTTTCCTTAGATGAATGATGCCCTCCTTCCGGGATGAGCTTTTAGTGCCATACCATCCTTGTTTATTTCACTTGCTTTCGTAGCAACATGTTTAAGCAGTGGAGCGGTTTTGTTTCGTTCCCCTGCCCTGCCTTCATTTCAGGGCTGGTAAATTCCTCACAACATCTTTGAGGGTGGTTTTAAAAACACTGAACACTTTATCGTGTCCTCCTGAGATGCATTGTTTTTTTTTCTGCTGAGAATGACAATCCTTATGTCATGTTAGGTGCAAAATCATTTCAAGTAATATTCATTTTTAGTTTTGATAATTTACACTGCGCAAATCTTTCTACAATGCTTTTGTAAACATTTTTAGTGTTATTTTCAAAAAAATTAAAAATGTTGAAATTGTTTCAAGTTCTTTTGTGGTGTTTCTGCTTTATTGTCTGATGCATTTACAGACAGAGGGACTCAATACATTTACAAAAGTGGAAGTTTGTTTTTACACTAATTTATTTTCTGAGCAATTTATCAAAGGCTGCATTTATTTGACCAAATTACATTATAATACTGTTAAAAAAATCAATTTGAATGTACATTACAGCAGCTATTATTCCTTTCTTCAGTGTACATAATCCTGCATAATCATTCAATGTTGATTTGCTGCTCAAATATACTTGTTATTACAATTTTCAAAATAGTTGCTTTAATACAGTTGGGGAAAGTGATTTATTTTTTATGAATAGAAAGTTCAAAAGAACAGCATTCATTTGAAATAGAAATCTTCCATAACATTATATATATATATCTTACTGAAATTTATCTGGTATAATCAAATCCCTGTATGAAAAACTATAAAAATATATATATTTTGACATGAATAAAAATAAAGAATATTTACACAGATTTTCCCAAATATCAACTACTCTGTGCATCTCTATCAAGCTCCAGAAAGAACAAACTAAAAAAGGTCCCTGACTAGTAATGCCCCATTTCCCTAAAGTCTACTAAAGCCTCTACTATTATAGGGTTCGGAAAAACAATGTACAGAGTAGCCTAAATAATGACAACAATTATTAATATTCATTTATTTATTTCCTCTTTAATGGGGAACAGCATAGCCAAACTGTTAAACCAACATATTTGTCCAAAGTGGAAGATTTATTTAGTCAATGTCTTGATCTGTGACATGTCACTGAACCCCAGCTGAAGGACTTGTGGGTTTTGTCCCGCATTACCTGATGGTCTTCTCAAGGTCCAGTATCCGATTAAATTAAGCAACACTTGTCCTGCGTCAGTTACTTGAATCACCGTTAAAACAACCAACCCATTTGGTCACAGCTACAGGAAAGTGTTGAAACACTTGTGTGGCGATAACCTCTGATGTTAAAGAGAGGTATACAGTGGGAAGAAGACGACAATTAAAAACACATTTGTGATATGCAGTGACTCACAGCAGACATGTGAAGACTAGCAATGTTTGATAGCTGTACTTGTCCAGGCCTTCCCGCACCCACACAATCCCTGTTCATGTATACAAAGAACCGAGCCCGAGCGAACACCGCAGTCATTACACAACACCGCCTCCTGGTGGCAAATCACAGTTATTAACAATCATATTCTTAGAGAAAATATCGCTAAATACTTTATCTGAGTCTTACGTGAGTTGAGGGGAGAAATGTCATATTTGGCGGTTAGCAATGTGTTGGTTGAAATGGATTTCTGCGTATAAAATGCTTAAGAAATACTTGCTTACAGCATTACGACTACATAAAACAGCGCATATAATCCCTCTAACCAGTTATTTTTAATAACAAAACCATCTCCCGCAGTCAGCGTGTGGGTAGAAAGAGAAATCATCTGTCTGCTTTTTGGCTGGTCTGTTTTCTAGGATAAAGCCTTTGCTTACAATAATAAAGCACAGAGCTCAACATCAACATGACTTATTAATACATTGCTCAGTTGCAGGAAAAAAGATTTCAATTTCTGTCTACCCATTTACTTGCATAGCACATTTACACACATCTAATATAGTATGAACAACAAATACTCCGTTACATGTCATGGACATGTCAAGATTAGTATGGCTCATTTTGATGCAGAATATGTCACAGACAATGACGGCAAATTCTAGAAGCACCTTTATCTGGGAAATTAGTCAGGGAGATAAAAACAAAAAAACAGAAATCGTTGAAATATCAGCAGCTTATACAATGTAGTACAGCAATGAAGCACGGATAACATGTATAATTGATCCCTGAACATCTCTAGGTGTATTCTAAACCTGAAGTATATTTGGTTAAGAGGAAGATTAAAGTCTAAAAAAGGTTAATCTGGAGGGTTAAATACCCAGGGAAGGCTACAGTTTACAGCAGTGTAATTTTACAACAGTCAGCGGTTATTGTGGTGGAACAACAACAGAAATGTGGCAGAGATATTCAGTCTGTGAAGCTGCAGGATTTGCGGTCTGTAAGCATACAGAGTCTGTAGTATTTGACGCTGGTGGATCTGCAGGCTGTGAAGCTGGACATTGTGAAGTCTGTGGAGCTGTACAGTCAACAGTCTGTGGGGTTTCTGTCTCCTGAGGAAGGCTCTGACTGTCCAGCATAAGCTTTAATAGGCTTTTACCTCTCTCGAGTCTGCTTTTGTCCACCAGCCGGAAAGCCTCCATAAACTCATCAATGTCAATGCTACCATCATTATTTGTGTCGGTGCTGATAACCAGCTGGTTGATTACCTCATCAGAAATCTCCGTTTTCAGATAGGAACTGAGCAGTTTCAACGTCTGACGGAAATCCTCAAAAGTGATGAGACCTGAGAGAAACAGAAACACAGGCCATGGGAGTGTGTTATTCAAAGCCACCCAACTACATTTGGTCTGTTCTTGGTAGGAATTGTTAATTTTACCGTATAATCAAAATATACTATTCTTATTTTAATGGAATATTGCAGTGCTAATAATAAATTATTTATTTGTGCACATTTCCTCGCAATCTTTTGAAAGGGCAAAAATCCATCCCATTTGTTTATGAATAGCCTTTTTTGCAGTCACAACACGATGACACTGAAGTAGCAACTAATCTTTCCTTCCATACTGTGATGTACATCTGAGTTTTAGGGTTTTTGATTGGATTTTGAGATGTGGGCGCTGCATTCAGAAATGAATGTAAGCTTACAGTTGATTTTGAAGGGGTACATTTTGCGTGGATTAAATGATTGTGAATAGTCCAGATACATCACTCTTCAGAGAGAAGTCTGCTGATTTCATTGGAAGATTACATTTTAATGTTGTTTTGATTAAAGGAATAGTTCACCCAAATATGAAAATTCCGTCATTAATTACTCACCCTGTCATTCTAAACCCATAAGACCTTCAGAAATTCAGAAATGTTTGATGAAATCTGAGAGTTTTCTGACCAGAACTACCCTGTTCAAGGCCCATAAAGGTAGTAAGGACATTGTTAAAATAATCCATGTGACATTGGTGGTTCAACTGTAATGTTAAAAAGCCATGAGAATACTTTTTTTGCTCAAAGAAAACAAAAATAATGACTTTTAGCAATTCTTCTCTTCCATGTCATTCTCCGCTTCACATTCACGAGATTACCATAATGTGTGTTGCTGCTGACGCAGGAGCCGGCGTTCTGACATAGAAGCTGCATGCACTGCGCCTTCTTCACAAGCAGAGGAATGCACACATGCATCCAGGTACTCTCATGAATGGCAGTGAAGACTGACTCAGAGGATGAAAAATCATTGAATAGATGTATTATTTTTGGTTTCTTTGTACACAAAGTATTCTCATAGCTTCATAAAATTAAGGTTGCACCACTGATGTTGCACGGACGATTTTACTGATGTCCTTACTACCTTTCTGGGCCTTGAACAGGGTATTTCCGGTCAGAAACATCTTGGATTTCATCAAAAATGTCTTAATTTATGTTCCGAAAATGAAGAAAGGATGAGGGTGAGTAATTAATGACAGAATTGTCATTTTTGGGTGAACTATCCTTTAAACAATGCAAGATCAAAAAAGTGTTAAAAATGAAAAGTATACATTTACACATATATTTATATATTTATACAGTTCATAATAAGATCTAGAAATGCATTTACACCAGGGTTCCTCAAATCTCATCCTGGAGGCCCAGTGCTTTACATCATAGATCAGGTGAATTTTCAGTTTATGCCAACTAGAATGAGTTATTAGTATTGTTTCATACCTGAATTATCTGTGTCCACTATTCTGAAAATGGTCTCCAGTGTGGAGCGGTGTCTATACAGTGTCTCCAGCATAGTCTGCTCAATGTGCTGTAGTGAGAGAAGAGGACAGTGGTTTCTGAAACATATCAACATAGTCATTTTACATTGCTAGCGCAGCAGACAGCGATTAAGTGATCTGCTTTACCTCAGAACTGGTCTTTTTTAGGGCAAGATCACGGAACCAGCCGTGGTAGTCCAGCTTCCCCTCAACGGTGCTGGACACGAGCTGAGGATGAAGCCCTCGCCAGGGCAGATCCAGGTGAAGAACTCGCTCGATTGCACTCGCCCAGTCATTCAAACAGATCAGTCCTGTCAGGTCAAAGATCAGATAGAGAAACTATGAAATACTTCTGCTCATACGAGGCATTGACATTACTTTGGCTTTTTAATAACTGCAAAAGCAGCCCAGCCACCAAGTAACTAGAAAACATAGCTGCTTGTTAAGTCATGACGCAAGGAACACTGTTTCTGAGTGCAAGCCTCTACTTGTTTCAATTTAGAATACCATCTCATATCTCATATCACACATTTAAACTTTTAAAAAACTCACAGTGTACACTATAGTCTCAGAGCTCACAGCATCTCAGGCACCAATATTTGAATGATTCATAAAAGATGAATCACTGTCTGGCCATCTGAGATTTCAGTATGATGATAAAGGTTAGGATCATGAATTCTCAGTATTATTACAGCACACAGTGAGAGTATATTAGCACCGTTTGTTGCTTGCTTTTGGCATCTGATAGAGAGTTTGGATCTGGAAACATTAAAATGTGAAGTCAGACTGTACATACTGAACAGTCTGAAATCCATTTATATTCTTATTATACCAAGTCATCAAATCACGAGGTGGTGGAATACTGCAGTGCTGTAGTAATGTATGCATTTCATGCCAGATAGTGGTGCGTACCTGTGTTCTCCTTATCAATCTCTTGAAAGGCCCTCAGGAGATCTGACTTGTGCACAAACAGTTGCTCTCGGAGGACTTTGAGAGCAGTGTGCTCTGTGCGTTTTTCACTGAAAGAACATCAAGAAATGAGCCAGAAACAAGACAATGAATCTCTTAACACTGAAAAAGCAATGAACATTCATATCCAAAATTATTACAACACAACATCTGCTGTAGTTTTCCAACAAATACTAAGTCAATACCAAACAATACATTTAAAACTGTGAATGAAAACCATTGCTCTAGTTCAGAGGGTCTCAAACAGGGGGCTGGACCCCACAAAAAGTGTGATTTATAGACTTGGAAAAGTACAATTTAAAATATATTGAAATGTATTAAATACAAATCTTTATGCTTAATCCTTATCCAGTAATTCATGAAAAACTGGAAGTCATTAGGACTTCTATTATTGTTGTGGACAATGAGAGTCATAGAGATTGAGAAGGACGAGAAGCACAGATTTAGTCAAATGGCTGATGGTAGCATGTGTGTTGATTACTTTTGTGGAAAGCTCAGTCCTCGGGTCATACTGGTGGCCTGATACTGAACAAAGTACGGCACAAGATCTGGACCCAGCCTGATGAAGGCTCCTCTGTTACTGCCAACCTCATAGTAGTTAGAGGCTGAGAAAAGGGTCAGGACCTGAACAAATACATGGAGGGACAACCACAATCAACCTGTCAAGAACATTTCTACAAACATATAAAAACATGTTTGGACATTTAAGCTACACTGCAAATGTCTATCTGCACAACTAAAACATAAGCCTTAAATTAATTTATTATGATACAGATTTTACAACATTTTAATGTATTTATAAAGGAAAGGACACATACAAAGGAGAACCCTTTATTTAATTTGTTTCACTAAAATGGAGATTGTTAAGAGAAGCATTTTAGACCATGCTTGTGAAGCATACAGTAAATGAGAACTTGTATTTCTTTAGTTATGAAAGGGCAACCTCTGAAGAATAATTTTACTCTGAGCTCAGCAAGAGAATTACTACATTACTCACAGGACACAGTGTCCTAAAAACCGCTCTAAATTAACATGAGCAATCATAAGTACATGAATGTAAATGTGTGTAAAGCCTTTAGAGGAGCATGTTCATATACATTCACATATTGCATGACACATATCTAAAAACTACCAAAAACGATTCTGCTTCAATTTTAGCCAAACTGACAACGTCATCATTATTTCCTTCTCAAAGGTTTTCCTGCGTTCCTGACCTTACGATTGTGGCAAAACTCGTATCCGTCCTGTTTACACTCGTGTGAGCGGATGATGAGCTGGAGATTGTGCCTGTTCAGAAAGTCCTCTGTGACATCAGGACCCCAATAACAGCCTCCGCCACGGACCTCGTTGGGAACACAACCATCCTGAGACATGGGGTCACTCCACAGCAGGTCCAAAATCTGATGGCACACAAGAGATGCCAAACATCAGATATCTCTAACAAATGACTTCATATCAGGGGGCTGTTATACGTGAAACTATTTGCATTGCTTTTATTAATGTTCCATATTAGATGCAAATTCATCACACGAGTCACAAACCGTGCTAAAACTGTATTTATCACATACAGTGCTAACATTTGTCTTGTGAATATACTTTCAGAGCCGTTTTACTCTGTTATACTTTCTGTGCATTGTATTATTTATTTTGATGCAATGTCTTTCCTAAAAGCTTCCATACATTATTTGAAATACTCCAAATGCAATTTGTGCTTATTTTGTACACTGAGGTTTGAGATAAAATGAATGTTGAAAGACTTGTATTGTATTAGTTCAGTTGTTCTGAACAAGGGACCCGGAGTCCACTAGGGGGGCTCAAATTGTCAAAACATTAAAATAAGTCTAAACTGAACAATTAAGCTATTTCTTATTTTAATTAATCTTCTCAACAACTGTTTTCTTTGAAGATTTATAAAAGCTATTTTTAAAGCTATTTTTACACATGGAAAAGTCATAAATCGGTTGATGGTTTCATAAAGAACCTTTAACGAAAACTTTCCCTTCCACAAAAGGTCCTTTACAGTGGAAATGGGTTCTTTAGATTACTCAAATGTTCTACACGTTAAGTCAAAAAAAATATTTTAAGAGCTCTTTACTAAAAGCTTCTTTGCAGAACCAAAATTGTTTTTCTATGTCACTGCAAAAAACTGAAATGTTTTCTAACCTTTATTTTAAAGAGTGTATGTCAGGTTAAAAACATGTAAAAAAAATCTGCATTCAGTAAAACTGGAAGAATCACTGGGCCATCGAGTATTGTTATGGATAACGGAGATAAAATAGGCTAAACCAGTTTTAGTACATTTAGTACTGCAAATCAGTCAAACCATGAACAGTATGTATAATAGCACAAAAGAAGCCCACCTGCTTCCACTCATCGTTGCCGGTGTCGATGAACTCTGAGGATTCTTGTTCAGAGTCAGACGACAGAGCAGAGCTCAGACTGCGCTGAGACTTGCTGAAGCGGGACAAGCTAAACTCTGTTTGTCTACGGCGAACCTCAAACTCCTCCTCAAGCGTCCGAGTCACGGTGCTTGAGAAGTCTTGAAGGGAGCGTCTTTGAAAACTTTCCCGAGTATCGAACTGTTTGGGAAAGGTCAGCGAGCCCTTTCTGTTGTTACAGGTGTTCATCTCATCATGACGCTCTGAATCTGAATATACATTAGTGCGTGATGGAGTCTTCTTCTTCTTCGGAGGCCTGAGAGCAGACACATACTATAGACAAACAACATTCATCAGTTAAAAATTATAACACAGACATGACGTCGTGCTTTAAAGACATGCTAACCATGTGTTCGACTCACTCGGTGTCTGTCCAGTCGAGCTATCAGAGCAAGATCGGTGGTGTCTGAGATTCCTCCATGGACTATCAGCACCCGTTGGTCGATTACTGTCACTAAAGGCAGCCAGCTGAAGATTTTATGGAGCAAATTCAGGATACGCTTCCCATGCAGCTTAAAGCAATTGAACAGATGAGAGGAACATGGTAACAATGCACATCAAATACATTTCCTCATTATGTGAGAAGAAACACGGCAAACGAACAAAGAATAACGCATTAGTTATTATCATATTATTGTTATTATCATATTATTATCATATTATTATCATAGTATCGCAGCACAGTTATTATCATTAACTATTATCATCAAATTAAAACCATAAAAAATATTTACTTAAAATAAACATTAATTGAAATAAAATAAATATAAAAACTAGATTTATAAAAAATGACAACTATATATAAAAACTAAATATTTAAAAAAATAAAAATAAAATAAATGTACTAGTTTCCAAGTCAACAATACTAATTTTTTTTACTAAAATCATTAATACTTAAAATTACAACTTAATAATCTACAACCAACTACAACTTAATCCAATTGAAAACATGAGCAAAAGCTATAACCATTGGCCATGCCAAAAACAACCCTTGACTAGTAAAGATCACTCAACACTTTACATAACATCTTTATATATAATGCATTATAAAAGTGCACTAATTATGCCTCATAATGCACCTTGTAATGCATGATTGTACGATCTCAAGAATAATTGTATACAACCGTGATAATACATTATAATACTTATCTATTCAATGTTACACCGTTAGAAAGTATAATGCATTAAAACACATTATACTAGACAAACAAACCGTTAAATGTTATAAAGCATTTAAATTTTCTTTACAATTATTTATGAAAAGATATAATGCTTACAACATACATTATGAATACCTTTATAATGCACTATACATAAATGCTTTAAGGAAAGTGTTTCCCAATTTTCTTTTAAATACTAGTATAAATATAGAATCTTTCCACAAATGATTCATAGCCGTTTATTCAATTCCCTACTAATCAAACATCAATCAAAAGTGTATTCATTTAACAGCTAGTTAACAGCCACAACTTTAAAATGCTGATAAAAATATATTATCTTTCATAAGTTAAAAACTGACTCCATATATTTACTTTCCAACTAAGGTGTCATAAATGCAGTCAAAGGTTTGTTTAGTTACGATCTAATTAGTTAACAGCCACAAGTGACAAAGTACAAAAAGTCTTGAAGCCTGCTTGCTGTAATCCTCTTACTGAGGACTGGCCCACTTTCTGTGAAAACAACCAGAGTTTCCCCGTTTAAACTGTAAGTCTGAGCCGGCCGCTTGCTCTTAAGTGATGTTCTTGGAAAGAAAGTGTCAGGATATCCTTGCGGTTTCATAATGGAGATAAACAGCTAACACCATGTGGTAAACAGACTCTTAGGAACAGGGAGCTGAGGAATTACAGCGCACAGACATTAGATGTAGGCCTATATAATGGCTTACCTTGTATTTGTTCAGTACTTCTTTGGTGAAGCCATACCTTTGAAGAGAAAAGGACATGTTTTCACAAAAACAAAAATCCAAAGAGGCAGAAGATTTTTCTTGTAGAAAAGGGAAACGTTCATTTGATTTGACCATTTAATTTGATGGCAGGATTCAGATGAAAACAGTCTTTATTCTTGCCCTTATAGTTCTGAATTTATTAGTAAAAGTGTAAATGATTATATTATAGTGCCACAAAAACATGTATACTGCCTCATCTAGACCAGTGGTTCTCAACCTTTTTGACTCCAAGGACTTCCTCCTATTTGAAGGCCGTCCTTTCTGTACCTCTGGTACTTCTGTTGTACACTGTACACTGTTCAAGTTGTACAGTAAATTAGGTAAATCAAGATTATTGGAGTATGTTTTAGTTGAAAATACTATTACAATGAGGAATTTGCTGTTTCTTTGTAATTAATTGTTACATTTCCTAGCAAGTGAAAATTGTTTCTATACAAAATTATTTTCTTTTTCAGCGTAATAAAAATAAACAAAAAAATATTTCTCAAAGAAATCTCAGTTTATGATGTACATTATAAAAAAAATTACATTATTGGGGCCCCTCAGTAAATTTGAAAGGGATGAAAATTTAAATTATTAAGTCATTAATTATTCACTCTCATATTGTTCCAAACCCATAAGGCCTTCGCCCAAATTAAATCCTGAGCAAATTAAAATTTCATTAAAAATATCTTCATTTGTGTTCTGAAGATCAACGAAGGTCTTATGGGTTTGAAGCGGCATGAGAGTGAGTAATTAATGACAGAATTTTATTTTTGGGTGAACTTTCCCTTTAAGCTAAGATGAGCTTTATTTGTCACATACACAATTATACAGAGTATAACCAGCAGTGAAATGTGTTCTCTGCATTTAACCCATCCAAGTGCACACACACCTGGAGCAGTGGGCAGCCGACACTGTTGAGGGTTCGGTACCTTGCTCAAGGGTCTCACCTCAGTCGTGGACTATTCCTGCCGGAGCCGAGATTCGAACCCACAACCATGGGTGTTAAGAACCACTGCTATATACACCCTAGTTTAAATGGCTTACTTGAGACTATTTTGCAATTCATAATCAACTCATAATCAAAAAAATTTTAAGAGAGTCTATAAAACATGCACGTGTGAAACATGAGTAAAATAGTTCGAAAAAAATAATAATATGATACTTGGACCCTTAATTATAAAAGCTTAAGGCATTGGTATCTGCTTGTATCATTGGTAACTTTATACTTTTGGTAACTTTATATGTAAGCTGGGGTACTGCAAAATACATGTGGTGAACAACTTTTTAAGAGTATCTTATATAGTGAGTGTTAGTAAATACATGTGTTTAGCACATTTCCATTACCTCAAATTAATGATGTGATCTTCGTGGTTTCCTCGATTAAGAAAAACATCTCCAGGATACACAAGTAGAAAAGCAAACAATATGAGCAGAATCTCCATGGAGTCTTTGCCTCGGTCCACATAGTCTCCATTGAAAACATAGGGTTTCTCCAATGACGGCATTCCATTCTGGCAAAATAAATAGAGCCCAAATCCATAGGAATAGATAGACTTAAAGACAATCTTGTAGCTGGGTGTAAAATTATTTAAAACATACCTTGTAAAATATTAGTAGCAAGTCCTCTAATTGTCCATGTAAATCACCTGTAATAAAATTCATAAATGTATTTAGAAGTCGCATTGAATTGTGTTATAATAAAAACCTGAAATGTAACAGCCACTCTCACCACAAATGGTTATTTCTTTGCTATGGCACGTAGAGACTCGGTTGATATTTGGCAACACTCTGAGCAACTTCCATGTTTCCAGAAGAAGCTGAAGAACATAACGAGAGTGAAGCTGCTGCTTGGAGAAATCAGAAGTGTACATGGTTAAAAGACATCGAGCATTATGAAACGTATATTTTTAGTGCATCCCCATGGAGCACCTACTTGTTTGTTTTTAAAGGCCTCTACAAGATCAGCAGCCTGATCCATATCTAAAGGAAAGGTTAGCCGTGGACCAGAGTAGATATCTGGCACATCGATATTGGTGTAGCTGAAGTATCTCTCCCACTCTGCATCTCTGCAAACATCGTTTTCTCTGAAGATATGTGAGATCAGATTTCCTATGGTAGAACATGATGTGTTTAGCATGGACAATTCCTGGGGGAAACTATAAATAGGTTATGTGTTTATTTATATTGTTTTACGTTCACTGCTTGATGGAGTGAAGTTATCCATTAGGTAACCAAGAAAATTGTATAACTGTGAGAAAGTGAGAAAAGAAATATGTCACATTTGTTCACAGTTTTCAGAGTTAAATTAAGTAGGCTATCAATTAATTCACTAATTCATTTCTTCATTCGAAACACTCTGAAACCTGCTAGTTTGCAAGTTTTGGATAGTCTTTCCATATTATTTTGCTACGCGGAAGCACACTATTTGAATGTGCGTGACTTCCGATTCATCGACAGTATACAGAAGGTTGTAACGATTTGCGCTACAAACCAGTGTGTTTGTGATTATGATAATTACGGCATTTAAAATAATATGAGAAATAAAATTCCAGTTCGCAATATTATGCAGTAAAACGAACTGGTTTTGTACAGGTATAATAACTGAGCATGACACCGGAAGCCGTGCACATTCAAGTTGCAAATGGCCGCGCCCGCTCTGACGTTAAAATAGTTTGGAGAAGGAATGTCTTACTTTGATCTGGTCTTGAAGGTCTGCGTACTCCATGGACTGGAAGATGTTCCAGGTGTATCTGCGTCTCATTTTCATGCGAGCCGCATACTGTCGGTACCAGCGCTGGATCAGGACCGCGGCCTTCATTGCTTTCAAGAGAATACGACTGAGGTCAGAAAGGGCTTTTACCTTTTCTTTAAATAAATATCATTAAACAGATTTGCTATAAATCCAATAGTTTTTGGGTCGGACTTCTAAAATGACTCCCAGTTTAGCATCATTTGAGAGATTATTATTTAAACACTGATAAAAAATAGGATAACATTTTGTTGCTTGTAAATTTCACAAATAATTACATAGAAGCATCTGCTAGTTCATTGAATTAAGTGTGGAATTTAAGTAGGGCTGCAACAACGAATCGATAAAATCGATTATTATCGATTAGGAAAATCATCGACAACGTTTCTCATAATCGATTAGTCGGGTCCGCCCACAGTGCACGTCCAACTTCAGCCGGTTGCTCAAATTACAGCTCTAAATAACGTATTTCTATGGACAAAATGCATCTCAAAATAGTGTAGGAAACAGAATGAGATGCTGCGGAGAAGTACGTGATCCATTTTGCATGATAATTCTTTATTTTGAGCTTTAAGTTAATGCATTAGTGTAAAGGCTTGCCCTGTCAGGCGCTGTGACAGATGCGTAGCGCCCTCAAAACATCCGTCCATTGCGTCCGCAAACATATCCATTGCACTGAATTATCTGTTGTTGAAAGTTAATTTAAGGTTTAAAGTCAACATGCAGTGTGTATATTTTATGAGTAGGAACTTTAAAGGGATAACAGCATGTAATTGTCTGAATATAAATATGAGATGCTCCATAACCGCCTTTTACAGGATAAAGAAATGACAGTAAAACATGACTGTGATAAAAGTTCCTGCAGAACATTCCTCTCACACCGTGTCTTTATTATCATTTACATTTTAGGAGTAATGTATGACGATTGTATGACATCCAAGTACGGCGAGAGAAAGCATTAGGAGACGACTCTTATAGCTCTCGCGGTACTTTGATGACACACACCGATCGGTCTAGCTGCGCTGCTTTAAGTCAAACACATCTAAGCGGTCTTCAGAGAAAGCATCATGTTGGCACGCTGCTATGTTGCCAAGTCCGCAGTTTGCCGCGGGTTGTTTTCGTGTCCGCGGGTCTTTTATAACATGCGGAATTGACGAGCTACGCGTAAACGATATTCGGGTTGCCGGGTTCTCCTGTAGTGGGCGGAGCTAATGCGCAAACAGTAATCTCATTGGCCGGTGCTCACCTATCATCGCCCCTGTTTTGATTTCAGCGAATCAGTTCGAGCGAATGCAGACGACCTGATTAATATTCATGAACCCAGCAGCTCAATAATCCTTGGTGCGTTTTATATGGTTATTAATAGTACAATTCGCGGTATGTTATCAGTATTATTTGTAGGTTTTTCCCCCTTTTTTATAGAAACACTAAATGACAAACAATATCTTAAGCACCACCACCAGTCCTAAGTTCAGACAACATGACAAATATGCATTCATACATGGTTATTCTAAAGTTCTATCATCATATAATGATAAATTATCATACTATCATATTATAAAGTTTGACTGAAATAATCAATTGAATTTGATAGGTGTCTCTCACATTGTCCCACAAAAACATTAAAATGGTGTAGATTAGTGTAACGTTTTATAATAATAATTTATTCTATTTGGAGACCATTTCATTTATTTAACATATTTAATATTGGGGCATCCAAGTTATTTGACATATTTTAACCTTTTTAAGTAACAATAATTACTTTCCCTGGTAATTAGTTTATTTTATAACGATGTAACTCGGTTAGTATTTGTGAGAAGTAACTAGTAATATAACGAATTACCTTTTTAAAGTATCGTGCCCAACACTGCACACTATACATTGATTTATTGTATGTCTTTGATTAATAATGAATATGAAGAGCTTTAAAAAAAAAAAGCATATTAAATCGTAATATTGGTAAATTAGATTATTTTCTAAAATCGTTTAGTCCTAATTTAAACTATATTCACAAATACAATGCTTAACAAATTTATTAAAACACATTTATGTAAGGTTTTTAACAAATTATGTAAGGTTTGTGCCACTGCTGCTCTAACAGCATTGGTGATTACCAAAATCATGTTTAGCTTCCTGTATTGGGTAGTCCTCCAAAATGCGTAAGCTCTTTAGTAACAGTAGTAGGCTATTTCTAATGCTATAATATAATTATTGCTGTTATCTTTGACAGAAAGGCAGAGCACTTGAATTTTTTTTCAGATACCAAATTACAGTCAAAAAGTACATAAACAATGCAAGCAAGGATGCAAGCTGTTATGAGGCCATTTTTGTTATTATAAATACTAATTAGTTGTTTCTGTTTGTAATTTGCCCAATAAATGACAATAACATTTTAAGATTTTTTTTTTTTACAGATTCCTAAAATATTTGTTTTCTCTTTATGACAGGTGGTTTAATAAATGAAGCACTGTATGTTTTCATAGCATTCCGTGTGTTTGAAGGACATTGAGCAGAATGTGGAATTGTGTGTATTTTGTCAATAAATAACATAATTTGATTTAATCCGATTAATCGATTAATCGAAATAATAATCGACCAACTAATCGATTATCAAAATAATCGTTAGTTGCAGCCCTAAATTTAAGTAAATTAAGCAAATCCTGTTAGTCCACAGTGTTCCTGTGGCTCAGTGGTAGAGCATTGCATCAGCAGCGCAAAAGGTTGTGGGTTCGATTCCCAGGGAACACATATCCTGACAAAAAAATGTATATCCTGAATGCAATTGTAAGTCGCTTTGGATAAAAGCGTCTGCTAAATGCATAAATATAAATATAAATCACTAGACTTAAATAGTTGACTATTTTCTTGTAAAACATTCCTCAATAATGTTTCTTTTATAACCTACAACTTTGACAAGTAATTGTATATAAAGGATGAAGGATGAATTTTGCTTACTTATGGATGCTGCAGACATGCATGAAAAAGAAGACATCAAGACATGTTGAGAATGTAAATGAGTTCGGCCTACTTGTATATTAACACTACACAGAAATAGACAGCCGTGTTCTAATCCAATAGCTGTGAGAGATAAGGTTTTACACGAGCTTTGCTGGACTGGTAAAACCTACCTGGGATGACATTTACATCTGTTTTAAGAAGATAATTTATTTAGGTCAAGTAAAGTAATATTCAAGCTAAATAGTCTTTGAATAAACAGAACTCTCCCATATATATCATTCTTTGGATGACACAAGTCATTTATTGTTATTGAAAACATTTTACCTTTATCATATTTTCTATTGAATTCGCTGTTTTTTGTGACACCACACCCCATGGCTTCTCCTGAAGGTAGAAAATATGGAAGTCAGTATAACAAGCACTTTTATGAAACAACAATTATGTTTTTATTATTTTTTTTATTTAAAACAAATCACTTTACAAAATAATGGATTTGCTAAATGGTTATAAGAAACCATTGTACCACTGTAAAAATAAAAGTTAAATTAAAAAACAACCACAAAAAAACACCTTTACACTAGGGATGCACCGATATGGAAATTTAGCTCAATACGATAATCGATAATTCTTTATATTTGAAAGCCGATAACCGATATGTTGGCCGATAAATCTATATCCAAATTGTTATATACTTTTGAGAGCCTGATTAAAAAAAAGGTCTCATCATTAAAAGCCACGTCAACATAAGCAGCCTAGTTTGAACAGTGTAAGTTTAAAACAAATATTTTACTCTCCCATTACCAAATTCTTCCATAAAAAAGTCTCACAAATAAAATACAATGCAAACAAGTCATTGGAGATCATTACTGTGTAAAGCATTTGGGTTGAAAAAACAACCCAGCGGTTTTTATGTGCCATGGATGAATAAAATGGAAGATCATCTGCATGGACAATAATGAAATTATATTAATTACTAAACCATAGTGTTGATGAAAATAAAAGTGGTGGTTATTATTAATAATGCTTCAGTGATTTTGAAAAAGTAACAAATGAATATGCTAGCACTGTTTTAAATAACAGCTGTTTGAGCTGCGTGCGCTGAATGAACACCGCTAAACTGAAGCGCTTGTTATAGCGGGATAATTAGGCTACATGAGAATCAGATATTTATAGAACATCAACATAATATTACAACTTATATATGCACAAAAATACGAAAATGCACAAGTTATTTTAAACTAAGTATGTGCTAGTTAGATGTGTAACTCGTGGACGCGCACTTGGCTTCGCGTATACAACGCACTGAAACATGGAAACTAAACCCAAAGAATTCACAACCTTTTGTATAATATTGTTCTCATTAGAATATTATATACACGACAGTCCCAATCATAGTTATTAGTTGTGCGCTGCTGTTTGAGCTGCGTGCGCTGAGCTAAAGATGATCACCGGGAAAATGAAGCACTCTATTAACACTCTATTAACTTAACCAAACGCATTCTATATGAGATAAAGCAGATATACATAAAACAAACACAATATTACTACGTTCAATTGCACAAAAGGCTGTGAATACACAAGCGAACTTAACTGTCAAGGAGGTGTAGCTCCGTTGTGGACGCGCTCAACGCTCAAAGATTCCACGTCATTTACAATAATGTTCTTATTATAATTTTATGTAGCCTTTATGAAAAACTTACTCTGAACATGTTGCAAATAAGTTTATTGTCCTTTTCAAAGTGATTCCAATCATATTTCAAGCATTTCAAAACCATCATGGCGAACAGCGCACATCTGAAGGAAATAATGCATATTTATCTGCTTAAAGATATCGGCCAAATTGTCTTATTGAGCCGATACCGATAACAGAAAAAAATGATACCGATGTGGCCAATATATCGTGCATCCCTAGTTTACACAATACATAATTTATATTATTCATTAAATACAAAAATGTATACCAACAGACGTAGGCCTACTCTAGTAAATCATATCACTGTATACTGTACAATATGTTCCAGCTTTGACAACAGGCTACACTAAACGTCATGTTGTTGAGCACGTTAATGAGATCCAGAGAGCCAGTTAATCTGGGTTCATTGCTCTCTTGCACTTGCCTCAATCCTCTTCAACACGCACCTGTGCCTCTGTGAAAGAGCTTCAAACCCTCAATGGTGGCCCAGCTTCACTATAAACCAGCTTCTGTTATTCATTAAAATAGTTAACATTTTAAAAACGTATCAGTATCTATCTCACAATTTAAAAAAAAACATCAGAGTTGAATAACAGTTGTATTTTAATAATGTTTTTTTTTTTATACTGAATAACTGGGGATTATGGACTATGGATTGATAGACTTGTTTGTAAGGAAGGTTATTCATTAGCTCACCAGACATCACAATAATTTGTGTAGTATAACAGACATGCTGGTTTTGAGCTTAAGCTTCTCAAGAGCGCTGCTGATAAAAGCTCAGGCGTGCCCTTTGAATCTTGCTCACAGTAAATGCAGTAAGACTGTTACTATCAAAAATATTAGATGAATTCTACAAATTAGACATCATATTTTTAACATAATTTACCTATACTAAATCCTGCTTATTTAAGAAAAAAAACTGTTTAAGATTTCACACCATTTTATCACCTTTAATTTAGTTTTAGTATTTGGTACCTTTTCTGTGTATTTCTTTGAATTGAATGATAAAATGAAGGGCTGTGTAAATCATGTCAGCAAAACAGTGTCCTTAACTCCAAGCCATAAAAGCTGACAGCAAGAGATGATAAATCATGGAAGGTAGAACTCACCTGGTGGGTTTATCTTTTAATCAAGGAAGCTTTATTTTTCACAGCATGTCACTTAAAGGAATGTATCTGCCTTCTGTGCTCCATCGGTGCTTGAGTTAGTCAATGCAAAGAGTAGAAATGCAAAAAATCAGCTTGTTAGGACACAAAGAATGTGTAGTCACACGCTTCCCCATGTCCCCCGAGGAACCTTCAGTATCCTGAGCAAAACTCCAATATTTTCATTCACTCCCGAGGCCTTCAGTAGGTGTGCTTGTCTGCGTCTTAGCGGTCTTCATCTGTGTAGCTGAATTAAGGGAACAAGCCCTGAAGGGATTAAGGGTAATAGCTTGATGCGACTTGACTGGACTTTTGTATAGGAAATGGCACGTTCCTAAAGGAAGGAGGTTGTTGCTGTGTAAAGTATAACATATGTAATAAATCCAAAATAATGCAAGACACAAAAATAAATAATTTGAGGCAAGAGCATTTCTTGTTATGATTTTGACATGTGCACAAGATCCAGAAAGCCTTCAATAATTACAATGAACAATTATTTTAATATATTGTATTCAGTTAAATTCAGTACAGTAAGATCAATTGTGTATTACATGTATAAGAGGGAGAATCCATCATATGTTTTAATGTATAAATATGTTTTATAAACGTTCAGTAATGCATGCAGTATTATAAAGGTGCGCCGTGCCTAAACAACACCACTTAGCTGTTATAAATTCACCGTAAACTATGGCTTCTTATTGCTTTGATATATTACAGAAGTATACATATGTGTGTTGACAAAATAGAGCAAAAACAGACAATATTATTTCTAGTAATATGAAGTCACAATATTAACTTCATATTTATTAAACAGTTATTAAAATCAGCTATACATTTGCAGTCGTGCTGATACTGGAATATTTTTAATGATTCTTTCCAAATACAGCTATTCAAGTCATCAATTAAAAAATCATGTATTTTTCCTATTGAAACAGGGTGTGGGCTTCATCACAATATCTTGCACCCCTACTTTTTAGATATTAAAATACGACTCGTTTCCATTATGAAAAGCAAAAGAGAAGCAGAAGTTTTTGGGTAGTTCAGAACTAAGCTGGGTGAAAATTATGGCTGAGCTGGTCCAGGGAACGAGTCATTCCATCACATACAGATCTGAAAACAGAAAGGAAAGACCATTAACTGTGTTTATAAAGAAAAGGAAAATCTGAAAAAATGACAGAACAGTCACCGGTCCATCACTAATGATTGCAAGAAACAGAAGTTTCCAAAGCATAGAAAATGCTTTCTTCAGTGCTCATCAAAGCATTGTGACCTAGTTATTCACATGATAGTTATATCATGTGATGCTCCTTGCAAAAGCTGACAGACTTATGTCAACCGAGTATTGCGAAAGTCCCTTAATGTCAAAATAATAACAGAGAACCCATAGCAACCTTTTGCATTATGACAGAAATGTTGTTTCATCCAACAAAATCACTTGTATTAATTACCAAACCAGCAAACTGGACTTCATGAAAGCATGTTAATAACATGATGGTGGTAACATATGTAATCTTAAGCAGAAATGTTTAATGAAAATATGTTTTAAAAAGTTTTTTATGTTTTAAAAATCATGTAGTGTTATGGTTTGTTCTTACATCTCTGACAAATGTTGTGTACTTCTCAGGAGTGGCGGCACTCATGACGGTTGTATAAACAGTGATCCTGGAAGGAAGAACATACTCACATTAAAAAGCTTTATTACAGAATGTGATCTTAAGACACACCTCTTTAAAGTCGGCATGAAAAAAATAAGAATTGTCAATTTTTATTGATGGAATACTGTAGTGTTTATTATAAATAATTTACCCGTGCACTTCATTATTTGTTTTTAATTCATATGCCTTCGTAATCTTTAATCAAAAACGTTAACCTCCCCTCCCCCCCAAAAATGACTCCTCTACTCTTCCTGTCACGAGTAATGGAGAAAGGGCGGAGCTAGTGACGTGAGGGGTAAATCAAGTCCCGCCCTCTCATTTCAGATGCCATTTCACTCGGATATATGTCACGGTAGAGAAGAAAAGACAATTGCAAGCAACTTCCGTTTCATGCCGACTTTAACTAACACTTATATATTGGGAGATACAGCCTCCTTTGATAATATTGGCACCCTTGGTAAATATGAGCAAAGGTGGCTGTGAAAATAAATCTGCATTGATTATCCTTCTGATCTTTCGTTAAAACAATTCACAACATTCTTACCTATAATTGAAGTTATGAATGTTTTAGCACACCAGGGTGACTAGGAGCATGACATTTTCCAGCCATGACTTCCTGTTCCACAGGATTACACAAAGGCCAAATTCCCTTAAAGGGGTCATCTGATGCTACATGCACTTTTACTATTTGTTTGAACTGAAATGTGTGTTGGCAGTGTGTGTACACAACCACCCTATAATGATAAAGATCCACCCAGTGGTTTTTATTGAATCTGGTTAAATCATTTCCCCTTTCTTATATCAAGCCGTTCTCAGATGCCTGTCTGTGTGATGTCACACAAACCCAGGCCCCTCCCACGATTATTGATTGACACTAGCATTTTAGCACAGACCAGCCCTGAGTGAGCTGTGAACAGTCTGCCATTGTTTCGATGCCGGAGCTGGAGTTGACAAGAATGGCTCCTAAGCGATTGTTGTTGGATGTAATAATGAACATAGCAGTCGTCATTTACTCCTAACATCTGAGCCGCTGAAGACGCAGTGGATTACTTTTGTTTGTACAGGGAATGCGCCATCTAAATGTGTTTATGTTCGCGGAAATCATTCGTGATCCAGCCTCACCTACAGAAGAAGTGAGTATAAAGTTATTTTATGAATCTTATTCTAATCGCCTTTCCTAATAATGTGCTAGTTAGTAAGTTCCACGCCTAAAGTAAACGGTCTCATGAGAACTTCGCATCACCTCATGGAAGAGAGGGGCGGAGAGAGCAGAGCTCATTAGCATTTAAAGGGGCATGCACTAAATGGCTTGCTGAAAACAGAGCTGATTTTGATAGGGTTAAAATTTGTTTTACACTACCATTGAGAAATTTTAACAAAAGTATGTTATGACTTTTCATTGAAACCCTAAATAATCATATCAACTTGTGGAAAATGGGCATCCGATGACCCTTTTAATCATTCATCTCAAGGAATAAAACCTAATAGTTCTGATGTACAGAACAAGATTGTTGAGCTTCATAAAATAGAAAGTGGCTGAAAAAAAGAGCTAAAGCATTGAAAATCCCCATTTCCACCATCAGGGTAATAATTAAGAGGTTCCAATCAACTTAAGATATTACATCTGCCTGGAAGAGGATGTGTCTGTATTGTCCTAATGAATGCTGAGGAGGAGAGTTTGAGAGGCCAAAGACTCTCCAAGGATCACAGCTGGAGAATTGTAGAGATTAGTTGAGTCTTGGGGACAGAAAGCCTTGTTTGGGAGGATTTCAAGAATAATTCTCCTCACTCATCCAAAAACAAACACCATATTCTTCAGTTCACACAACTTCAATGGTCAGATGAAACTTAAAAAAGCTTTTTGGCAGCAAACCCACCAAATAGGTTTAGTGCAAACAGGGATAAAAAAGTACCCCATGGTTAAATATACTGCTGGATCTTTTATGATTTGGGCCTGTTTTTCTGCCGGAGGTCCAGCACATCTTGTTCAGATGCATGGCATCGTGTATTCTATCAAATAACAACAGATAAAACAATCTAAACCTGACTGCCTCTGTTAGAAATCTTATAACGGGCTATGTTTGGATCTTCCATCAGGACAAAAATCCAAAACAAATATCAAAATAAACACAAAAATGAGTAACTGAGCACAAAATGAAGCTTCTGCCATGGCTTTCCCAGTCCTCTGACCTGAACCCTGTAGAAAATGAGTGAGGTGAACTGAAGAGAAGAAGCACCAACATGGAGCTGTGAATCTGAAGGATTTGGAGAGATTTTTGTGAATTTTTCAAATGAAAGATCAAAAGGATAAACAATGCAGATTTATTTTCACAACTGCCTGTGTGTGTGTGTGTGTGTGTGTGTGTGTGTGTGTGTGTGTGTGTGTGTGTGTGTGTGTGTGTGTGTGTGTGTATAAAAGAAACAAATATTTCAAATTCCACATTTTTGAGGGCATTTTGGTGGCAAAGGTTCTCTTTCTTCTCTGCATTTCGGCTCTACTCTAGCTTGTTTCCAAATCTAGCTTCCTTAAATCTGCAATTATACATTATTAGTATTGTTGGCTCTGGGATTAATTGCTTTTGTCCCTTTATGAAGATAGTTTTGGAAAAAGTGTCTGCTAAATGAATATCATCATATGTTAAAGAACCCACCAGTACCACTTGACAATATATCAACTTTGACAAACAATGGTAAGTTATTAAAGCTCGATGAGTAAAGAATCAGCGTTGATTTGTTATTGGGCACCAGACATGAAAGAGGGTGAGAGTTCAACAGAGATCAATGCTTGGACTGTTCTAATTTACAGCTGAGTGGCTTAAACAATGAGTGTCTGTGAAGTTGTACGTGTAAATAGGCAAAGGCTGCACGTGACTGGTTTCTGCAGACTCCAGGAAATTCCAAAATTCTGTATTGCATGGTGGTTATATTATAATATTATAGCCTCCATGAGGAGGAAGTATGCTTATGTTTGTCCTACTGGTTACCACATATGAGAAATGAGCACTCTACATGAGGCCATTACACAACCATAAAATATCATGTGATGTGAAATTCTGCATTACTGTCCTCCTTACCTATTACATACTGGATTCACAGATAAAACCTGTTACAAAGAAAAAGAAATGCTCACTTAATCAACGTATCAGTCAATAAATTATGCAATAAGATTGCATGCTTTCACAAACACAAGGAAAGTCTCATTAAAATTTCATCTTTTTCAGTATCTAAATCCAGAAATGACTATGATAATAACAAACAAGAACACATTTTGTAGTACATTAACAATGTAGGACAGAAATAAATGCCACAACCTATGACAATAATAGGCAGCCAAAATGGATTTATTAATTTACCTGATACAAAGAATCCATATTAATATGATTTTGACCAGTTGCATTCAATGCTTTCATGGCCACATCTCTGAAAAAGACCAGGAAATGGGAAAAGCAATCCATAATTTTTTTTCAGTTAAATAATCACACATTGGTGCTTTCGTGTTATTGATAAAAATGTATTGTCTGCTTGCCTTCGGTCATCTCGTTTAGGGGTGGGAAACCAGTGGTCATAATTGGTTTCAACTCTATACCAGCTATAATAAGCAACAGTAAAAATCAGAGGCGTAGTAATGTGAAAACCTTAAGAAAACAATGATATGAATGAGAGCCTAATGTTTCACTGGCATCACTTTGTCTTTCATTTAAATTGACGTCATTTAAAAAACAAGTCCCGCACTCTATCTATGCAAAAAGTATCAAATATGTAGATATTGTGCGGGACTTGTTTTTTTACCTAACTGTTCTTTGCCTCCTACACACCTAACTATTGCCGTCAGGTGTGCGGAGTTTAAACGTTAATTAATTTGTCATTTAAAAACGATGGTTGGTGCTTACTTTCCATGAAGTGGATCCAGAGGCCAGATGTCCGCTGATCCGCTCCGGTCTCTGGTTATGACCACACCCTCACCAGCATGAACACCACCCAAAATGTAATAAACATCTGTAATGATCGGCACCTTGGCCAGTCTCAATACTGCATCCTGGAAATCCACAGCTGTTTCAAGAGTCTAAAAAAGATCCCAAAATACAGATTTATTCGACGCAAACGTCTCTAGTCTTAACAGTCAAAGAGTCATTTTTGCATCAGTAAGTAAATTTACTTTCAAATTCTGAATTATATATTGATTTGTATATGTATTTGTTCTCTCACCTCTCGCACTAGCCAGCTAACTGGAGAACTTTTTAATAAAACTGCTGAAATTACATTCTCCCACCAATATCCCTTATCTGTAGAAATATAGATAGAAATTAAAACCACACAAAATTCACTAGACCATCTCTTCAAAATCAAAAATCAACCTACTCCGTTCATTGCCAGAAACTGTAAACTTATTGGGACTCTGTCCTGTCCACAGCCCAACATAACCAGCAAACGTGGTTCCTCTGTACGCCACCTGGAGAGAAACAACTTGCAAAATCAAGTGTATAATATAATATAATACAATATAATATATAATTTAATAATACCTTTCCATTTTTAATAAAAAGTACATCTAGAGTAAGATTTCTGAGCACATCGTGGGGATAATCCAGGTTTCTTCCATGGTATATATTGCCCTTTGAATCCTGAGTTACAATACTGGTGCAAAAGCTAAAAAAAGCAAAAGAAAATTTAAAAATAAAAATAAAAAAATTTGACAACTAAAACACTTAAAGAGAGCTACTGTACCAAAGAGTGTAGTACTTACGCAGATACTTCATAGGCAAAGTTCAACAGCACAATATCTGTAATGTCCGTGCCGTAGAAGGATGACAAGCCCTGTATTTCTCCAGCGTACGGCTGAGGGATGTATTTCTCCAGAGCCTGCACTATAGGTTTAACCGCCACATGAACCCATTTGGGAACAGTTGAGCTGCAAAAGAGGTTAAAACATAAATGTGGCTCTAGGGTGATGACAAACAAGATTTACAAAGTTAAAGAACAAACGGTAACACTTTAGTATAGTGATTAACTTGTTGCTTATTAGCATGCCTATTATTAACATATTAGCTGTTTACTACTTTTACTTTACTTTTAGTCATTTAGCAGACGCTTTTATCCAAAGCGACTTACAAATAAGAAAAAGTAACTACAACTATAAGTTAAAACTCAATAAATATATATACACACATTTAAGAAAATGGAGAAATTAAATAAAATGACAAATGCATATAACATTTCAAAACTAAACATTTAAATGAAAACAACAAATAAAGCTAAAAACATTTCAAAATATTAAAACAACAAAAGGTATGAGTATAAAAAGTATTCTAACATGACACTAAGCCAAACACCCATATATATATATATATATATATATATATATGTGTTGATTCATTTCCATGTAGTATGTTGAAGTAACGTTACTAAAATAAATACAATTTATTAAAACTAAAGCTAAAGAAAATACCTATAAAGACATATTAAATTCATACATAATTTAACTAAAATTAAAATAGATAACAAATCAAGCGGCAGTAGTTTATCAGTAATCCTAAAAAAAGAACACGTCAAAAACACATGCTAACAAGCAACAACTTACTTACACATAATAAGAATTGGTTATAAATACTAAAACAGAAGTGAAACAAGTAAATTTTTTTATTATTAGTAGTACTGATTCCTAATGACCACATTCTACATCCCTAATCCTACCCAATACCTAAACGTAATAACTACCGTACTAATTATTTCTAACAAATTAAAAGTTTATTCAGGCGAGAATTGGACTTTAAAATAATGTGACCGAATATATTTTATTAAAAAAATAGAGGTGAATATCAGCAGCGCTTTATTTGTATTGTAAACTTACATATTTGGAGACATTCTGCGCGTAAACGTTTTAAACGTGTCAGCTAACGTCAGGTGAAATGATCTAGTGGCTAAACTGGTTCTGGTCGAAATGGCACGAATGCAAACGAAAGCAACATTATCTCGTCTGATACTTACTCGATCACTTCAGACGCCGCTTTCCTCAAGAAGTCGATGTCATAGAGGTTCTTCAGAGGAGCCCATCGCTGGTACGCAGGCTCGTCCAGACTGATGTTTACCACTGGAGGAGAGAAACTAGCTGTCGATACACAGAAACCTGTCACGCCGAGGAACAGACAAAGCTGTAGCTTCATGGTGAACACTAGACACTAACTGTCCTTGTGAAGGGGACTTCTGAATGTGCGAAACCAAAGAGTCCTTCACACTCTGCCCAACTTCTGTATTTGAAAACGGAACTGAAGTGATTGTTGTGACAGTAATATATTAACCACACGGGGGAGTGGTGTCGCTGTCCACACACTTACTAAAGCCCTTTTAGTTTTACTGCTGTGTGGAATCAAATAAAAGTGCTTCACGCTTAAAGCTTTGCTGGGAATAAAGGTTCTGTTAATCATGAAGCTCGGTCCGTCCGATTCATGTTTCCAAATCCTGGAATCATTTCAGTACAGTACAGTTCGCGTTATTTGGGCTACGTGCATTTTTTTGACTCGTTTTCATTTACATATTTCTGAGGTCGCAGTATTTGAGTACAAACACAATACAGAACTGCACGTTATGTTTTATTTGTTTATTTATTTGCGCGAGCACGCGTTCTGGTATTGGATGTTGACGGTGAAAACACGTTTTCACTTCTTTATTCAGACTTCAACAAAGTCTAGATAGTAAAGGAAAAACGTATAGTCTTTGCAAAATATTTATGGGGTTTCAATTCATGAGTAAATACTCAAGAATAACGATACATGGACATGATTTTGTTGTAGAACATAAACTGCACAATTACACACCGATTACAAACATACGTTTAAAAAAGCTTTTAAGTATAATAAAAGTTACAATGTTCAATAGTTGATTAAAACCTATATATGTTTTGCTGTAGTTTTTTTAAAGAAAACTGAATGAGACATTTTTATTATAATTTAATGTGATGTCATGTATTAATAATATCACTAGTTTTTTTGGTTTTCTTTTTCTGAGAAACATGCGCTTGGATCTGATAGGACTCTTGCGTGAAATTGTCGTACTGCGCATGCGCACTCGAGTCCACAAGAGCAGCTGTTTGACAGCAGAGACTAGAGAGCGCATGCGCGCGTTTACTGTTGCGTTGCCACCCACACCATCAGGAGTGATTTTAGAGTGAGTTTGGTCATTTTTAAATATATTTACTGATAAGTGTTTAGCGATCCGTGTGGGATGAACATTGGGCTCTTTTCACCGCATCATGGTATTTACACAGTGCGTTTCGATTTCATGCGATATAAGTTTGTTTTCTTAGGTCTTAGTGCATTGACGACAGGTAACGTTATATGGTTTTATTTGTTGATACTCACATTCTTAAGATCCTTTACAAATATCTTACCTCGGAAAGTGTTTTTCCCTAACATTAAAGTTGTTGTCCTTGAGGAGGATCTTGATATAATAAATGTCATTTCCGGACCTTAGCTAAGCAGGTTATATCACCAGCAGAAGATAGCAGAAACAAAACGAACTTTTCCATTAAACCTATTCATGTAAGAAACCCTATTCATATGTTTAGCCCTTTCTCTGGGGTGGGGGTGTTGTACAATTGAGTGTGACTGTGCTGGCAGCTGTAGTTTCACTCATTCTCGTGCTTTGGCAGGAAGGTTGAGGTTCTGTCCAGATAAGTCATGAGGATCGCTGTTCTTGGCGCGACTGGTCAGACCGGGCAGCAGCTGCTCAATCAGGCTCTTCAGCAAGGACACTGCGTGACGGCCGTCGTCAGAAGCCCGGGAAAACTGACGCTGACGCACGAGAACCTCAAGGTTAGTTTTAGGAGGAAAGCTGAAAGTTACATATTGTTATTGTTTTTGAAAAAGCACAGTGAAATTTTGAAATACTTTGTTACACTGTTCACGAATTTCTCCCAGGTGTAAGTAATGGGTTGGACTGCAGATTCACAATAACATCATTTTGCAAGGTCCTTCATGACAAAATGAATGGTTAATATGAATTATGAGTATAATAGTCTGAGCTATTCATTGGCTCATATTTTCTGACCTAGTTGATTAAAATCTGCACAATGGCTGTTTGGTTTAGAATTGGAATAATATTAATAAGTTCTAAGTCACCAAGGTGAAAATGTTAACTTTTTAATACATAACTTACTGTATACTGTTTGCAAGTCTTCGTTTTATCTTTTATTATAGATGTCATATGAGTTTTTGTGCAGTATCACTGAAAAAGACAGCTACAATTTAGCATAACGGTCACAAGGGTAGCATAAAATTCCAATGTGTTTCACATTTATGGGTTGATGTTATCATATGATTTGCTTGGCCCACATTTTTGAGCAGGAAGTTAAGATTTTTATGGACTGTTATCCAGACACCGCAATTCCAAATAATGAGACGATTCACACTAAGCTGCCTGCTGTGGCAGTGCAATAATATAGATAATATTTAATGTGTTCCAGTCCAGATATGATCTCTTAGATTTTCAGTAATCAATAGCTACAACTAGCATGCAGCCTCAACCATGTACGGTTTAACCGCATGCCCTCATGTGACAGGTGGTTGAAGCAGACATTTTCTCAGAAGACAGCCTGAAACCACACTTCAAAGGTCAGGATGCTGTGTTGTCCTGTCTTGGCTTTCCGATCTCATTTTTATACGGAGTCACTGGCTACACCCAGTCTATGAAGGCAGCATTAAATGCTATGCGTGAAGTCAAAGTCAATCGAATCATCACCATGACCTCATGGTACACTGACCGTAAGTGCTCTTATAATGTATGGTATACAAAACTGAAGGGTCATGGTATTTCTGGTCTGATCATTTGTCTGGTGTAGTAATTGGATTGCTATGACTTTCTTCACAGCTAATTCAGGCTCCAATTCTTCCTTCCTCATCCGCTTTATGCTGCTTCCCATGATTAGAAGTGTTCTGAACAACATGCATGAAATGGAAAACTTTCTCAAGCAGACTGACGACATTAACTGGACTGTTGTCCGTCCGCCTGGTCTGAAGAATATACCAACAACAGGTGGGATCTACAATATCGTTCTTGGATATATATCATATTTTATGAATATATACATATATTGTATATCACTATTGGAAGTTTGCTTTTGCTGCAAAGCCATTAGATCACCACACATTTAGTGTTATTTTTCTTGTTGTTTTCAAAGCCAACGAGTTCCTCACTCATGAAGGTTATTATGTCCCTGATGAAAATGGTCTGCCGATCGGTCAGTCTGTGTCGAGAGGAGATGTGGCTCGTTTCATGCTCTCTCTGCTCAGTAACAATGCTTGGATGAAGAAAGCTGTTGCTATCATCACCAAATGAGTTTGTACTTCACTTTATCATTACTTTTACATCACTTGCCAAAGAGCTTTTAACAGCATTTATTCAGTACATCTGGCTTTGTCACACATAGAGCAGCAAAGACTGTCAGACGGGCAAATAATATGCTAATAATATGTTTGTCATATACAGAAACTTTCCATATACCACATTCTAATGGATTTTAACGGGTTTCTCAATACCAAAGAAGGGTTAGCAGAATTACAATATCATTCTTAAAACCATAAAACATTTTGTTGCCCATTGTTTGGGGCATTTGGTAATTGGATATTGAAATGACAGTTAATTTCCATGAGCTCTTTTCTTCTCAAATATACTCTATATGAATTGTGGAATTAAATATCAACAGCCACGTTTTTAATAAGAAAACGTACTCATTTATAATCTTTTTAGTTTACTGATATCAAGACTGATATGTTGATTTACTGCATAACACAAAACATCAGTGTTGCAATGTCCTTTCTAACCTTTCTCATTAAGAGTTGTACAATATATTACTGACAAACTATGAACATCATTAGGAAAGCTTTCTTGACCTAAGTTATAATCCTGTCTAACAGTGCAGGTTAGTGATGTCTTTGTATTTGATTTTTTACTTTTAAAATATATTTTATGTTCATTTATATATTGCATAGATTTTTTTACAGCACACTACAGATTCAGCAGTTTTACAGTTACATACATTTTTAGTTCAGTTTAAAATGATGGCTATATTTGAAAGTTCAATAGTGGATCAGCACACTGATTTTGGCCTACCATTAAACATGTAAGCTATGTATGAAAATGTATAAATGCATCAATGAAGTACACTACGACAAAACACCCATGGTTCCTGACACAAACCACTAGATGGCTCTTCACATTGCTTAAAGCCTTTGGAAGTACTGGCTTGCCTTGTGTGAAACAGCCAGTTCAGCATGAACACAGACAAATCCTATTTTTGGAGCCAAATTCTTGATGACCTTCTTTGCCATTATTGCTGGTTGTTTGTTGCGGAGCAGGTTAATTAATTAAATTGTTCTTTGAGATGCAGTCTGCTATGAACTTAATGTAGCTGGTGTGAACCAAGTGTCATGACCACATGAGCGCAGTGTTGCTCTGTTTTTAATAAACTGCTTGTATACCCTGCTTATGCCTTGAGAATATGTTCTTGACAATAAAGTTATGGTTAACAAAAAATAAGAAAAGTTTTTTATTGTTGAACTGAGGGCAAAAGGTTAAAAGCAAAGACTTTATAAATGCAGAACAGCTTGAACGTTTATTTTTAAACAAGACTTACTTTTTTGTTGCATGGAAATTTAAAAACATACAGGTTTCAATCAACATGGGAGTAAATGATGACAGAATTTTCATTTTGGGATCAACTATCACTTAAAGACTTGTGTAAGATTTCACTCAGTACATAGGGATGTTGTAATTTTCTAAGTAAAAGTTCAATCCAAAACCAACGCAAGTCATTTTTGGGGACAAAGTTTTTAAGCCCGTCAGTCTATTTTGCAAGAGCCAAAGGCAATCAGCGCACCCTCATGAGGGGACATTCCAGACTGATCCAGAGCCAGTCTGACCAGTCACTAAAACTGCCCAGGTCAGATGGATGAAATGCTCAACCTCTGACCGAATTAGCATTCTGTTCATTTTGAGCACAAATGTATGCAGCTGATTCTTGTTTGAATCAAAAGTCCAGTTTCTGATGTCGTCTGGTATACAATGATGTAAAGTTTGGCTTAGGACAACGAGATATGTTAAAATAGTGATGTCCATTGGAAGCCCTGGAGTAAGCCAAATATAAATGACTGGTCAAAGGCAAAAGAATATGATCCCATAGTCAGCAATTTAATTCCCACGTTTTCATTTGAGTTCTTCTGTTGTTCACCATAACATTGGTCTATTTAGCAAGAGCCACAGGCCCAGGCCAGATGGATGAATGCACAACCTTTGACCTAATTACATTTGTATTACGTTCATTTTGAGCACAATGGTGTAAGACGGTGGGAATAGATGTAGTTGATTCTTGTGTTTGAATCAAAGTCCAGTTTCTGATGTCTTCTAGCGATATAGTGAATGGAAATGGTTCATTTCCAGCTCTTTATTACTGGTGGTGAAGTTATGCAAGGTGGACTGATGGCTTAATTTGATTGAATGTACTGTACATAGATTGTTATCTGAGGACTTTGTCCTTAATGAACATAAGTTCAATAACTGGGGGACATGAGAATGATTTATATTTAGGTATACAAATATTGAGGGGTAAAATGTTACTAAAGCACAAACATTCCCAAATCTTACAGCACATTATTACATGTTTTAAGTGTATTATTTTATTTAATAGCCATGGCAGGTATACTTTATAATTCAGAAAAAAAGAATATGAAAATATCCATTACGTCTGCCATGTGAAAAATTAACTTTGGCATACAAAAAAAAAATCAAATGTTTAGCTTAAAGTGCTTGATCTTTTGGCATGTGCATCTGATGGGCCCTTTCTAAATAAATGGTCACATGACAAAACTTATGCCCTTACCCAGCTTTTTTAGGACAGCTTTTGTGATTCCTTTTGCATTGAGATTCCCAAAGTGTTTTTCACTTTTACATTTATTCATTTAGCAGATGCTTTTATCCAAAACGTCTTAAAATGAAGAATACAAGTGATTCATCTTAAGGAGGCAATAAACAAATATTAGACGTGGTAAAACAAAGTTTCAGACATTGTTCAGAATAGTACAAGCCTTGAAAGAGAGGGATTAAAGCTGATTTATTTTTCAGCTGGATGTAGTTCATGTAGTTTTTAAGTCACATTACGGTGGCCGAGAAGTGCAAAACATATCACGATTCTGAAAACAAAATTACAAATGCAACAAATAATAATAACAATTCAGAAAACACAACAAAAATTCAGAAAACATTATAACAAGTCAGAAAACACAACGACAAACCGGAAGAGGTAGGTATAGTTTGAGACAGCGCCATTGGTTTGGGAATAATTACTCACCGCTGACTGGACGAGACAGCTGTCAATCAAGATGTACAGGTAAGCTCCGCCCCCCTTAGTTACTGTTGCGTCTTATAATGACAGCTGCAGTGTGAAAACATTGTCCCACGATTTTTTTTGCACAATTTTAAATTAAATATTCCATGGAGGGATTAATAAAGTATTTAAAAATAAATACGATGGGCAACTCAAAGCAAGTATTTACAAATCTCAATGCAAGTGGGAGAAATCTCATATTACGGTCGTAACGATCGCGGATGACAACATGCAGGATCAACACTTTTCATGTTATCGCTGGGTAAGATTCAATTTATGAACATTTAACCAGTTTAATATGGAGAGACAGTGAAATGTAGTCCTTTGTGTATGTGTTTTTGACCTACAACTGTACAAGACGTGAGAACAGTCCGCTATGTAGGTTTGTATGTTAGCATGGACTCAATAACCTTAATGTTAACTAGTTTTAGCCAGAGATTCCTTGCTAAAGCACAAGATAACATTAACGGTCTGCTTGAGCAGATGAAAAGTGTAACTTAATGAGTTTATGACAACCAGAAAATGAACGTTTTTGTCTTCATTTGTATTGGGGTTGAGTACTTAGGGACATTTATCTCTGTTTAGTTTGGATTCAGGAAATGTAATAAAATAAATTATATTGCCCATCCTCTCGGGATACTTGGAATCAGTGTTACAAGTACCCCAGGCACATCGTTTTTCCATTTTTGAAGCATAAACCCCATAAAACCGATGCAAGCTCCCCGTGCAACTGATACTCGACTGCCATTGGCTAGTCTGCGTTCGAGGGGAGGGGCTTACCAAAAGGACAATTGCGGTTATTTGATTTATCAGCTCTAGTGGCGCAGATGGTAAATTGCATGATGCATTATTGCCATTCCATGTTTTGACGCGATCGACCAGGATTCAATCCCTCCTTTTGCCAAACTTTTTTTCTCCCTTTACAAATCTCGTATTGCATTGGAAAGGCATTTATTTTCAATAGAAATTAAGGAAACAGTGTAAATAGTCATTTGCACGTAGTGTAAATAGTATCTATTTACACTACGTGCAAATTACTATTTACACTGTTTCCTTCATTTCTATTGAAAATAAATGCCTGTCTAATAGTATCTATTTACACAGGGCAAATAGCTGCTGCCTAAAAATATGCATGTAACTGTTACATTTACAACACTGACTGTACTCTGTATTATATTAGGCCTACCTTTGAATCAGAATACAAAAAACGTGTTAACTCTAATGTGAGGGTGTTTCTAATACAGTGGGAGTGATGGTAACTTTGACATAGTTCTGTCAAATAGCGATAGCAGCTATTGCATGCTTTTCTGCTATGTATACTACTTATTGCAAATAGTGGCAATTATCTGCACTTCAGTATTGCGTTTCATTATAAAACAGTATACATTAATAAGGTATTGAGTGTTAATTATTATTATTTCAAACCAATGTGCGTTGCTTCAAACTATACCTACCTCTTCTGGTTTGTCTGATTTGTCGTTGTGTTTTCTGACTTGTTATAATGTTTTCTGAATAGTCGTTGTGTTTTCTACACAAAATTTGCATTAGCTTTTGTAATTTGTTATTTTGTTTTCAGAATCGTGATTTGTTTTGCACTTCTTGGACACTGTACATTATAAAAGTAAGAATACTATACATATAGGCAGAATAATGAGCTGTAATTTCACCTAGATGTCATCGTATATCCTAAAATCTAATCTCTCAGCTACTTCATATACAGTATCATCTGTGTCAGAAGAAATACTTTTAATAATTATAGCTCATTGGCTTCTACAGCTGCATGTAACAACAGACCTGTTCAATTATAATAAAAGAACTCCCAACAATGAAACTCTCTTAAAAAGTGAACAAAAGAAGATGCTTTTATGAAGGGATAATGTTTGGTGCTTGTGTTTCTGCATTACCTCAAAACTGGTTTGGAAACACAATATGAACAATACCTGGGGCGTGGGGAGGAGTTAAACAACAGTGCCTGCAGTGTTGTACCTTATCAGAGAGACATTTTTAGTTGTTGTTTGAGAACAGACAGGATCATATTATCAGGAGGTTTACCAGCACATACTCACATGATTGCCTCTCCCATAGTCAGAAATGTACAGTACCTTGGGAATGTATTCATACCCCTTCATTTTTTTCATGCTTTATGTTGCAGCCTTTTGTTAACTGCGTTAAATTAGTTCATTTTTCTACATCTACACTCCATACACCATATTGACTAAGCAAAAACAGAGTTGTCACAACTTTGTAAATTAATTACAAATAAAAAAACTGAAATAAGTATATTGCATAAGTATTCATACCCTTAACTAAATATTTAGCTGAAGCACCTTTACAGCCTCAAGTCTTTTTTGTTTGATGAAACAAACTTTGCTCTTCAACATTGGGTAATTATCTGCCATTCTTCTCCCCATCTCTTCACCTCTCAAGGTCTGTCAGGTTGTATGGGGGCAGACGCACATTTTCAGGTTTCTTCAGAAATGTTTGATTGGGTTCAAGCTCAGACTCTGGCTGGGCCACTCAAAGACATTTACAGAGTTGTCTAAAGCCACTCTTGCTGTGCTTAGGGTCATTGATCAGTTGTCTGAGGTTCTGAATTCTCTGGACTGGGTTTTCATTAAGGCTATCTCTATATTTTGGTGCATTGACCTTTTCTTCTCTGACGAGTTCCTCGGTCCCTGACACTGAAAAACAGCCCCCCAGCATGAGGCTGCTACCTACTTTACTTTTGGGAAGGTACTCTGCAGCTGATGAGCAGAGCTGGTCCCCTTCAAACATGATGCTTGGAATTGAGGTTCATCAGACCAGATAATCTTGTTTCTCAGAGTCTGAGGGTCCTTTAGGTGCTTTTTTTTTGTAAATTCCAAGTGTGTTTTCATGTGTCTTCTGAAGAGAGGATAGAGTTTGGCCACACCGCCATAAAACCCAGATCAGTGGAGTGTTGCAGTGATGTTTGTCCTTCTGTAGGTTTCTCCTATCTCCACATATGATCATGGAGCTCAACTAGAGTGACTATCAGGTTAGCAGTCTTGACAAAGCCCTTCTCCATCAATTGTTCAGTTTGGCCATGAGGCCAGCTCTAACAAGAGTCCTGGTTGTTTCAAACTTCTTCCATTAAGAGTAAGAGAGACTACATGTTTCTGTGACCCTTCAGTGTAGTTTCCCAGATGTGTGGCTCTGAGCTCTACAGACAGTTATTTTGACCCCAGGGCTTGTTTTTTGCTCTGATATGCATTATCAGCTGTTGGACCTTTTATTAAGACGTGAGCGCCTTTGCTAATCATACCCATTCAATTGAATTTGCCACAGGTTAACTTCACTCGAAGTCTAGTAACACCTACAAGCAACATGAATTCTTCTGAGTTACATTCCAACTGTCCCAGATAAGAGTACTTATGCAATGGAATCATATAAGTTTTTTATTTGTAATACATTTGCAAAGATGTTAACTTATTAACTTTATTAACTTAAATAATTTTTATTCCATAATGTAGTCATATATAAAATGAACCAATTAAATGCATACTTTACTCATAGAGTTATAATAATATTATTTATTTATATATTCCAGCATATAATCTCCATTCTCATAAATATTCAATGTGCTGGGTGAAATTTGAACAGCAAGAGAACAAACGATTGTCACACATGCTTCTTTACAGCTAGGCTGGAACTGTCTGAAGTACCAACAATACTCCGTGTGCCAGCAACAGTATCAACCTGTACAGATCATATGAGACTCAATCTTAGCATATTTCTATTGATACAAACTGACTTCATCACAGATCGTATATTAACAGTAATACAACTTACACACAATCAAGTCCAATGTCATATATTGCACAGAATGTACAGAACCAGTTATAATGACAATAGATAGATATAAAACTGATTAATTGGAACTTTGTAGAAGGCAAGGTCCCACTTTATAATAAGTGGCCTTAACTATATGTACTTACATTTAAATTAATTATTTGGTACAATGCGCTTATTGTGTACATACATGTTTTACTTTGTACAAATATAAAAAAAAACTGTATGTAATTACATCTGTAATTAATTTCTGTAATTGCCTTTATAATTACACTGTTGATCCATCCCTCAGACCTTAACTGACCCTTAAACCTACCCATACCACCAAACCTGTCCCTAACCATACCAGTATCCCACCTCAATAGCAGCAAAAGTGTTTTGCTATACAATATGAACGCAATATGTACATTGTACTTATTTGTTGATGTAAGCATACATTGTAGTTAAGGCCACTTAATGTAAAGTGGTGTCGAAGGTAATAAATCAGTTTGTTGGTATAAAATGATTTACAGTTTGACTTATGTTATAATAGTGAGGTCCATTGGAAGCCCTGGAGTGAGCAAAATACAGATTCATATTTATAATAGGAGAAAGATTATGATCCCAGTGTATAGTCAGCCATTTAATTCCCACAGTTCTTCTGTTATTCACCATAAAATTTGTTTATTTCTTCTTCGTGCATTTTACTGACGACAGGTCTTTTGAGCTTCATGGTTGGACCTGAGAAAAACAACAACAAAAAAACATCACATTCACATCTAATAGATCCATCAGACTGTCTACATAGTTGACTATAATCATGCATTTAGGAATGCAGTTAGGCAAATATATGTTCAGTATGTGAGACACAAATGCTTCTCGTAGTTGTTGGTCACTGACAGATAAAAGCACTTCTGCAGTACTTTACAAAAATGTAATAATCATGGACATTATGTTTTAGATACAGTTTGTCAGTACAACTTGGCAGCAAAACAACCTGTTTTATATCCTTTTGTATGAAGAAAAAACGCTCACCAAGTTCACCGCCAGATATGGAGAAGTCTCGTGGAAGGATGGTCCACTTCTGGATTCTCTGGGCATTGGATGCGGCTTTGGCATTTATGCTGTCTACGCCCTCCTGGATGGCTTTGTAAATGTGCGGTTCTTTTTTGTTAATAATTTCTGAAACTGTGCTGGCAATTACACCGTGCTGCCGACAATACTCCACCGCTAATGGGGTCAGCTCATCTGTGGGGTCCCCATTGTCATCAACGTTACACTAAAAATAAAAGAAAATTGACAACATTCTGAATCATGGAGCTTTAGCAAAAAAAACATGTTGATAGTTGATGGCATGAACATATCATTTGGTAAAATGTGCACATTTAATGTTCTCATTAAAGGAATAGTTCACACAAAAATGTAAATTTGCCCAAAACTTTCTCACCCTCAGGCCATCCAAAGTGGTGAGTTTGTTTCTTCATTGGAACAGGTTTGGAGAAATGTAGCATTACGTATCTTGCACACCAATGGATCCTCTGTGACCCTCAAGTGTAGTGCTAAACTTCTCCAAATCTGTTCAACAAGCTTTTGTGCTTTGTGCTTTTTAATTTTTGCTGAACTATTCCTTAAGTAAATGTAGACTCACCTTGAGTGTGATTAGCATAGACAGAAACTTCTTTTTGTCTCCAACCAGCATGACATTGCTGATGACTGACACCTCCTCTTTTAGGGCATCCTCAATAGGGACGGGTGGTACATTTTCTCCACCAGCAGTAATGATTAATTCTGCAAGAATAAGGTAATTAGATACAAATGTTTACAGTTTGCCGCACTGCAGTTTATGCATTTATCTTAATTAGATTCTTCTCATAGTAATATGGGCGTTATTCAAAGGCAGAGAAAGCAACAATCCCATTCATTTTCTCCATTAGGGAACTGACGCATAAACATTTGAAGACAGATCTATTGTGAGATATAAGGTTGTTAACTAATGGCATATGGTTTTGTTGAAGCCATTAGTCCATGCTTTTAAAAAAATTGTGTTTAACACCTAAATGGCTGGTGAAAAACTACCAATTACCCACAATTCTGCAAATAAATTATACCAATCAGAGAATCACAATTGTACCAAAAGAGCTATTTAGTTCCTGTTCGCAGTATTCCATGCATTTGTAGTTTTTTCCGTTAAGTACACAATATTGCACCTTCATCTTTTGGTCAGACACAGTTTTCTTCAAGTCAAAATTTGTGATGTTGTGATTCACCCCATAAGCTGGTTGATTTGGTTTAGCTTATCAGAATCAGCATCAGAAAGAACTTAGTTGCCAAGCGTGGTTATACACACACAAGGAATTCATCTTGGTGTCAGGAGCTTCCAGTGAGTACAGAAAGTATAACTATTTAACAGACTTTATTTCAATCCCTGTGAGAAAAATACCTCCGGAAACAAGTTTGCTAAAAACATTTGGCGGACATTATTTTACCTTTATTTTAGAAATAAAGCTAAACTCTGCATTCTACCTTTTATTCTGCCAGTGATGAACAGGAAGTCATCTTCGTCATGTTTGCCCAGGTCTCCTGAGTGAAGCCACCCGTCTGTATCCAGTGCCTCCTCGATCTTTTCTGGCATGTTCAGGTATCCCATAAACACATGCCTCCCCCAGAAACAGATCTCACCGGTCCCATCAGTATCTGGCTTGTCTAACTTAGTTTTGCAGCCTGTCAACACCTTACCACAACTGTAAGAGAACAAAACACGAATGTCACATACAATTGCCATCTGCAAATACTGCGAATGTAACCAATGACTTTTAACCAGTAAGTGGATGTGTGATGTTCAAAAGTAGAGTTCATCACATTAATACGAGCATGTTGGAGATTTTTACTTTTTATGTTCCAGCTCCTTTACTGTGTTATAAATGTTCACTTTCTATAAAATCCTCTCCATGTATCGACACTCTTGGCCTAAAGACTTTCTATTCGTTTTGGCTTTTGATTAAGTCTGAATATTGTGAATGATATGTAGCAGGATGGACGAGGGGAAGTGTTATAGTGTTATTTTAACACTGCTATTTACATTCATGCTATTATGGAATTGATTTATTTTACAGCATTTTTGTGTACAGCACTTTCTGTCATGTGGGAAAAGATACCATAACTAAAACGATCAAACAATGCTTTTGTCATTTAAAGATACAGTTCATCAAAAGTAAACAATCTATTAAAACTTTTTCTTTAAAAAATGTGTTCTTTAAAGTGAAGCGAGTACAACAACAACAAAAAACTTTACAACATCTATGTAATTTTCAATACAGCAAGAATGTTAATTCATAAAGCACATCCTGACCTCATAATGCGATAACCCTCAGCCCATGAGATGGTGTGAGGTCCAGTGCTCTCGCTCATGCCGTACAACTCAAAGACGGGGATGTAAAGGCTCATGAAGTACTCCAGTGTGTCTTTGGTGATTGGAGCTGCGCCTGTGATACAAATCCTACAGCGGTCAAGACCCAGAGCTTTTCTTACGTTCTTGAAAACCAGGGCATTCGCCAACGTGAAGCCCCACGGCACTGAGGAATCACTGTAGAGAAATGAACTGTGAGATTCTTTCAGATGAATCCATTTATAATTGAATCCATGGGACTTTTAAAACTCACCCATCCATGGCATTGTAGCTAGCTTGAAGTCCGACCCCTTTGGCCCAGTCTGCAATCTTCTTCTTTGTGATGGACGACTTGGCACCAGCGGCTTTCATTGCTTCCTGCATTTTTTCCCACACTCGAGGAACGCCCAAGAAGCTCGTGGGACGCACCTCTCTCAGAGTGTTGGCCAGAGAGCCCTACAGTGAGTTTAATAGATAATAGTTAATAAGATGTGTTTCCTCATTTCAAGTGTCTGCTGAATAAGTTAATAACAAATTTAGAACAATAAATATTTTCCAAAAGTGGAAGCATCTTAAAGCTGGATTTTAACCTTCAGGGCATCCGGCTCAGCGAAATTGGTTATGCCAGCAAACCTCATGCAGATCCACATGTCTTGGACCTGGGCTGCCACGTGACTCAAGGGCAAGTAGCTCACGAGTTCCTCCTCGGCCATCTTCAGATTGATCGTGCGACCTGCTGCACTGGCTGTCCAAGTGATCTGAAGAGAGGACAGCACTACTTATCAAATGTGATTAATTACATTTGGCATTGAGATAAGTGCTGAACTATTCGCTTTATGTGACACTTTAACTGGTACTCACATTATCATGGCTGAGCATGACCCCTTTGGAATTCCCTGTGGTGCCTGATGTGTAGATTAATGTGCAGCACTCGTTGGCCTTTTGACTGTCTATCAACACATCCAGCTCAGAGTCAGGGACATTCGCTCCCAACTTCATAAATTCAGCCCACTGCGAGAACATCAAATTCAAGCATATATAGTATAGTAGTAATGTTAGTTGACATACTGGAAATATTTTGCTGTTTACATTCATTTTTCTTGACTGGCTTTTTATGAGAGACAAGAATTGTGCATTCGGATGGGAAAAATCATTACTGATCTAGCAACCTGCATTAACTGTATTTACTTACATGTACATGTTTTGTACAACCATTTGGCATTCAGAGCCATTTTTATTGTATTATTTGGCAAAAACGTACCGTATAAACATTTGGTAACTTCCGCTCCAGTTCGCCTTTGTACTGAACGATAGCCTTTAAACGCGGCAGCTGATCTCTGACCTGTGAGGACAATGAAAGAACACTGATCAGTATTTTAGAAGAAGATTCAGTCATTTATATATACAGGTGCTGGTCATATAATTAGAATATCATCAAAAATTGATTTCAAAAAGTGAAACTTGTATAATGTATACATTCATTCCACACAGACTGATATATTTCAAGTGTTTATTTCTTTTAATTTTGATGTTTATAACTGACAACTAATGAAAACCCCAAATTCAGTATCTAAGAAAATTAGAATATTGTGAAAAGGTTCAATATTGAAGACACCTGGTGCCACACTCTAATCAGCTAATTAACTCAAAACACCTGCAAAGGCCTTTAAATGGTCTCTCAGTCTTGTTCTTTAGGCTACACAATCATGGGGAAGACTGCTGACTTGACAGTTGTCCAAAAGACGACCATTGACACCTTGCACAAGGAGGGCAAGACACAAAAGGTCATTGCAAAAGAGGCTGGCTGTTCACAGAGCTCTGTGTCCAAGCACATTAATAGAGAGGCGAAGGGAAGGAAAAGATGTGGTAGAAAAAAAGTGTACAAGCAATAGGGATAACCGCACCCTTGAGAAGATTGTGAAACAAAACCCATTCAAAAATGAGGGGGAGATTCACAAAGAGTGGACTGCAGCTGGAGTCAGTGCTTCAAGAACCACTACGCACAGACGTATGCAAGACATGGGTTTCAGCTGTCGCATTCCTTGTGTCAAGCCACTCTTGAACAACAGACAGCGTCAGAAGCGTCTCGCCTGGGCTAAAGACAAAAAGGACTGGACTGCTGCTGAGTGGTCCAAAGTTATGTTCTCTGATGAAAGTAAATTTTGCATTTCCTTTGAAAATCAGGGTCCCAGAGTCTGGAGGAAGAGAGGAGAGGCACAGAATCCACGTTGCTTGAGGTCCAGTGTAAAGTTTCCACAGTCAGTGATGGTTTGGGGTGCCATGTCATCTGCTGGTGTTGGGCCACTGTGTTTTCTGAGGTCCAAGGTCAACACAGCCGTATACCAGGAAGTTTTAGAGCACTTCATGCTTCCTGCTGCTGACCAACTTTATGGAGATGCTGATTTCATTTTCCAGCAGGACTTGGCACCTGCAAACAGTGCCAAAGCTACCAGTACCTGGTTTAAGGACCATGGTTTCCCTGTTCTTAATTGGCCAGCAAACTCGCCTGACCTTAACCCCATAGAAAATCTATGGGGTATTGTGAAGAGGAAGATGCGATATGCCAGACCCAACAATGCAGAAGAGCTGAAGGCCACTATCAGAGCAACCTGGGCTCTCATAACACCTGAGCAGTGCCACAGACTGATCGACTCCATGCCACGCTGCATTGCTGCAGTAATTCAGGCAAAAGGAGCCCCAACTAAGTATCGAGTGCTGTACATGCTCATACTTTTCATGTTCATACCTTTCTTTGTATTGTCTTAAGTAATATTCTAATTTTCTGAGATACTGAATTTGGGGTTTTCATTAGTTGTCAGTTATAAATCATCAAAATTAAAAGAAATAAACACTTGAAATATATCAGTCTGTGTGGAATGAATGTATACATTATACAAGTTTCACTTTTTGAATGGAATTAGTAAAATAAATCAACTTTTTGATGATATTCTAATTATATGACCAGCACCTGTATATATGTATTTGTCCTTTGTTAATTCATGTTTTTAATAATAATACATTAAGGTTATTGGCTGATTTTTCACTGATCAACATCAGTGAGGTTTAATAAATGTTGCAATTGTATTGTTCATAGTCATTTCATTCTTGTTGAATTTTGATGTTTCCAACTCCATCTGTTTTATTTTTTAGAACTTGACTCATAACTGATAATACACTTTTTGGTTATTAAAAGAATACTATTATAATACCTCTTTACTAGCAATTCACTTCTCATGTTAATGTCTTTCTAGGATGAATCATCTACTAAATGAAGCTGTTCAACTACCTGGAGGATTTTGATCAGTTGTTTGTTGTTTTCCACAACTAGCACATTAGCTTCACAGTCATGAGCCACATACTGGCAGGCCTCTGGAGAGTTAGTGGTGTAGATTCCAGTGGCCAGTCCCCTGTGACAAAACAAGATATGCATTCAGAAAACTAGACTATCAGATACCACATTCCATCAAAACTTGTTTTCCTCATTCTCTAACATGTAGATTAACTCTTAACAGATTCACTGAATACTCAGTCAATACCCTGCTAGGATACATCCGACGTCGGCTATAAACCATTCAGGAGAATTGAAGCCCAGAATACCAACGCCGTGGAATCGCTCCAGGCCAAGCTAGAGTACACAAAGAAAACAATTATTGATTATGAAAAGGAAATTCACCACCTAGAGCTGTTTGAAACTTTGATACAGAACTGAAACTAGAGCTGTAAAAGCGTTGAATCCTTAACACCTCAAGCCAATAGTTTGATCACTTCACAAATTGTGGCCCTCTCTGTGAAAACCCGCTAAAGTCATTTTTGTGTGATTTGCTTTGTTCTACAATAAATCATCCTTCAGGTGGTAAAGAACATTCTGTGAAAATGTAACCTTTATATCTTTAATATTGACTGAGTAAGGCCATGTCAAAATTTAATATATAGTGAAATTAATGGTAGAATTCAAACTTTGATGCTTGTTTTCTCATAATTCGATTTTTAGACTTTAACCTGGATTTCACAGAGAGGGTCACAATTATTTAAGAAATGCCATTCAAAGGAACTTCCAAATCAAACGAGCTTGATTTAAACAGCCATCAAGTAAAAATACATTTCATACACTAAGCTTTTGAAATTGATTTTTATAGATGAAAAGATGTGAAGTCGAACCTCCAGAAAGCTTTTGGCTGCCGCTCTTGCATGTTGATAGTACTCCTTATAGGTCAGAGTGACCCATGTTCCATCTTTCTTTCCACGGAGGGCAGGGTAGTCTCCGTACTGCTGCACAGTAGCGAGGAACATCTGATGGATCGTCATCGGAGGTTCTGAGCCGAGTCCTGATGTCTCCATCCTCAGTTTGACAGGCTTGTCTTTGGCAGTGCTCCACAGCTCCTGGGCTTGAGCTAGACGCACATCTCCAGTCATCAATGGTATTGCCGCTTCATCGCCTTTATGACCCGGACAGCAAGGACACACAGGAGACATGATTCTATTTTACAAGTGCTTCTGAAAGGTGTTGTAAATGTATAGATGAAGCGTCTGAAGCTAATCAAGAAGAGATCAGTCCGCTCGGGCTGCTTCCCTCGTCTCCTGTCACACACTGAGGAACTGACAGCTTCACAAGAGTGCAGAAACAGGTCAGGTTACTGACAGGATATGGTGTGATTCTCACCAATCAGGTTTCACATGGACAACAGGTTCAAAAAATCTGTTTTGATTATTAACTTGTACGGTTTAATATATTACAAAGAAACAGTACCACATTAAATTAAACATTACATTTTGAAGTAGAAAGACCGAAGTAGTATTTTCTTGTTAAAACAAAAACTCCAATAACCTTTATTTACAATTTTTTTGCATAATTTTTAAGGGTTGTAATTATAAGATGAAAAAAGTCGACAGTGACATTCTGGAATCATATAATTTGTCATTTTCACAAGAATGTATTTTGTGAAAAATCCTTTTTTTATATTTGTCAGCAAGGAGAACATGACCGAAGCACACTGAATGCTCTTCAGTATTTATGCTAAATGTATGCATTTTTAATATACAAACATATTGTGAACATTCATGTGAATGTTGCACCTGTGTTATTCTTCATGACAGGGAATGAACAATCCCCGTTTGGGTGTTTTTGAGTCATGGAGTGTTATGGTCTGATATTCTTCAGTTTTAACAGAACTGGCAAGAAACACAAATAAGACTTGTTACATGATATCATAATTTAAATAAAAACTATCAAATAAGCAGTACATTATCAGGTAGAGATGAAGTTTTTCATTGATCAAGTCTACATACCCTTCAGCATCAGTTCCAGAGACAGGCATTTCCTCGGAATCACTCTGGGATATACACTCATCAGCAGACATTGTACAGAGTCTTAAGATGACAACAAAGAAAATAATATTACTAAATCTTGCGTTCACAAAGTAGTGACCAATTTCAATAAATACTAATATAATATAAATGTCTAATATCTCCTATTCAGTCAAAAGACTCTAACACTAGTGGTTTCAAAATGCCATTCATCTTTTATATGGACCCCAGTTCTTGCAAAATACTAAGCGATGTGTGCCAGAGGACAGAGTGCCAGATGATGAAAGCAGCAAACCAGAGGTTACGGTCAATGACTAGCCTTTCACCAACATTAGGACATTCAGATTAAGACAGTATTACGTTTAATAGTCTAATGTACAAATGTGCATATCTTCACATCTAGAATTAAACATGAGAAATACATGTGTTTGCTAAGATTCAGTCATACAGCGTATGTGCACTTGTGAAGTTTGTATAAGTATGCCATCTAGAGTATGTCGAAGTAATAACACATCTGACTTTTGAAGGGACCGTAAACCCAAAAATGAAAACTCTGTCATAATTTAAGTCCCGCTCCACTTGTTTCAAGCCCGTATGAGCTTCTGCGGAGCACAAAAGAAGATATTTTGAAGAACGTTGGTAACTAAAAATTGATGGGAGCTATTGACTTCAATGGGTTCTTTTTTACCCATTCAAGGGGTTAGTGGCATCGACTGCTTGCTTACCAACTTTCTTCAAAATATCTTGAAAGAAACTCATACAGGTTTGTAACAACTTCAAGGTGAGTAAATGATGATGACAGAATGTTCACTTTGGGCAAACTATTTAGGTTGAATAGAATGGACATATTTGTTTAATATTTTTGGGGATTACGATATTGGGCCAGTGATCAAAGGACGTTTTACAATGCTATAACAGTTTATTAAAGAAAATTACTAAAAGTTTTTTTTTTATCTTGAGAATGATGCCTCGATAAGTTCATAACTTGTCAAGATTGCAAAAGGACAAAGTTCATGATAATTACAACACAAGTGTGGCCACATCACGATCTGTGTCCAACTGAACTTGTCCACAGATGATAAAAAACTCTGAGACTGACACAGTTCATTAGACCTCAGTAATCTTGTGAAATAATTGGATGGTTTTAAGGAACTGGATCCTAATCTGTTCTTAAAGGTGTGGGAGTTGAGGTGTCAGATTCAAAATTCATTCATTTATTCACATGGGAAGCTTTTCACAAAACACCATGGTATTGTTCTACTGACTCAAAGCATTATGCATTAAAAATAATACATCAGGAAATGCACTTGCTTGTAAAAAAATCTATAATGCATAGCCAAATATTCATAACATTTAAAGTGACACATGACCACAACAAAGCAGGAAAAAAAAGAGAAACTAAATATTAAAATATATACCAAATATACTATATGGGGTAAATCACTATGGAAGTCAATTATGTAATTAAAAACAATTAATGAAATAACAAACAAAGCATACTAAGGTAAAGGTAAATAAGATACAAAACATAGTTTCGGACCACAAATAATGTCATCAGAATTTTATATTGGCTATTTAAAGCCTAGCCGTGAAAACTTGCCTCAACCAGAAATGTGAAAAATAGGCTACCTTTGTACTTTATGAAACAATTAATAATAATTTTAACATAATAAAATAAAATCTACCTTGAGAAAACTAGGCTATATTAAAACATGAATATATTTCATTCAAAATAACACCCCTACATTCAATTAAACAACTAATTATTAAGCTGAATATTTCCTAGAAACCTTGTTATAAATGTCAGGCTACTTTGACGCTTTATGTCAAGGACACGTGCAGAAATGTCATTCGTATGATGAGTTTGCAAACGTAGGATATTATCTTTATGACATATTTATTTAGCTAGCCTAATAATGTTAACTAAAGTTATAAAAGTTGACTTACATGTTCTTGTCAGTGCTGTTGTAAATAGTGTAGTTTTCAGAGCAGGTGTGAATGAAACGGTTTGTTGCCCTGTACACTACTACATATGTTTCTCAGGTGGAGTGACGTAGTGCGTCTACTGCTCCGTTCAAACAGTACCGTCGTGTCACGTGACGTGGAGCGGGTGACAGGACGTCACACTGCTCACATTCCCATTATTACACAAACGACTGAACCGCCACAGCACTATATATACATTTCAGATAATCGTATGTATGTATGTATATATATATATATATATATATATATATATATATATAATTGTCAATGAAATCGATTGTTGACATTTTCTTTTCTAACAATAGCCTACACAAACATTTACATTTAGCAGACGTTTTTGTCATTGCATTCAAGTTACAGTTTTTACATATTATTAGCTCATACAACTTATGATATCAATATCTGTCACAGAATTAATATGGAAATTAAAGAAATTTGAACATCTGGCAGCATGTCATGTAAATCTTCTATAGTTGATGCTTTAATACTCAAATATTGTTACAATACAATATTTTTGCGTTCTAAAACAACTTCCTATTCAAGTTGTATTGTATGGAATTTGCAAGACATTTCAACAAACATGTCTGAAATGAATATTCATTCATTCATGTTTGCAGACATGCTTTTGATATTTCAGATTATAGAGACAAGTTCAATTAAGAGTTGCTTATTGTTCAACACTTTGTTCATTAAGATAATGATTTGTTACGTAAGGTCTCAAAGTCAATGGTATGAGAGATTGTGATTCTAATAAAGTTTGGAGCAGATAAGATAAAGCAAAACTCATTCTTGATAAGACAACTGTGGACACTTAACATTTTGCAACCTTCCTCTAATAAAAATAACATATACTCGATAAAATGACCATTTTATTTTTACTACACTCCAGAAATACCAGTGTGTTTTGTTAAATTTAGGTTCAGTTAATATGGATTAACCTGAAAGCTGTTTGTTTAAAATTGTAAGATAATAATTACATTTCTTCTTTTAGTGAGCACAGACGTGATGTGTTGCCTGTCCAAATGTATCTGTTTCAGCAAATAGGATGAAAGTTCACTTAATATAAACACTAATGACTGACCCACAGAAAACAGCCTACTGGCCATCAAGGTCACTCGATCACACCACCTTCACCAGTTAATAGAGCTAGAAGATGACCTTAGCTGAGGCCAAACCAGGTCTAATACAAGACTTCAGACCGCATGTTTTTATTTCTGCACGTCCTGAAATGTCTCTTCGTGGTACAAACACAGGGGAACATGGGCAGAAGGAACTGCTGTGTATTTGAAATAATTCATAATATGAATTATATGTAAATTGTCCAATTGATTTGAATGCAACAATTTATGCAATAACATTCTTAGCTACAAATTCATTCTGCTTGCATTTCATGAATAAAACCATTGTGATTTTATTCCTTATTTATATATTTCCTGTCCTTAATTTTACAATTTTTTTTGCATGTGCCAAACATTTCATATCCATTGTGCAAAAAGCCCATATCAACCTGTGAACCTTACAAAACTCACCAGGTTTTTATTACCCAGTGATGATAGTAAAGGTAACCCAACCCAGTTAAGAGCAGGTTACCCAACAGCTTGTTAACATCAACTGCAGACTGAAAACCTGTCTAATTCATTTTAATGTAAAATATAGTTCACACTTTCTCCTTATTTGACAAACATATTCATTCTGTATATCAGTTATGCTTGTTTTATTCTGACAGAAGGTCCATCTATCCTGGAGGCCATTTCATTTGCCGTCCTCCGAGAACATGAACGTGAAGGTGATACACCGACTGAGCCCCGTTTTTTCCATCGTTAATGACTGTAAATAACAATGACAGATAATTAAACAAATAATACATTCTTTAAAGTGAATGACATGTTAATATTATAAACAAACTATAAATAGTAATAGTTTAATATAATAGATATTAATCCTATAAAGCCTACTATATTATATTTGATACACAAATGTATACAGCCTTTAAAAGATAAACACTATCCAAACGTGTTGTAATCAATCTACTACGTGCCTTCTTTCATCTGACTGATAGTTTAGTAAAGTAAAGGCCTTTTAGTAGAATTGTAAAAATGTCGACCCTTAGGTCCTTGTACAGTACGTACATGTGACTTTATCAATGAAACGTAATAATAACTTGTGAGAAATATCTCATTATAAACACTAACTGGACTGAAATGAGATTTACTTGATTATCTATTTACATCATTGATGTACATCAATATTTATATGTATTTTATATAAGAAGTCTGCTAGAATGTTACAGAAACCTCAATGACTTGCATTACAAACTAAGAGAATGTTATTAATATCAGCAACTGCACCAAATTGCATATTTTTGCTTTGCGGGTGTTTTTTCCACCTTGATTATGAGCTCCATATTCTTCTACATCATACTATTTGAGCCACTATGTTTTCTGATTATTATTTGATATACTAAGCTTTACAGGGTTAAGATTATATAGATGCTTAAATGAACCCTTTTCAAACAAAGCATATTTTGCTCACCAACTCTGTATCCTTCATCCAGTCCTTCTTTCTTTGCTACGTTTTTGGCCACTATCAAAAGATGACCCAGGAGCTGGAGGAAAAGGTCAAGATCTTAGAGATATGTCATCCTCTGTAATTATTCAAACTAGAAATGAATAACATGTATATGGACAGACAAACCGACGCATCATCATCGTGTGCTTCGCTGATCCTGGGAATGAGAATCCTTGGAATAACCAGGAAATGCACAGGAGCCTGGGGACTTACATCTCTGAAAGCTAGACACTGCAACAACGTGTATATATTATACTCAAACTGATATGCATACAATTCAACTTTACAACAAAAAAAACTCAATTAAGATGAATAAATCACAATATGTTACTTCACACTATATTACACAAAGTTCCTAAAGGCTCGTGGTCTGTAGCTTACCTTGTCATCCTCATAAATGATAGCTGCAGGATAGTTTTGTCAATTATTTTAGAAAATATAGTGGGTTCAGGTTTTCCGTATTTCTTGCTGGCCTCCTGTGCCAAGCGAACCTCGTCGCGCGTGGAAGAGCAAAAGGTCTGATACAAACAAACAAACAAACAAAACCTCAGAAACAGCATTTCTAAATGTTTAAAACATGTACACAGCAGATTGAGTCTTCTGCGCACTTCAAATTCACAAACCGCGCTTAAACTCTGACAGCGTGTGCATTAGACAAAATTAAACACCTTCACAGGTAAGACACGCCGTAAATGATGTCCAAGAGGCAAAACCTGCCGGTTTAGTAAAATACAGCGACCTGGCATTGCACTGTTTAAGGACAAACAACATCTATGGAAATCCACCTCTCACGTGCTGCTGTTGAGGATTTGTTTACATCCGGTTCTCAAAAGTTATGTGGTTTTCAAAATAAAAGTCTCCAAGCAAGATATTCCCAGTTAAGTTATTTTGAAGTACAGCTTAACTAAAAATTATAATTATGCACATTTTAGTTTTACAATTATTTTTTTATTATTTTGACGTGAGATATGTCCCTTAACATCTTCGTGAAATTCACAATTTGTGTATTGAATTAACATAACAAACTTTCGTTCAAATGCAATGGACATTATACAAGTATGCATACAAATATACAAAAAGAACAATAAACTGCAAAATATAAATAAATACATCAATCAATCAATCACTCGTATAAAAATCAGAATAAGGGAACAGCGTCGGATTTAAATATTTAATTATATTTAAAGCTCACAAACTTCTAAAGTTTCTATACCTTTATACGCCAAGAGTTTATAAAACTGTCAGAAATTGTAAATTTGGTCAAAAAATACAAGTTAAGTAATTTAATAAATTTAAACTTTTCATTCTTTTTTTTTAATATCCAGTTTATTTAGAAAATTCACGTTTATTTTTTCCATAAACGTTAGAGAGATATTGAACGCTGAATACTTGTATTGATACATTTATGTACAGCACAGTATAAACTGAATAAGTGCCAAAAGCAAGATAGTTTCATAGCTATTACAAAAAAATATAATTTTAATTTATCTTTATTATTTGACTTCTGTAAAGAATGGTTTACTAGATAAAGATCTGTGTATAAGAGATTTGCACATTCTCCATCAGGCGACTGCTCTCAGCCGCTCCAGCAGACGGCAGCAGACAAACACAGTGAAGGACAGAAGAAGAACTCTGGATATCACGTGGGAGAAACATGGCGTCCTGCGGCAGGTTGCCCTTGCATCCTTTCCTCTCCAGTGCGTCAGTACGCCTCGCCTGTTACAGAAATGTCCAGGTCGAAGCTTCCATAGCAAAGAGTTTATATCCACCCGTTCTGCCCTCCCGCACCGCCAAGAGTAAGTCGGCGAAGCGGCGCGTGGTCACGGAGTTCTTCGAGCAGCTGCGCTCGTGCACGGCTCACGAGAAGATCCAAGCGCTCACTCGCGTCCAGCATATGAAGTACGTGATTTACCCACAAACATTTGCTCTCAACCCTGACAGATGGTATCAGCACTATACAAAAACGGCGTTTCTCAGCGGTCTGCCCGAGAAGTACGCCACCGAGTCTGCGCCGGGGGTGAACGAGTCTCTGCTGTCTGAGGTGCGATCTGTAGTCTGCAACTCCATCCTACAAGAGCAGTGGCACGCGAAGAAAGGGAGGACGTTCACCAATAAAGAGCAAGAGAAACTCGTCTCTCCGTTTTTAAGGAACGCGGTGTGTGGTCTGAAAAACCTTCTGGCCAAAGAAAACCCCGTGCTGGGTCTGTCTAGTTTAGGTGGGTTTGACCTCCACGTTTGCACTTTACTGCAACGCAGGTTTCATTCTGTAATGTGTATTGTTTATTGTGTTTTATGTGGTGTTCTGTTTATTATTTGAAGATTTTGACCCTCAAGTCAACTATTACTGGTTACGGGGAGAAAGGACTATTCCCAAGGGCCACCGGAGAGGACGGGTGGAGCCCATGAGATTCCAGATTGATGACAGACCTCACAGTCAGATCAGGATCCCACAGCAGCTTCCGGAGGTGTGGCCCGTACCTCACATCATGTTTATGATAAATACCATTTGTGTAAACAATTGTAATCATGACTGCAGACAGTTTAAAGCGTAACTGTTTTACAAGGTACAAGTCTATGGTAATGTGAACTGGTGATGTTGGCATGCAGCACTGAGTAGAAATAGCATTACTGTGATTTGTGCTTAATCGTGATGTAATATCTTGCAGTTTGTTCCTCTTGGGGCAGAAATCTCTGCTGAAGTTCCCGTTATCACTTTGGCTCCTGACCTGCTCCCCTTGTTCAGGAGACAGTATGACAACAACATCTTCATAGGTTGGTGTGTTATTAGTATATGTTATTTTATTAATATTTATTAAAATTTTACATTTATGCAGTCCCTTTTTCATTTTAGTTTTAGCATTTGTACTTATTTTAGCTTAGTTCCAGAGACAACATGCATACTCTTGATTTTCGTTTTGTTTAATTTAATCTAATGTTAGATGAAACAGAAGCAACAGATATTTGTAACTCTAAATGCTGATTGGATAAGCCTCAACAGTTGCTTTGTAACTGTAAAGGACTTACATTTAGGCTAATGAACTTTTACACAGAAAAATAAGTTTACTATTAGAAATGAAATGTCATTTGATTATTAATAAAGTATTTATTGAGCATTAGTGTCTTATCGCTTTGATGTTGCCAGATGTACAAAAGCATCTGATAAGAACACTTGTTAAATCACTGAAGTGCAGTGTTTGATAAACTTTCAGGGGGTCCTCAAATCTTTCAATTAATCTTGATTAAATATTACAATATTTTTTAAATGCTAATAAAAACGAAGTTTATTATTTAATATATATCACATCAGAGGTAAATAGCAACTTGCTCTCATTATATAATTGAAAGTTTAAATCCGTGACAGTATTCTGAAAGTGTTGTTTTACCCCACAGGTGCCAAGCTGGAAGATCCATGCTGCTATGGTCACACACAGTTTCACGTGGTCCCTGACCGGTTCCGCAGGGACAAACTGAGCAAGAGAGGACTCTCCGATCAGGTGGAGGTGTCACTGAGGGCCAATGGTATTGCCAGCCTGTTTGCATGGACAGGGGCACAGGCCATGTATCAAGGTTGGCGTTTCTATAATCTTTGGATTTTTTTTTTATGTAGTGCCAGAATTATCCTGAGCTCAGGTTAAGATCACTTTTCAATTGAATCAATCAATTTGTAACAATTGTAGGCGTTGACATGAATCGTTGACTAAATATGTTTTGATCTGCCCAGGCTTTTGGAGTGAAGAGGATGTGAGCAGGCCGTTTGTGTCTCAGGCGGTCATCACAGACGGGCAGTTCTTCTCATTTTTCTGCTATCAGCTCAATACTCTGGCTTTGAGTTCAAGGGCTGACGACAACATTAGCAGGAAGAACGTATGCTGGGGCACAGAAGGCATGCAGCTGTATGAGAGAATCACAGACGGAGACATCGTGGGCTTGAACGATGCTGTTCTTAAACTGTTGCTGCAGTTTTTATTGAACAACCCACAGTTTTGAAAATTCTAGAAATTACATGATTGTTCTGCGTGTCAATAAACATAATATATGGGCTGCATGTTATTTTTGTCTTCATTTAAGTTTACAAATTTGTTTAAGAAGTTTTTGTTTTGGACCCAAAATTGAACTGAAGAGTAAAATATTACACATTGTTTGTTGAAGAATCAACAAATCACAATCATGCTTCTATTTAAAAGAACAGTGTCATTTTCTCACCCTCATGTCAGTCCAAACCCAGAAGATGTTTCTTCATATTTGGAACTCAAATGAAGACATTTTTGTAGGTTTGCTCTTTCTGTTCCTCAGTTGAAAGTCCAAGCAACCAAAAGCTTTCACCCATCAAAGTACAAACATGTATCAAAGTAATCTGTATGAATAGAGCAATTTGAAATCTCCAATAAATAACCTTTTAATAAAGCCTTGAGAAAAGTATTTTCTTTAGATGACATTTATTAAATTGACTTCCAAAAGGTCATGTGAACACTTAAGACCTTGACAATAACACTATATTGAAGACTATGATAGCATGCTTTATGTTTATGTAATCTAGAGAATGTAATATATATACACTCACTGGACACTTTATTAGGTACACCTTGCTAGTACTGGGTTGGACCCCCTTTTGCCTTCAGAACTGCCTTAATTCTTCATGACAAAGACTCAACAAGGTGTTGAAAACATTCCTCAGCGATTTTGGTCCATATTGACATGATAGCATCACACAGTTGCTGCAGATTTGTCGGCTGCACATCTAGAATGCGAATCTCCCGTTCCACCACATCCCAAAGGTGCTCTATTGGATTGAGATCTGCTGACTGTCGAGGCCATTTGAGTAAAGTGAACTCATTGTCATGTTCAAGAAACCAGTCTGAGATGGTTTGAGCTTTGTGTCATAGTGCATTATCCTGCTGGAAGCATCAGAAGATGGGTACACCGTAGTCATAAGGGGATGGACTGGTCAGCAACAATACTCAGGTAGGCTGTGGCGTTTAAACGATGCTCAATTGGTACTAAGGGGCCCAAAGTGTGCCAAGAAAATATCCCCCACACCATTACACCACCACCACCAGCCTGAACCGTTGAGACAAGGCAGGATGGATCCATGCTTTCATGTTCTTTAAGCCAAATTCTGACCCTACCATCTGAATGTCGCAGCAGAAATCGAGACTCATCAGACCAGGTAACGTTTTTTTAATCTTCTATTGTCCAATTTTGGTGAGCCTGTGTGAATTGCATCCTCCGTTTCCTGTTCTTAGCTGACAGGAGCGGTACAGTGTGGTATTCTGCTGCTGTAGCCCATCTGCTTCAGGGTTCGACGTGTTGTGCGTTCAGAGATAGTATTCTGCATACCTTGGTTGTAACGAGTGATTATTTGAGTTACTGTTGCCTTTCTATCATCTCTAACCAGCCTGTCCATTCTCCTCTGACATCAACAAGGCATTTTCGTCCACACAACTGCCGCTCACTGGATATTTTCTCTTTTTTGGACCATTATCTGTAAACCCTAGAGATGGTTTTGTGTGACCTCAGTAGATCAGTAGTTTTTGAAATACTCAGTCCAGCCCGTCTGGCACCAACAACCATTTCATGTTCAAAGTCACTTAAATCCCCTTTCTTCCCATTCTGATGCTCGGTTTGAATTTCAGCAAGTCGTCTTCACCACATTTAGATGCTTAAATGCATTGAGTTGCTGCCATGTGATTGGCTGATTAGTAATTTGTGTTACCAAGCAATTAAACAGGTGTACCTAATAAAGTGGCCGCTTAGTGTGTTTACATATATTGCTGTGACTGACTTAATTTAGGCAAAAACCTTATTGCTTGTTACTTTGTGATTGAAGTCATAGAATATCTAAAGCAGAATAAAAAGGGTTTACATGATTGTTTTTCGTCTTTTTTCATCTGTTAAAATGAAAACCTCAGTGCTCCAGTTTTCTTTGTCTCACTAGGTTGTTCTCCACTCCATTGCTCTCATCATGAGTGCTAGGAAAAAAAGCATGTGTAACTATGTAACTTTTAATTTTTACCAAATATGTTCAGTGAATCTTTTAAAATCATATAAACTGAACTTAACACTTACAGTTTGCTGGTTTGTTCAGAGCAGAGGTCATTCTCTGCAAATGGATGAATCCTTTGTTAATTTTCATTGGTGACAGCTCTATTTAAAGATTATTCATTAAAGTTTACTGTACCTTCTGCAGAAAAGTTGTCATGTTGCGGCTTGCTGCATTTTTCCCAAAGCAAAATCAGTGTGACAAGGACAATGACTTCAACCACTATAGCAATGAAGGGTTTGAGAGGCTCCGTATACGACAAGACCTTCAGCACTACATAAGACTCACTGGGTTTGATATCAAACTCAGCGCTGCATATGTACTTCCCAGAATCATCTTCAGTCAGATTCAGTACAGTCAGCTTTGTTTCATTTCCATTAATAAAGATCTTGTAGTTCAGAGGGTTTGCAGTAGCATTGATGAGCCCCTGTGAAGAGAAAACACTGACATGAACAGTGTTGTCATTCTTAAGTAAATATTAAGTACAACTATTACAAATAATTTTGGTTACACTTAAGGTGTCCTTGCTACAGTGTAATTATACATTTAAGTACGGAGTAATATTAATTCACTACATGCACTTATTATATGGTTAGGGTTATGATTAGGGTTTGGCTTAGGGGTTACTTGCACATAATTAGGCATAATTGATTGGTATTATAATAGTAAGTACATATAACGTGTAACAAGGACAAGGAAATTAAAGAAAATTATAAAACATAAATTATATTAGCTGAAAAACTTGGAATAAATAAGCCAATAACAAAATAGGTTTAGGTTGATGTAGTATAATCAATCTCATATTCCCCATTTCTTTTTCACCTTGTCAGTGTTGTTGGCCTTGTACCAGTTCCAGGTGTTTGGTGTGTGTTTGAGTTTACACTCCAGTACAACTGAATCTCCAATGTAGCTCACTACCGGCTTTTTGTCTTTTATTACAGGAACTTGGATGGGGGGGAGGGCAAAATACATCAGTTTAACAATCTAAATTATAAATATGATAGTATAAACCAATTAAAACAACACAATGTGTCCATAACAATAACAACATACCATCTAAAACAAATATCACTTGTGCCTGATTTTCTCTGAAGATGCAGGAATAATTCCCCAGCAGGTCTCTGGCCTGTATACTGAAACTACGAAGCAGGTTAAACAGCTTAAATCAGTGTTAACTCATTGTTTGGTAGTACTGAATTGCTCATTTACTTCTTTAACATTATTTTGCATTTAAATGACACATGATTATTTTCTGAAATGGACATCCACTTACGTCTTTTTAAGGATATACTGTTCATTGTTTCTATTTACAGTTTCTTCAGAGTTTTCAATTTCTTGTCCATCTTTACTCCAATAGCCGGTAATGTACGGAGGGTTATTTGGAATATCAGTTAGGTTACATAAAAGCTCTATATCCTGGGGTGTCAGGATAGCAAGCTCTTCAATAATGACTTGACTTTGACCTGTATGCCAAGAAATTTTAGCCCAATCAGCAAACCAAACCTCTGCAATTATGTATAACTCACTGTATTGTCTCTAGTAAATGAAGCTATTTTTGTTAATCCTATTATTCACATTTTAATAGAATTCCCCAGAATATGAAAATTTCTGAACATTTACTCACCCTCAGGCCATCCAAGCTTTGAGTTTATTGATTTGTCAAAATAGATTTGGAAAAACGTAGCATTACCTCGCTTGCTCATCAGTGGATCCTCTGCAGTGAATGGGTGCCGTCAGAATGAGAGACTAAACAGCTTATAAAAACATCACAATAATTCACAAGTAATCCACACAACTGCAGTCCATCAATTAATGTCTGTTGATGCAGAAAGCTGCATGTTTGTAAGAAACAAATCCATTATTAAGGCGTCACTTCTTGCAAAATTACAACTCCTCTATCCGTAACATTGCTTCTTCCAGTGGAAATGTCCATCTCCTGTTGTCCTCTCACATCAAAATCCACTGACATATGTGTTTAGATTTGTTTTAGACTGTTTCTGCTTAAGAAATGCTAAAAAAGAAAGCAAAATGGATAGAGGACTCATATTATAGCCGGAAGCAACAGTTCAAGTTCAAAACATTTTGATGATGGATTTGTTTATTATAAACATGCAACTTTTCACTTCACAAGATGTTAATTGATGGACTGGAGTCGTGTCAATTATTTGTGGATTATTGTAATGTTTTTATCAGCTGTTTGGACTCTCATTCTGACGGCACCCATTCACTGCAGAGGATTCATTGCTGAGCAAGTGATATAATGCTAATTTCTCCAAACATGTTCTGATGAGGAAACAAACTCATCTGCATCTTGGATGACCTGAGTGTGAATACATTTTATTTTATGTTATTTTTGTTAGCAAATTTTCATTTTTGGTCAAACATTCCTATAATAATTGTATCATTTGTATGCTTACAAATATATGTTGATGTTATCTAGTGATGTCAAATGCATACTTGTTCTGGCTTATAATATACTGTATGATAGGATAATCATACCTCTGGATACAGCTTTTCGTGTGGTAATTACAGGATCAGACTTTGGGGAAGGGGTTGTTTCTTTAAAAAAAGAAGGAAAAAAAACTGAAAATGAAAAAAGACATGCCATGTGATGCTGCTCTGAATAAACAACACTACCAACTCGCCATTCTGAAACAGAGATGGGCCTAGTCAAGGTTACATGAAAGATGCATTACTTAGAAGCCCCAATCCAGCTTAATAAAACACCAAGGAATGATTTTACAATTATTTACAATAACATTAAACTCCTCTAGAAACACTGGAAAAACCAACAGATCAGGGCACAAACTGATAACAAGGTCATAATGTCAAAGCTTGTAAAAAAAAACACAAGGCCTCTTAAATGTTACACTACACTAAAAAGCAGACAAGCACATACCAGTGTTCATCCCATCACAGTAGAGAAGAAGTAAGACGAGATGTCTGACGCTAGCCATGGAGAAGAGAGCTCTCTGGCTGCAGCTGTGCTGTGTGTGGCTGGGGCGAGGCATCTCTTCTGCTGCGTCTTGTTCAGAAGGAGGTCCGCAGAGACGAACCCCCCCCTCTCCCTCACTACTGCAGTCATGGTGAATTGGCAGGACTGGTGTATGCTTGCAGCTTCCTGTTTTAAATTAACCACGAGTGTCAGGAGGCGGCCACAGCCCTGCCTGATCAAATGATTGGAAATCCTGTAACATCACCCTCTATTGAGATTGAGCAGATACTGTGACCAGTGCTGGCACAACTTCAGATTCACACCTTAGCTGTGTGGGGCACTCTGTATTCACAAATGTGGCTGTAGTTATAACCAGTGTTGGGGAAAGTTACTTTTAAAAGTAATGTATTACAATATTGCGTTACTCCCTAAAAAAATGTACTAATTACGTTACTTAGTTACTTTTTTATGGCAAGTAATGCGTTACATTACTTTTGCATTACTTTTTAAATATGAGCAGGGCTTGATTGTTTTTAATATAATACGTTATATTTATAGCAAATGTAAAAGCCTTTCACACCAAAAGTGTAATGAATAAACCTCAGGCTGAAGGACGAGTAAATCACGTCTGTACAGCAGAACGCAGAAAAAGAAGTTCAACACTCTTCAGCAATAAAAAACAAAATAACGAAATAGTTTATTTAAAGTCATTTTTGATTATTAGTATGGTTAAACTGGATCAAAGGTCAGCAGCAAACACATTGGTTAATAAAATGAGATTAGATATATTTGTGTTGTTTAACATATTTAATTATTGCAGGTTTGCGTCATATTCTGAGTTTGCATTTCACTGTTTTAATTCATTTTGATGAATAATTAATCTGTTTTTTGCAAGTGGGATGAATTAATACACATTCATATTTAGTCTAGAACTACAGTAAGATCATGTTCACACAGCGCACTGCCAGTCAATAAATGGAAAAAAAGTAACTCAGATATTTTCTAGTAAATTAAAAAGTAATGCGTTACTTTACTAGTTACTTGAAAAAAGTAATATTACATAACTCGCGTTACTTGTAATGCGTTACCCCCAACACTGGTAATAAGTGTAGCCTTTTATTGATTTGATGTGCTGGTCAGGTGCTGAGAAAAGCAGTCTGCACTGGAGGATTGTGTTACGTACAGCTCTTTAATATTAATTGCAAACTGACAGTTTGAAGAGTTTCTGTACATTCTGTTCATTATGCTTTAACCTCTTTTAACATTTCTTGACATTATATCATATACCATGAAAATACATGTTATATTATTTTGTGTAAGCACATGGTTCAAACAGAGGTTGTCATTATTTTGTAATTTGTCAGTATTTCATTGTAAACATAAGCACAGTAGTTCAGCTGTTTTATGGGACAAATATATATATATATATATATTATATATATATATATATATATTCTGTATTTTATTCATATTTTAAATGAAACTATGTTGGCAAAAAAAAACATTTATAAGTATAAAATCCATAGTGATGCAAAAAAAGGTAGTGCCACTGCTTAAGTATTATGTTTAGCTAGTAGAACTAGTAGTAACCAAATTCATAATCTGAGATAGAATTGAATGAATGAATGAATGAAGCATTTATATAGCGCTTTATTGTGTATAGCTGTACACCCAAATCACTTTACAATCATGTGGGGGGGTCTCTCCTCAACCACCACCAGTGTGCAGCATCCACTTGGATGATGTGGCGGCTGCCACAGGACAACGGCACCAGTGCGCTCACCACACACCAGCTACAGGTGGAGAGGAGAGAGAGATGGAGCCAATCAAGTATATGCGCTCACCACATACCAGCTACAGGTGGAGAGGAGAGAGAGAGATGGAGCCAATCAAGTGTATGCACTCACCACACACCAACTACTGGTGGAGAGGAGAGAGAGTCATAGAGCCAATCAAGTGTATGCGCTCACCACACACCAGCTACAGGTGGAGAGGAGAGAGAGATAGAGCCAATCAAGTGTATGCGCTCACCACACACCAGCTACAGGTGGAGAGGAGAGAGAGAGAGATAGAGCCAATCAAGTGTATGCTTTCACCACACACCAGCTACAGGTGGAGAGGAGAGAGAGTCATAGAGTCAATCAAGTGTATGCACTCACCACACACCAACTACTGGTGGAGAGGAGAGAGAGAGATGGAGTCAATCAAGTGTATGCACTCACCACACACCAGCTACAGGTGGAGAGGAGAGAGAGAGATGGAGTCAATCAAGTGTATGCACTCACCACACACCAGCTACAGGTGGAGAGGAGAGAGAGAGAGAGTCAATCAAGTGTATGCGCCACCACACACCAGCTACAGGTGGAGAGAAGAGAGAGATAGAGCCAATCAAGTGTATGCGATCACCACACACCAGCTACAGGTGGAGAGGAGAGAGAGATAGAGTCAATCAAGTGTATGCACTCACCACACACCAGCTACAGGTGGAGAAGAGAGAGAGTCATAGAGCCAATCAAGTGTATGCGCTCACCACACACCAGCTACAGGTGGAGAGGAGAGAGAGTCATAGAGTCAATCAAGTGTATGCGCTCACCACACACCAGCTACAGGTGGAGAGGAGAGAGACATAGAGCCAATCAAGTGTGCGCTCACCACACACCAGCTACAGGTGAGAGAGAGAGAGTCATAGAGCCAATCAAGTGTGCGCTCACCACACACCAGCTACAGGTGGAGAGGAGAGAGAGTCATAGAGCCAATCAAGTGTATGCGCTCACCACACACCAACTACTGGTGGAGAGGAGAGAGAGTCATAGAGCCAATCAAGTGGATGGGGACATTTTGCTAGATGTTGTCGTTTCTTTAACTGGCTGATCACGATGAATGAGAACTGATTATCCTTCAAAAAAAAAAAAAACAAGATACACTACTCCTTTCCCCCTTTTTTCAGATTTGTTATTATTATTACTAATACTACTACTGGTAGTAGTAGTATTTAACAACAATTAATGATTGCAAATTATTATTAGTAGTGACCTTGACCAAATTGCAAACGATGAGCAAAAGATTAATTAATCTCTTTTCTGACAATAGAAACAAAGGGCTCAGACCAGCTGATGGAATTTGGCAGAATACGGTTACTCTTTTTTTGGCCAGGGTCATGTCAGGATGTTCTTGGTGATGCAACTGCAGGGCTGTCGCACAGAAAAGCCTCTCATTGGATTTACTCTGACAGACCAATCCTGAAGCTAAAGCGTGATTTGGAAAAAAAGGGAAAGGAGTGTATATTTTGTTTTTGGAAGGAACATCAGTTCTCATTCAGTTGAAGAAACGAGAACATCTAGCAAAATGTCTCATGATGGAATGTCCAGAGAAGAATATGAGGAGTATCAGAAGCAGGTGGTGGAGGAAAAGTAAGTCTGAAACGCTTTTAAAAGCATTGGCTATTCAAGCCCATTCTATCCAGGAGGTGTTTCATAATGTTGTAAACTCAAGTGAGTATTAAATTCACATGGAATAAACTGAAATATATCAGCCAATTTTCAAACACATTTTTAATAATTGTTTGATGAGGCATACCTTTCACATGGAACTCATGTCAGGGTTAACATTGGGTGAGCAGTCCCCTGTATTTCCCCGATTGTAAATACATGTTAATTGTATATGCTAAATGAAGTACCCATGCTGTGCTGTTTTCTGATAACACTGTTGTAACAGTGCTTGACTGCTGCTGGTATTACTTCCCTGTTCATTTTCTGCTTCTGCTCTTTGTGCTTTTCTCATTTCCTGTACATTGCCTGCTTCTTTGGGAATAAAGGATGGAGAGAGATGCAGAATTTTCTACAAAAAAGGCAGAAAGGGCTTGTTTGAGGACTTGTTTAAGAGACAAATATCGAATTCCAAAGGTGAGAGTCCCAGGAGCAGATAAACGAATCTCTTTCAGTAATTCCTGTCCCTGAATGATTGTGCTTAAGCAGCACATGAATAGCATCAGTTTGCAGAGATGGTTAAGCTATCGAGTGTGTTAAGGTTGCAGTGCAGATTGTGGCTGGAGATTAAGGCATAATATAGTAAACTAAAATAGAGAGTCTGGATGTTCAGGGCTTAGCCTCCTGCAGTGCTTAATCTCTAAAGTGAGCTTTAACAGCACTGCTGTAGAGCGGTCAAACAGTGCGATTCAGCCACAGTTTCATGTGTGACGTCTGCTGAAGTCAAATATTCATCCATAAGAAAGCTTATGCCAGACACGCTAAAGAGGATGAAGAGATCATTTAACTCTATGGGGAAAATGGATTTATTATTTTACATCACCTTTCCAGGTCTAGAAGTCACACATTTAGATGTGATTTAGGCTAGGATATAAATATCTTGATTTTTGTTTTTATTCTTTTAAAACTATCGTCTAATTTTGAATTAAATGTGAGTAATTCTGCTGTCCCCATTATAAGTTTGTTAAGGCCCCCTGGTTGTGAACTACCGATATTAAATCTATACTCACAGTCATGCGAATAAAATAATGTAGTGGACACTTAGGTTAGTATAGAAATAAATCAACTATTCACTTTTTGCAAAGCTGTAACCATATGTCCGGGGTCTGAAGATCAGATTTTTTTCTGAGAGAAGTTAAATAAGCAACTGTACTTATTAAACATAAATAAATAAACAATATTTATAAACAGACAGTCTAGCCCTTTTTTATTCTACACGGTGAGGCCTTCATAAAATTTGCAAATTATTAATGATTCTATTCTCTGATCATATAAACTTATCTTTACATTTTTAAAGAACTATTAATTATACATACATAAAATACATATAATTCATAAAATGTACTTAAATCATACAATTTTCAGGTATTGTAATAATCTACATATTTACTTTTCCTTTATTTCAAAGAATGCTTTCTTGTTATTTCATTTATTTAATGTCTTATTTTTATTTTTCATTGTCCGAAATCAAACTGGCTTGCTAAAATATGTAAAGAAGTGTCTCAGCTATGGCCAGAATCTGCACAATATATATATATATATATATATATACAGTATATATTGCATTGCACTAATCAACAATTGAAACATTTAAAAAAACAAATAAACATGAAATCAGTATATTGAGAGACATTGTGGCCATTTATTGAAGTATACAGTTTAAATGTGTCTAATCACCTCATGCTCTGTGTTATGTATAACGCTTGAGGAATATCTGCTAACTGTGGGTTCTGGGTATATCATTCTTACATACATGAGCAAAGAGGTTTGACATGCTGTTTGTTTTTCTCAGAGTGAACAGGATGAGATTATGATCCAGCAGGCTGGGGATGACATTGACGTCCCAGAGGACATGATCAAGATGGTGGATGGAGAGGCACCAGAGGAGGAGGAGAAGGAGTCCATCATGGGTCAAATGCAGAACATGGATATGGGGCAGCTCAAAGAAAAGGCTCAGGCCACACTAGTGGAGATGAAATCCAAGGCTGAGGAGAAGTGCACTCTTATGTAATGTGTAGAGGAAGTATTGATGACACGCGTATGCTTATGCAGTGAAACTATTACGTTTCCATTTCCTGAGAAATATTGATCACACAAGAGATGAATGTCACTCTTCAGAAATTAATTTGTGCATTTATTCTGAGTTCTTTCATTTGGTTTCTTGGTTTTCTTTTTAATCAATTATTTGTTTTTATTGATTTATGTTTTATCAAATTGTGACACCTTCTCATTGAGCAATCTTAAATTACAAAGTCAGAGTTATGACCAGTATCTACCTGCTAAAAGATAATCATGGCATATGATTCATGCACTTTTCATTTAAAAATAAAGATTATTTTTCTAAATATGTTTAAAAATATATGAAAAAAGAGATGTTATAAGGTGACAGAATTTTTAACATACATGATCATTTTAAATGACTAAATACTTACAGTAACAGTGCTACAGTATTTTTTATGCTACAATATTTTGAAGATGCTGTAATAAGTTAGTCACATGATATTAAAGACTGAAAACTATTAGATATAAGACAATCACTTGAGATTATACATGTTTGCATTACAACCATCACCAAATGCAAAAGAATGCGATCGATGTATGAAAGAATGAAGTGTTGATTTATAGAGTGGAAATTAATCGATAAACACTATTTGAACATGGAAAAATGATGTCAGCACCACTAGCCTTGTGGGTAAAATGCCGTCATATATCGCTGCTGTGCTACGATGTCCCGAGTTCAAATCCCGACCCGAGGACCTTTCCCAATCCCCCGCTTCCTGTCAGCTCTGATCTGTCCTATCATAATAAAATAATGATCCAAAAATAAAATCTTTTAAAAAATATATGTAAAAATTACACCCTTGACCTTTAATATATTAACTCCACAGTCCTTAAAGGGGTTCTCCACCGAAAATAAAAATGTTCTCATCATTTACTCATTCTAATGCATTTTTGTGGACAAAGTCGACGCATCAAACAACACACAAAGCAAGCACAACTTTAATCCATACGACCCCAGTTAATGAATCAATGTTCTCTGAAGCAAAACAACATGTATTTGAGAAAAACACTAATATTTACTAACATTTTAAACTATAAACCATTGCTTCCATAACTGGGGTCACATGGATTACCATCAAGTTCACTTTGTGTGAGGTTCTTTTTCAAAGTGCCAACTTTGGTGGTCCCATACACTTTATACATTATATAGACTCACAGAGATGGATTTTTCAACAACAAATCTGTGTTCATTGAATGAAATTCAGTCATATACATCTGGGACGGCTAAATGATGAGAGAAGTTTCATTTTTGTGTGGCGTATCCATTGAATCATCTGTTTAACACCGTGTACTCACTCAGGGATGGTTATAGAGTTGCAAACTATTCATGAACTCATTCTGCATGTCATCAATGTCATCAGTGGTCTCAATGGGAATACTTGGTGGGTTCAGTAAGGGTGAGCACGGCGTATTCTCATATTGATTTGTATGGTCCACGTACAATCGAAAGTCTCCGTAACCCCCTACAGCTCCGTGGAGCGGCTCACAGACGTTGAGGTAGGGGTTGGTGTGCTGCTGGGGGATGCAGGGTTCCTGGCTGTGGAAGCGGCGGTCAGACGCGGGACTGTGGCTGGGGCTGGTCGAGGGGCTGTGCGGCATGGGACACGTCAGCTGACAGCTGTTCTTCCTGGTGGGACGGTTGAGATCCAGTTTGGCAGTGAGGGGCTTGCCGACGTTAACGTCCATGTTCCACTGGACCAGGTCATCTAGAGAGTTAAACTGGACTTGCAGGCAGACAGTGAATGCTAGTTCCTCCTGTTAATCACGAAGAAAGGCATTCGAAGGAAAAATAGGTATCAAGGTAGTTTTGAATTAAATATGTATTGTGAATCATATCTAGATCCAGCTAAATAAATATTGCCAGTCATTCTTGAGCTGTACCTTGAGTTTCTGCAGTGAGCCGAGTCTGGTGTAGAGGCAGTGCTGAGGAAGACTGCCTGAAAGTAAGAAGCTTCCTGTTTCCTCCAGAGTTTCTTTATTCATCAGCTTAGGGTCCACATCCAGATCCTTCAAAGTCAGGTAATAGGAAAAACATTATTTACTGCAGATATGTTAAGAAACATGTTTTACATATAGGCATTATGGAATATTGACAATAATGCTATGAGTCCAATTCTTTAAAAAACAGATTAGTTTATATTGTATAGCTAAATAATTAGACTGATTAGTATTTTACATTGACTTCTGCAGATTCTTATGGTCACCAAGGCTGCATTTATTTAATAACTTTATACAGTAAAAACTGTAATATTATTAAATATTATTACAATTGACAAGAACTGTTTTTTATTTTAATGCATTTTTCTGTGATGCAAAGCAAATTTTTTAGCAATCTTCAGAAATTATTCAAATATGCGTATTTGCTGATCATGAAACATTTCTTATTAATATCAATGTTGAAAACAGTTGTGCTGCTATTTTGTAGAAAATGTAATCCATTCTTTGATGAATAGAGAGTTCAATGGAACAGCGCTTTTAAATAGAAATTGTAACAAATGTCTTTATTATTGCTTTTGATTAATTTAATGTGTCCTTGCAGAATAAATAGATTTTTGTATTTGACCCCGCATCTTTTAATGGTAGATTAAGAATAAATGCGGTTTCTTTCTCCAAAATACAAACAAAGCCCACGAACCAAAGGGAGGTTAGTAATGTGTGCCTGACACGACCGCATCTCTCCTGGCTTTTTCACAATGCTTGTGTAGATGACCAGCACGTTGGAAAACTCAGCAGCAAAGTCCATTTTTATCTGAACGTCACAGTCAAAGTCCAGAGTTTTACTCTCCGGCAGTTCTGAGTTAAAACACAAATACAAAAAGTTGACAAATGCTGAGAAAAAAAGATTGATTTCTAATATTTCACTCACCGAGACCTATCATCTGTTAATATCCTCAGATTAGATGATAGGAATCATCTCAAGTCATGATGAAATGAGATGAAATGAAAATGTTTGAAATGTTTTTTTGGTATTGTCACCAATGATGGAAATGAGAAACAAATATGCTTCATGATAATAATTAAATTATTTCAATTAAATCCAGTTGTTACTCACTTTAACAATGTTTTAAAATGAAATATATATTATTAAAGGGATACTCCGCACCAAAATTATAATTTTGTCATTATTCACTTGTCGTTCCATCTCCATAAAAGCTTTGTTCTTCTTCGGAACACAATTTAAGATATTTTAGATAAAAACCTAAAAACTATTTTCATTCAAATCAACGTGTAAATCCACGTGGAATACGCATCCTTGCATTGAGGCGGATGCAGAAGAGCGTACGCTGCTAGCGTTCGATGGGTAATATCCAAAACGGCGCTACGGTGTCGAGGAGAGACAAGAAGAGACAAATTGTAGAAAAAAAGTTGTTATTTTTATTTTCTTTGCATACAAAAAGTATTCTCGTCGCTTCATTAAATTCAGATTGAACCGTGATGGCAGATGGACTACCCTGGCGATGCTTTTCATTCTTTTCTGGACCTCGACAGTGTTATTTATTTGACTGCAGTCACAAGCCTCCCGGTTTTTATCTAAAATATCTTTAATTGTGTTCCGAAGACGAACAAAGCTTTTATGGAGTTGGAACGACATGCGTGTAAGTGAATGATGACAAAATTATCATTTTGGGGTGGAGTAACCCTTTAAATAATATATCAAATTAGATATATTATGAAATTATACTATATAAATATATTATACTATTTTCATTACTAGTAATTACGTACAATGTTATTTTCATTAACAAAACTTATATGCTTTTTTGTATACATTTCATTTTGACAAAAAAAAGTGAACCTCTTTTATATGGTTATTCAAATGAGTGGCACAATATTTTGAAGTAGCTGACATTACCGTGTGCTTTCGACCAGAGCAGCTTGTGTGCCTCGCCTGCATCAGAGTAGTCCCCGGGGCGGATGGGATCGGTGAGGGACCGTCTCTCCGACAGGCTGCTGCGGATCTCTAGAGCCTGCTTTCCCTTTGTGGGGTCAAACTGACCCATATCTACAAACAATCACAACAGTAGCTTGATTGTCAAGACATGCAACCAAACATGAATAGATGAAACACGCACACAGTCATACAGTACGTGCATATTTTATTTATTTTAATATTTAAAATTAATCTTTGAAGTGGTAGTCAAAGTGCAAAACAAGTAAGTACTGAAAGTAGCAGCACACATTTCAAATCAGTTAATCATTTGTTTGAGCTTAATGGACCTGCATTTAACTAATAAAAGCGGTCACGCTTCATTTAACTTTAACATGCTCAAGGTTCTCTCACCTTCAGCCACCCTGTCGAGCAAAACAGTTATCTTCTCATCCTCCAGGAGGCGCTCCTTCAGGAATTTAATGAAGACTCCATTGGTGAATCCACTTGAACTCAGTTCGAAAGCCTCAGCATCTTGGCAACTTCACAAACATAATATATCTCAACATAACATGTCAGATAGAGAACAAACTGTACTTCAGCATGTTATTTCTGGATGGAAACAAAGACACTCAATAACTCACGTGGCATATCCAAACACAATATTGGCCGTAACTTTGAGCACAACGTTTGGCGTGGCACCGTCATGTACATTTCTGAAGCAATATGTATTAGTGTTAGAATGATGACAATAAATGTATGAATTACCAATGTGAATATGATAGAAAACCACAAAATCCACACCTTTTCCTGCACATGTCCAGGAGGAAGACATTGAGTCCTGTCTCCTTCTCCTGCATCAGTTTCAGTATGCTCTGAACACAGAGACAGTTGCCTGAACGGTATGGATTTGGGGCATCAACAGGCACCATGAAGCTGTTCCCAAAATTCTCATAACCATGTCCAGCGTAATATAGCAAACCTAAAGGGAGGAGCAATCGTCAGAGTCATTCCTTTCAATCAAAAAAGACAATTGTGTTGTCATTTACTCACTCTCGTGTCATTCCAAACCTGTATGACTGTTGAACCCCAAATCATATATATATAAGATATTTTACAGATGTTCTGATCTGTTATTTCCCATACAATGAAAGTGGATAGTGATAGTTTCACTAAAGAAGCTCAGTCTGACACGTTTACTATATTATATAAGTCACAAGATAGCTTTGCATGAAGCATTAACCAAAAATTCCGTTTCTATTTGCTGAAAAGCTTTCTCTTGGCTGAAGATGTCAATTTGAATGTGTACATATAAATGGTGACAGTATCAAACTGAAGTATCACAAAGGGTGCTGAAACATTTTTACTGTATATGATATTGTTATGAATTACAAAAACAGGCTGAATACATAAACAAACTTCTGTGTTATATATAATGCAAAAAGCTGAACAATTTTCTTTGTAGCATACACAAAGTGTTGGAAAAGAAGCTAATCTGCATTCTCAAAATTAAACAATTCAGATAAGGTATATAAAATTATTCTAGATATTTTGAGTATTTCGAAGTGCCCACGGTAAGAATAATAATATTGTGCATGTTCATTACAGCAATATCAGCACATCAAGTACATATTCAAACATGACACCTTAAATATATTGTGCCAGGTTTAGCATTAAATATTTCCAAAATATGTGAAAGTGACATGACCCATACTCGGAATTTGTGCTCTTCGTTTAACCCATCCAAAGTGCACACACACACACACACACACACACACACACCGTGAGCACACACCCACCACTGGCCCTTGTCAATCATGGCCTCCTAATAATCCCCATTCACTTGACCGACTCTATGACTCTCTCTCCTCTCCACCTGTAGCTGGTGTGTGGTGAGCGCATACACTTGATTGGCTCTATGACTCTCTCCTCTCCTCCTGTAGCTGGTGTGTGGTGAGTGCTGTAGCGAGGTGGAAGGATCACACAACAAGGAGAGCTCAATAAATACCCCGGAGGGTGGATTTATTCACAATATGCTGTGCAGAAGTGATGGTGAAGTGATTGCGGTGCTCAGGTGCTCTCCCCCGTGTGTTCCGGTGCTTGGTGGATCGTCTGTGCTTCAGGCAGGGCAGGATCCGTCACAAGCTGGTTTCTGGAAAGAAAGCAAGAGACCGCACGTTAATTCTCCGGCTCACAGGAGTTATGTCTCTCCCTCTTTCCGGGTCTCCCACGGCTTATCTAGCCGTGGGTAAACGAGCTCCAGGTGTGGCTGATCCGGCCGTGATGAGCTGGTGCAGGTGATTCGTGTTCGTCTCCAGGGCAACGCTGATGAGTGCTCGGGACGCTCGTCACACTCCCCCCCCCTAAGTGTTGTCCTGGTCCCGGTGGAAACATAAGGTAACAGCAAGGGGGAGATTGGGGTTGGGTGGGGAGTGACCCCTGACAGACCTGCGAATGCTGACCAGATCCGAGAGAGTCCGTCCGCGTTGGCGTTGGAGGCTCCAGCCCGATGGCGGACGACGAAGCAAAAATCCTGAAGCGCAAGGAACCACCGCGTCACTCTGGCGTTAGTGTCCTTGGCCCTAGCCATCCATTGGAGGGGCGCGTGGTCCGTCAGGAGCGTAAACTTACGGCCGAGAAGATGATAACGGAGCTCCAGGACTGCCCATTTTATGGCCAGAGCCTCCTTCTCGACTGTCGCGTAGTTCTTCTCGGCTGGCGTCAGCTTCCTGCTGATGAACAAGATGGGATGTTCCTCACCTTCCTGGACTTGCGACAGGACGGCTCCCAGTCCCGTCTCGGAGGCATCTGTCTGTAGCAAAAAGGGACAGCCGAAATCGGGGGCGCGCAGGATCGGTTCCTCCGTCAGCGCGCTCTTGATCCGCTGGAACGCCGTCTCCGTCTCGGGGCTCCAGACCACGCACTCAGGTTGCCCCTTTCTGGTCAGGTCTGTCAGAGGGGCGGCTAAGGAGGAGAAGTTAGGGATGAAGCAGCGATAGTACCCCACCAACCCTAGGAACGCTCGTACCTGAGTCTTTGTGCTTGGTCTCGGGGCCGCGCCGGGGACGGCTTCAACCTTTCTCTCCTGGGGCTTGATGAGGCCCCGTCCGACCCGGAAGCCCAGGTACTTGGCCTCGAACAACGCAAGGTGGCACTTGCGAGGGTTGGCGGCGAGTCCAGCCCTTCGTAGTTCCATCAACACCCTCCGCAACCGGTCTAGGTGGTCTTCCCAACGCTCCGAGTGAATGACCACGTCGTCCAAGTACGCGGCCGCGTACTGCTGATGGGGCCGGAGGACGATATCCATGAGCCTCTGGAATGTGGCTGGGGCCCCGTGTAGGCCGAAGGGAAGGGTCCGATACTGCCAATGGCCATTTGGGGTCGAGAAGGCAGTCTTCGCCTTGGCGCTGTCAGAGAGGGGTACCTGCCAGTAGCCTTTCGTGAGGTCCATGGTTGAAATATACCGGGCCCTTCCCAGGCGTTCCAGGAGCTCATCCACTCGGGGCATCGGGTAACCGTCAAACTCCGAGACCTCGTTTAGGCGGCGAAAGTCATTGCAGAAGCGGAGGGTGCCGTCTGGCTTCGGGACCAAGACGATTGGGCTGGACCACGGGCTGCGTGATGGTTCAATCACCCCTAACTTCAGCATCTGTTGGACTTCGTCCTCGATAGCCTGCCGACGAGCCTCTGGGATCCGGTAGGGCCGTTGCTTTACAATGACTCCGGTTGGCGTCCTGATGTCGTGTTGGAGGAGGTGAGTTCGCCCGGGGACTGTGGAGAACACATCGGAGAACTGACCGATCAGGTGCTGCAGCTCAGCCTTTTGGGTCGCCGACAAGTCTGGGTTCGTGTCCACCAGCACGGGCTCTACGGTGGCAAGGGCCACGGTCTGTTCCCTGGTGCCCACCCATTTCTTTAGGAGGTTTATGTGGTAAAGTTGTTCAGGGCTCCGTCTTCCGGTTGTCGCACCCGCACGCGTCACGGGCCCTAGTTTCTCCACTACCGTGTATGGCCCTCGCCAGGTGGCCAGGAATTTGCAGGCGGCCGTGGGGACCAGAACCATCACCGGTCGCCTGTCTGGAACTCCCGAGGCTGAGCTGCTCTGTTGTAGTGCCGTTGCTGGGCCTGCTGGGCTTTTACCATATGTTCCCGTACTAATGGCGCCACCACGGTCGATCCGCTCCTCATTTCGGTGACATGCTCGATGAGGGAGCGGTGTGGTGGGGTGTTGGTGCTCCCACGCCTCTTCGCCACGCCGAGCAGTCCGCGAGGTTGTCGGCGAAAAGGAGCTCAAACGGGCGTAAGCCGGTGGATGCTTGCGGGACTTCTCGTATACCAAAAAGGACATACGGCAGCATCTGGTCCCAGTCCCTCCGGTCCTCAGCCGCTACCCGCCATAACATCTGCTTCAAGGTTTGATTAAACCGCTCGACGAGCCCGTCTGTCTGGGGATGGTATACGGTCGTCCGCAGCTGCTTTACCCGGAGCAACCGGCAGAGGTCCGCCATTAGTCGGGACATGAACGGGGTTCCCTGATCGGTCAAGATCTCCGCTGGTATGCCAACCCGGCTGAAAAGCATAAATAGCTCCTGCGCGATGTTCTTCGCGGTGGCTTTTCGTAGAGGTATGGCTTCGGGGTACCGGGTGGCATAGTCCACGATGACAAGGATGTGTTCGTGTCCCCGGGCTGACTTCGGTAACGGCCCCACCAGATCCATCCCGATGCGCTCGAAGGGCACCTCTATGATGGGCAGCGGAATGAGCGGTGTAGGAGGAGGAGGCTTGGGGGACGTCTTCTGGCAGACCGGGCAGGCTTGGCAGAAGCCCTTTACTTCGGCCTCCAGGCCAGGCCAGTGGAAGCGGTCCCGGATGCGCTGCGTGGTGTTGGCCGCACCGAGATGTCCGGCCAACGGGTGCACGTGGGCCAACTGTATGACCATCTCCGTCTTTGAGCGGGCACCACTAGAAGCCTTTCTCCTCCCCTCCGCTGGGCGACACAATAGAGCAGGCCGTTCTCTACGACAAAATGCGGGAGAGGATGGGGTTTTGGCCGAAGATCTTTCTTCTCCATGACACAAACTTGTGACCAGCAGTGTTTCAACCGCTCATCCTCTCGCTGGGCTCGGCCAAAGGAGCCCCCTCCCGAGACCTGTTGGTAGACATCAAAAACAGGTTATTACTATGGGAAGGGACTCACCATCCCTCCCACTGTCGGAGGCCAAGAGAACAGGGCGGCGACGGACTTCCTTATGGCTTTCCTCCCGGCGACCCTCGCGGGCTCGCTGGCTGTGTGGCGGCTGTCAACAGTGCCTCAAACCCCGGCCAGTCTCTGCCTAGCAGCACGGCCACTGGAAGGTCTCGGACGATGCCCACTTCAATGGGCCAAGATCCCGTGGCAGCCGAAACAGTCACGCGCGCGTGGGCACCTGTTGCGTATCCCGTGCACGCAGGTAATCGGCAGCCGGGTCTTGGTCTCGTGACGGGGTAGAATCCTCGCTGACGAGACTGACAGCGCTGCCGGAATCAAGTAAGGCACGGAACGGACGGCCGTTAATCCTCACCTCAGTCTCTGGGGCACCCACAGGGGTCTTGGTGCAACACACAGCCAGCCAACCACGGGTGAGCTGTCGGAGGAGAGGGTGCAGTAGGCATGGACTCATCCCGTGGCTCGGGGCTGCCGTCCTGCTCATTGGTCGCGAGATGCCCTCCGGCGCGCGTTGCTTTGGGACCACCCTCCGGGAAAGCGGCACTCGCTCCCAGCATCGCGCCGATGGGCCGCCTCCGCCAGCTCGATCGCCTCGACCAGCTCCAGCGTGGTGGTGGGATTCCGCATGCCAACCGCCTGGCGGTGAGAGCGGGGTAAGGCTCGGAGGAGGCGATCGACGACGACACGTTCCGTTACCTGAGCAGCCGTGGGCGCTCCATCCATCAGCCAGTGTTGTGCTAGACGAGTGAGCTCGGCGGCTTGAGTTCGTGCGGGACGTCGAAGCTGATACCCCCAGTCGTGGAAACACTGAGCGGCGCACACCGGCGAGAGCCCTACTCGGGCTAGAATTTCCCGCTTGACGCTGGCATAGCTTTCTGCCATCTCCGTGGGCAGGCTGAAGAAAGCTCGTTGGGGTTCGCCGGTGAGGAGAGGGGCCAGTGTGCGAGCCCAGTCTTCTGGGTCCCATCCCTCCGTGGTGGCGATGTTCTCAAACATCTGGAGATAAGCCTCGACGTCATCGTGGGCAGTCATTTTAGGCAAGAGTTGGGCTGCTAGTTTTCGGGAGTCCGGTAACGGAATGCGCTGGCGGGCGGTTGAGTGGAGATCGACGAGCTCTCGCTCGACCTGGCCCTGGCGGTTAGCAAGATGTTCCACGATTTGCTGTTGGCGCAGGCTGACCTCCGTCAGCTGTCTGAGGAGTTCTTCCATGCCGTGGGGAGGAGTAGCCGCCTGTCAAAGAGAGGAAAGACAGGTGATCGGTGCGTGAAAAAGAGATCGCTTGTCGGTGAAACCTTCCTCAATATGCGCGCATTCTCCACCAGTGTAGCGAGGTGGAAGGATCACACAACAAGGAGAGCTCAATAAATACCCCGGAGGGTGGATTTATTCACAATATGCTGTGCAGAAGTGATGGTGAAGTGATTGCGGTGCTCAGGTGCTCTCCCCGTGTGTTCCGGTGCTTGGTGGATCGCCTGTGCTTCAGGCAGGGCAGGATCCGCCAAGCTGGTTTCTGGAAAGAAAGCAAGAGACCGCACGTTAATTCTCCGGCTCACAGGAGTCATGTCTCTCCCTCTTTCCGGGTCTCCCACGGCTTATCTAGCCGTGGGTAAACGAGCTCCAGGTGTAGCTGATCCGGCCGTGATGAGCTGGTGCAGGTGATTCGTGTTCATCTCCAGGGCAACGCTGATGAGTGCTCGGGACGCTCGTCACAGCGCATACACTTGATTGGCTCTATGACTCTCTCTCCTCTCCACCTGTAGCTGGTGTGTGGTGAGCGCATACACTTGATTGGCTCTATCTCTCTCTCCTCTCCACCTGTAGCTGGTGTGTGGTGAGAGCATACACTTGATTGGCTCCATCTCTCTCTCTCCTCTCCACATGTAGCTGGTGTGTGGTGAGCGCATACACTTGATTGGCTCTATCTCTCTCTCTCCACCTGTAGCTGGTGTGTGTGAGAGCATACACTTGATTGGCTCCATCTCTCTCTCCTCTCCACATGTAGCTGGTGTGTGGTGAGCGCATACACTTGATTGGCTCTATCTCTCTCTCCTCTCCACCTGTAGCTGGTGTGTGGTGAGCGCATACACTTGATTGGCTCCATCTCTCTCTCTCCTCTCCACATGTAGCTGGTGTGTGGTGAGCGCATACACTTGATTGGCTCTATCTCTCTCTCCTCTCCACCTGTAGCTGGTGTGTGGTGAGCGCACTGGTGCCGTTCTCCTGTGGCAGCTGTCGCATCATCCAAGTGGATGCTGCACACTGGTGGTGGTTGAGGAGAGACCCCCCCACATGATTGTAAAGTGATTTGGGTGTACAACAATACACAATAAAGCGCTATATAAATGCTTCATTCATTCAAGGGCACCTCGTCGTGGTATTGAAGGTGGAGAGAGTGCTGTACATTCCCCCCCACCTACAATTCCTGCCAGCCCAAGACTCGAACCCGCAACCTTTGGATTACGAGTCCGACTCTCTAACCATTAGGCTACGACATCCCCTTAATGTGCCATTAGTTAGTCTCATAAACGATAACAACACACCAAGTTTTGACATGTGAAAGCTCAAATTATAGGTACTTTAATGGTTTTTTTTGACCATTTTAGAGGCAGGCAGTCCCTGGTAACTGTATACTTCTGTTATGTGGAAATGAGAAGATTGTTCGCCTTTTGTGCTCCATAGAAGACACAAAGTTAAACGGTTTTGGAATGACATAAGGGTGAGTAAACTAGTACTTTCCTAATCAAATCTGAAGTCAGTATTTAACCAGTTACACTCTTTCTTTATTCTTTATTGACATCTGTGGTTTCATGAAGAACTTCCATGGAACCTTTCCATCACATAAAATGATCTTTATAGTGGAAAAACATTCTTGAATTTCAATTGAAAAAAATGCTCTTTCAAAGCGATTACAATGTTTATAGGAAACTACAGTAGCATTAACTGCACAGAAGCCACATTACCATACACTCCCTTATGAAGCAGGGTCAAGAACTCCTCCACGGCGTTCCTCATCTCGGACTCGGTGAGATCCAGCAGAGACACCACTTTAAAGTTCAGCTGCCGCAGCAGATTGGTGAGGTCGTACACGTCAACCATGGGTGCTTTCAGCTGTGGGTGGTTTCGATATGTGAGGTTACCAATCAGAAGAGCCACTTTGTCTGTAGCTAAAGGAAGAAAACATTCAGTGTGAAAAATTAGATTTCTAGTTTGTATTCAAGTTACGTTAAATCATAGTAATTATTTGGTCTACTCACCATAAGGTTTCTCAAGTCTGTAATCTGATGGGAAATAGTCATAATGAATTACTGTCTCGATACAAAACAGAAGTATTAAAGACTAAATGTGATGGGAACACAACTTACCTTTATCAATAGTAAAAAAATCATCTATAAAAGAGAAATATATTAGGTTTTTAGTTTATGCGTATTCAAAGGAACATGATTATGACAGTAATGAAGAGAAAATAAAGCTTATAGATCACAAGAGGAAACCATTTTTCAAGACCAAAACCTATTTGTGAGATATGATAACTAACCCCATCCTGCCACAATGAACCCCTACCACCAATTAACAAAAACATGTTCTCACACGGCATCCTTCACACAAATGGAATGGGATCCATTCATCCAGATCAGATCTATCAAAGTGTCTTCCACCACCTCAATCAGTGAAGCAGTCAAGAGAGAAGGGGGAAATCTTTAAAGGAGTGCTCCGGGTTCAAAACAAGCTTAACTGTGGCATGCTGTCAATTATCACAGAAAATCATATTGACCGAAATGTATTAACATTATTTGTGATGTCAAATGCATCCCACTTATGGTGATGGAGCTTAACTTGTTTTGAACCTGGAAAGTTCATTTAGTTTATAGCGTGCATTAATCGGTATTACAGAATGATGATTTAGTATGACAGGAAGTAGATTAAGTTTCCACAAAGGGGTTGATGCCAAAAGTCCGTAGATGTTAGAAGGGTGCTACTACATCTTAGATAATACCTTCAGAGCACTCCATTGCTCCTGAAATTTCACGAGATATTCTTGGCTCTTTCATTTCAGAATGGCAAGGATTTTCTTGAGAAAGAATAAAGGGTTGGACCACAAAATGAGTAAATAGAGATAAAAAAGAATTGTACTTTTTAAAGACATCAAGCTCACATTTTTTGGGGGGTAAATTGACCAATAATATTATATGTATACCAATAGCATTATATGTTACGGCAATCAGGCAGTCCACTAGAATGAATTACATTGCCATACAAATCATTGTACAAATAGTTTCTGCACTATAAAGTTGGATAGGAAATATTTGACATTGCAAAGACCATTTCTAGGCATCTGAACTATATCGTCCTGCAGTTATGTTTGTTAGATTAACACTGTAAAAACCAAACACTAGAATACACTAAACAACTTTTGCACAGCTTTGCTGTCTGAATGGAGTCAACGCTAGTTTCCAAAAGTAGCAGCCAGTATGCACATATTGGGTTCTATACAGTTATGATTTCATACAATCGGAAGATATCACACGTTTTATATTTTAAGCCAACTTTGGAGCACATATTATTTTCATTTGTCATGTGTCTTCTAGCAATGAGGAACATGTTTCTGCATTTCAGAACAAATGTAATGTCTGGTAGTGTGTGATGCACAGTCTATTAGTGTCAAATGACCAGTTTTTCTCTGTAACCATTTGCAAAGTCACAAGTGTATGACGCATAGTGTTTTAAAATATTTAAAACCGTGTAATATATTCCAGGCTCAAAATGAAAATTCCCCCCAAAATGAAAATGTTGTCATCATTTACTCTCCCTCAAGTTGTTCCAAACCTGTATGAGTTTCTTTCTTCTGCTGTACGCAAAAAAAGATTTTTACCAAACAGTTGCTGGTCCCTACTGTCTTTCAAAGTATGGAGAGAAAAAAACATTGCGAGTCAATGTGGACCAGCAACTAACTTGAGGATGGGTACATGATGACAGAATTAAAATGTTTGGCTGAACTGTCCCTTTAAGTCACTACTGTTCAGATTTGATCAGAAAACATCTAACCAAAGAATAAATATAAAACAAAAGACATGATGCATACCTATAACAACTACGTCCACTTCACTGCTCCATGTTCGTTCACTACTGCAGAAGATCTCGCAGCGATATCTTCCCTGGTGCTCTGGCAACAAATTCATGACCTAATTTAAACCAAAAAATGAATCAATCACTCAAAAATGTAGATTTTTGACAGTTGAAAATAACACAAAGATATTGGAAAACATTTTACAAGAAAATATAATTTATCAATGTATCTAATCAAGTGAAGAATAGTGAATTTATCCAAAGATACAGAGTGTCATCTGTTGGGTCCTCTTACAGTGTATTTCCTCTTTGTGGCTTTTTTGATCGGCGATCCGTTTCTGTACCATTGATACTGCGGTAGGGGTCTTCCAATAGCTCCACACTCCAGATGGAGTAAATCTCCCACCAGCAGCCTTTGAGCTTGAGGCTGGATCAGCACCCTCGGCCTGCCCTCTAAAGCCAGAGACATGAATCCTGAACAACAAGCAAACTAAAATGTTCATATCAAAGGCATATCATGCCAATTCAACCAAATTTCTTAAATTTCTCTGCTGATCAGAAATGACTTACCATATCTTGGTGGAACATCAAGGACATCTACTTGGGCCCAGTGACTGAACTCATATGCATTTCCACAGTTCACCCGACAGATGTAAAACCCTGCATCTTTGAGCCGGACTGGACTGAACACCAGATCTTGGGAGGAGCGGTTATGTACCTGAAGGATTGCCTTAGTCATGTTATTCATGTGAATGACAGTGAATTATGTTGCTTATTTGCAATATTATACATCTACACACCTCTTCCGTTTTCTTAAACCACTGGAATTGCAGATGTGAAGCACCAACAGCATAACAACTGAGACGAAGGTTGTGTCCAGCCATGACAGCCACTGACTGCGGCTGGACGAGGATTTGAATTCCTGTGAGATTCATTCAGAAAACAGCAACTGAAACTATGCATGCAAATAAATCACTTAAGACCATATCTCCACAGAATCTATGCCAGAAATGACAGCAGAATATGAATGCTCATCATTTGAAAGTTGCATGTAACAGTAATTCTTTCAGTTACAAAAAAAGAGTGTAAATGTGCAGTAAGGTTTACTATCGTTCTGCTAATTTGCGCGGGCAAAAAAATCTGCAATCGGGATTTTGTGTAAAGGTCATTGCACACTGAGTCCGAAATTTCCGAGTGCATTTTGCCGTTTTTTTTCATATTCCCCATCCCTTCCTATCAAAATGCATTCTACGGATGCAAAAACACAGAAAATCGAACCTGATCCGAATTTCTTTTTGACAGATGAATGGTGGTACATAATGTGAGGTCGTATTTATTTTGTAACGTGCGAAAATTTCAGACTCCGTGTGCAATGACCTTTAGGGTGAAAGATTTACACACAGATTTCGCAAAAAGTACAAATTGGTAACAGACTTGTCACACTGACTAGCAGAAAGCTGGTTGGTTTTAAAGTGACTTTTGTGTGAGCTGTGCACATTAATATTCTAACATTAATAAATGCACATATTTTCATTTAAACACATTTTAGCATTTTTAAATCAATTACACAGAATTCATTTTTTCTTTGACAATTGGTAAAGGAAAAAATATCCACATTTTGTATGGGCCCAAGAGAAATATCACTTCTTCAAGAGAAATATCACTTCTTCAAGTGTCACAGTCACTTCTTCAAGAGAAATATCACTTCTTCAAGTGTCACAGTCATGTTTCAGTTTCGCTTTCACATTTGAGTATTTAGTACAGTGCATATACAAAACAACCAACATTAGATAACATGATGCCCTGTTACAACATACACGCTATCTGTACCATGTTTACACTGAGGGAGTTGTACCTGGAGGTTTCAGATACTGCAGGGCATCCGTGTGACCCATGATCTGTAGAAACTCCACCAGTTCACCCACCATACATCCTTGACCTCCGATGAGTTTGAGCAGACTGCGGGAAGGACTTCCATCCGCCTCCAAAGCCTTCAGAGAACACATGTCCATATCATCGAGACTGTGCATGTGAGTGAAAGGAGACAGTGAGAAAAAGACTGTGAGTTTATTAGAATGTATTACATTAAAAGGAAAAGAAAAGAGAGAAAAAGTTGTTACCTCACTTTGAATCGCTTGTCGCTTTTCACAATCTCCCCCAGTTTTCGCCATCCCTTATTGTTGGCCTTGTCAAGAGACTCACAGAGCCTCTTCAACACAGACTCTTTCAATAGATTAATGTTCAAAGAGTTTTCATTCAAATCTGACATGATTGAGGAAAAGGGCTGATACACAACTGTGATTGGTTGAGCTCCTGAACTCAGATTTAAATGTTCAGCAAAGCACCTGCAAAATGGGACATTGAAGTGGCAATTCAATCAGTGTCCTGAGGTGTCATGTTATAAACGATTTAAACATGCACAATAATAAAAAACATGGCACTTTTTTGAAAATGTAATTCATGCCACAATGACTATGAAATTAACTGCAATTTTATTCTCAGAAAAATCTGATGGAGACTAATATTTAGCCTAAAATATTAATATTCAAAATGTTCATATACACACCAAATAACAAATAAAACCTGGTCAATCCAGCTAATGCATTTAAGGGGTCAGGAAAGTGAAAATAGCTCCTTAAATGGAAAATTCATTCAAAAGCTAAATTCTGTCATGATTTACTCACCTTCCAAACCTGAATGACTTTATGTCTTACGTGGAATTCAAATTAATGAGAATATAGAATGACAGCACAAGTCGTGAATATTTACTATCACTGTATGGAACATTTGCAATATATGTTATTTTTTGTTCCACAGATGAAAGTCAGTCAAACGGGTTTAAAACGATAAGAAAGTAACTAAACGAAGGACGCATTATCCGTTTTGGTGAACTACCTTCAAGACACTCGCTAGTTTCACTTTTTACAGTTGTTGTCAACCACCGAATATGAGTTATGTGATATACTCTATATGATGAATGTAAACTAAGTAGGCAACGCCATTCATTCCCGCTATTTATTTTCGAATGCAGCTGCATGCTTAAGAACATAAGTAGCCTAAATTAATTTCTAAATTTAAACATACAAACAAATAAGAGTTAAAAACAGATCAGAATTCACCACGAACACAAAGGTAATATCAAATAGTGTAAACATCGACGGCACATACCGCAGACGGATCAGATGTTGGCATGTATCCCATTATTAAGCAATACATTAATTATTCGCTGCACTGACTGCTGTGGGGAAATCCAACTTTCAAAACGTGCATCACTTCCTGATATCTAACAATGAGGAAGGTGAGGTCTTCATCGCGTCACTCCTGAGCAGCTCAACGAGTTCTTAAACGGAAGTATGTTCTTATAGTCAAATCAGACTCAGCATACACTTTTGATGAAGGTTAAGAAAAGCATGCTTTTCAATTATTACTTCACGCGAAAATTATTGTAGTACTCTGTCACCATGCAGTCGTTCTGATTGAACACCGTACTGCTGTTGTCAACTTGTTTATACTCCTCGCCCACACAATATGAACATGTCTTTTTCAGTTTTTCTTGATTTACTGAATAAGGATTATTAAGGATAAGGATTTAAAAAATATATTTATTACTCAAAATATCTGATTGAATTAATTCTAAAATGCTTATGAAGTTGTAAGATTTTGTTCATTTACATGACTTTTCTAGACCAAGGTCTAGAAATTACACATTTAAATATATAAATAAATATAACATATTATAAATACAAATATTCCTCATGTATTCAGGTTTTTCAAGAAAGTGGGAATGCTGATTGTTTAAAAAAAATGATTTAAAGTTGCTGAGGGGGTGGATTAATATAAGGTCTTGGCATCCTTTTGGGAGTTTGCTAAGGCCCTGAAGTGGGCCCCGGCCCCCTGGTTAAAAACCACTAATCCTATCAAAATGTTAGAACAATGTAGCATCAATACAGAACCTAGTACTAGAATAGTAGTAACCACCCAGAACCTCACTAGTGTAACGGATGTATGCCAGTAAGGGCTGTGTGTAAACCTCACTCCCCTGACCTCAAAAGAGGCGCTCTAGCGACTGACGCTAGAGGCTGTAGCCTTTCGTGTTCCTTGTTAGAGCGCCCGCCTCCCGCGCCGGAGTCCCGGGTTCGCGACCCGCTCGGTGAGCTGGTGCGGACCCGTGTCGGGGGGGTTACACTAGCAACCACTCAAGACTACCTCAGCAACCACTTAGTATCACACTGTCTATCCATCTGTCTGTTTGTAGGCCTACCTGTCTTTTGGTCTTTTATTAGTTCTATATGACTGTATAGCCCTGTAAACTTTTTTAAAACTAATGTTCAGAAACGAAGCCTCCGTCGTTCTTAATCTTCAGACATTACCATGTTTTTACACTCACAAACAAGGCTTTATTAGACGAATTAAATATTTTATACTGACGAACTTTACTCATGTGGTTTACAGTTACAGTTCACACACACACACACACACACACACACACACACACACACGCAGGTAATGTGTGTGTGATTTAGCGTCATCGCCTGTATGCCACTCCTCATACTCTCCCTGCAGCTTTAGGGCTGTTTGTGTGCAACTGGAGACAGAAGGACTGCGGTGTCAACAGGGTGACTTTGTATTTGTTTTTTTCCACTCTCATAGTGCGCGAGTTTTTGGGGACGTCGCTTAGGAAAGACCGTGTTCAGTCAAAATGCAGCGTGTATGTGGAACATGGGAAAAGCACAGGTGAAGCTGTGTGTGTAGTTTCGGTCACGGATATATTGGGTGGCGGATCCAGGTGAGTCTCCGTCAAATGATACACCTCAATATTATGCGGTTTTATAATGCGATGTATATTTATTATATATTACTATACACATATCGTAATTTGCGAAATAGATTTTTGTGTGTCAAATAGCAATTACAACTAATAAATAATGTTGCCTATAATGATTATTAAATAGCGGTAAACAGCATCTTTGAGTTGCATTATTTTGTAATTCTTTAATATTGCATCTTATGGTCTATGCAAGTATGGATATGTAAATGCACCCATAATCAATATTATTTTATGTAGTTTATTATTATTATTATTATTACTATTTTATAAAGACTGTCTAAAGAAGCTTAGATGTTGAAGGAGATATAGATCCACAGTCTGCATGACAACCTCTTCTATCTGTAAAACAGACTAATCTTTTTTCTTCAGCTGGGTTGACCTGGGATCATGGGTTGACTGTCTGGCCTGCCTGGTCTTGGCATCTTGGTCTGAAACAATATGTGTTTGTTTATGGCTATCACATTGTTATCAGTGAGAATGCTGTGGCAGAATTGGCCCCTGGAGGAATGTCAGGAGGAGACAGTCTAGTTTGCTGTCTCTTAGTTGTGTTTTGAGTACCAGATGAACCGATTGTTAGAGAAGGCTTTTTTAGTGATTGATTGACTGTTTAGACATTTTGTATCCCAGACTGTACCCCCTTTATATATATATTTGTATTATTTTTTTCATACACCTCAGTTTTTGAGTAAACATCCATAAATAATGTTTTTTTTTCACTTAAAAACGCAGGTGCATGCTTCAGATCATTGACTCCTACAACCAGTCAGTTCCAAAAGAAATAACCTATTCAAACTGAAAGAAAACAAGTTGACAAAAAGGTTGAATTCAAGATTTGATGATAATATAGCATAATAAGAGATTTACAAGCAGGTTTAAATACCATTCCTGGACATTTTTGACCAGGAACACCAAAGTAGGTAGGGCCTGAATGATATTCACACTGATCATCACCATATATTATTTGATAAGAATGTAAATTATGAATATGTAGGCCCTATACACACACACACACACACACACACACATATATATATATATATATTGGTAGTCGTGTTGTCAAACTTGCTACCAAGATGAAAATAAATATTTAAGTTGTCTGACACCGAAATATAAGTTAATGTCAAATGTTTTGAGGTCATTTGGACCTAGACTTTAATCCACTTCCTTCTCAATAAGTGCATATAATGTTGGAAAATAAAGGACTGTACTGACCACAGACAATAGTTTGTTCCATTTGGGTAAATCTTGTTCTTGGCTACTTACGTATTTGCAAATAAAGCTGAAGGCACGCGCATGGAAACTGAAACAAGTAAATATAAAATGTAGATGATAGATGCAATTCAAAGACTGTAGCAAAGTGTTTCTACTGTGATCAAAACATAAAGCACATTGGTTGCCCTTCAGTCTGTCTGTGTCTCTCATTGGAACTCATCCATTTCCAAGGCAGTAACTTTCCATTAAGTCACCTCTCTGCACCTGCGTTTACCGTGTTCGACTCTTTTGTTGATGCCTTGTGTTCGTAACCTTGGGCATTACCGTGCTGTCAGAAATAATCATTGATCAGTTCTGTGTTAGACATTTCTTCTGGGATCATGATGTCCTTGTGCTTTTTTCTTTGCATCAGTCTGAATAGAGAACTTAATTGTTTGACTCAAAAACAATTTGATGAGATTTAAAATTCATTTCAGTGTGTCTTAGTGTTTATGATTGTCCTGCTTTCATAATCATATTAAAATGGCACATTACAGATATATCTTGGCTGAGACAGAAATTCTGTACCATTACACCACTGTGTATTTACTCCACTAATCAATCACAATAAGAAAAGATTCATGAGATCAGATCAAATCTTCTTGGCACAGAATTAACTCAATTGCATACAATTTTGTACACATAGCCTAATGGTGACCTTTTTGCTGTTGTGATGAGTGGTGTTTACACATGCTAAGTGGTTGTTTTGCAGATCTAGATTGATGTTTCAAGTAGAAACAAGCTCTACAGGTGGTATTAAACGTGCTTGGTGTGGACACTTCTTTGACGTTTGTTTCTCGTGCAGGAAAAATGTGGAGAGATCCAGAGCAGGCACTGACTCTGATATGGTTTCTCTCGTGGACCTCACACAGCACGTGTAAGTGAAGCAAACACAGACTCAAAGAATACATTCAGACAGTTGTTGTTGTGTTGATCATTTTTGGGTTGTAAACTATTGGGTTTTTGGTGAGCGATTTTCTATAATTGAATAATTTGGAGGCCTGTTGTTTATATACAATACATCAACAGACATGATACTGATTTAAAAAAAAGTATAATTCAAAGAATTCTAATAATACATTTTAGTTTTCCGTATGAAACACCCATAAACATGATACAACACACAAAATAAGGGCTGTTTGCTGCATTCAGTAATAGTCTGTTAGTGTTTGAAATAGCACTTTTGTTTAGTCCTAACATTCTTACTGATTTGTAATCGAATACTCTTGAATTCCAGGTGATTCTCCTCCGGGAAGGCCCAGACTAACAAGATGTCGCTCGCCTGAGAAAGAGACTTTCACTTGCTGGTGGGAGCCTGGATCAACAGGAGGATTGCCCACCAGCTACCACCTGTATTACAGAAAAGAGAGGTGAGAGCATCCTACAGCACACTCCAGCATTGTTCATCGTGCTGTCAAAAAAAGCATATTTCCATTATTTTTCCCAGTATCAAAATATGAGTAGTTGCCTCATTATGTGCCAATTATAAGCTATATATGTCTCAATAAAATATTCCATGATTTAGTTTTATCAGTAAAATTAACTATTATTGATATAATGCAGCGTTTTGGTTCGGTTATTGAACGAAGTCTCTTTTGCTCACCAAGCATGAGTAAAAACTGTAATATTGTGTAATATTATTACAGTTGAGTTTTTTCTTGTTTAACGTGTTTTAGACATTTAACTTGTTTTGTTTTTTTTATTCCTGTGAGCGAAGCTGCATTTTCAGCATCACAGGTTTTGGTTCATTTGTTGTCAAAAGGTTAGTCAACAAGTCACCTTTAAACTATCCAAAACTTTTTCAGATCTTTGGAAGTCTTTGAATGTCCGGATTATCATAAGGCGGGAAACAATTCCTGTTATTTTGATAAGCGACATACGTCTATTTGGATCATATACAACATCACAGTGGTGGCCTCCAATGCGCTGGGAAAAGCCTATTCGGAATCTGTAGAAGTTGATGTTATGGATATCGGTGAGTTCATGTAATGTGTGTACTAAATATTGAAATGCATCCAGAAAGGCTTTTGTTTTTATGTGCTTGCAATATGCCCCTAGTGTATACTGAGCATGCATGAATGGTTAATGATGTTTTACTACAGAGGCCAATTTCAGTGTTGTTTTGACAACAGTCACAGTGAGCTGCCTGCTAAATATAGCATATATAAAGATTTCCTGCGGCTATAAAGGCACAGCAGCAATATCAGCTAAATCTTTACGGTTAACATTTATTCTTTGAACTTTTTAACTTTCAGTTAGATTTCAGTTCAGAATTCAGTTACTAGAACCCAAGAACAAACACACTGCATGAGCAGTTACACAGTTTAGTTACAATTTCTCTTAAACCAGTTCAGCTATAAGTGTGTGCGCACTGGGCTCTTCCAGCTGTAACCGTGAGTTAAACGATGATGATTTTAGAGCATCTGAGTGGAATGGAAAAGTACTAAATGGCACTAAACAGAAGCAGCTCTGGCTGACAACTGAACAGAATGAGGATGAACAGGTTTGTGCATACTGCAAAACTCAAGCCATGTATTGAATATCCCACTGCAGATGCTTGAATGTGCTGGCACATGGCACATGGTTGATGCTCAAATTTTTAATGCATTAAGAGCATAAATAATAGGGCTGTAACGATTCATCGATATGGATCGATATATCGATACAATGTATGAGGATACGATGCATCGATGCCACGCGTAAAATATCGATATCTGTAGTATAAAAAGACACATTTATTTTGGCACTGTCCACATTTTCATATAATGTCCGTCTATGTATTACCACCAAAGCGTGCATTCTCGTTCAATCTCACGTGTCAGGACTCGATATAAGGACTGCCCGAAGGCACGCTCGGGATTGTTGGAGTAACAGTCGAGCGCTGTGTGAGAAGTTTTCACCGCACACATCTGAAGCGCGCGCACAGATAGCTGCGTAAACTCTGCACGAATACTGACTTGAACTCTCCTCCGCTTTTTTGTGCATGGATGAATAAATACAGACAAAACTACATCAAAATGCATTTTTTGGCTAATATCCTTGTAAACAGTAGTGGATGAATAAATACAGACAAAACTACATCAAAATGCATGTTTTGGCTAATATCCTTGTAAACAGTAGGTTAAGAAAAGCATATGTCTTAATGTAAACAGTGGAGAAAAAAGGCATGTGTATCAGTATATTAAATATGCTTTCATTCTTAAAGTGAAAGAAAACGAATAATAAATCAAATGCTGTCAAAGAAAAATACAAGTGCTCACTGCTCCTGACTAAATAACCTTTGTAATATCAAAAAGTATTCATTTATAGGCTATTTAATTTATACAGTGAAGACTATGCAGTTATTTTATATTTGATTATTACATTTCTGTAGCGAACCTGAAAATGTATTTTAGACTGAGCTGAAAAACCCGAAAAGCACCATTTATTGAACTTGTGTCTTTGTTCGTTATATTTTATTTATTTTCTGCTATTGCTTGTAATTTGGTTATCTGTAGAAAAGATGTTTAGCACTGAGCCCATTTTTAGATTTATGTTATATATTTTGGTTGCATTTGTGAGTTAATAAAAATGTAGATGGTTGTTTACAATAGGTATATAATATGATAATATCGATATATCGATCGATATACTCCTGAATAGAATCGTATCGTAGAATCTTTTGAGGTATCGGCAATATCGTATCGCTGGGTATGAGAATCGATATCGTATCGAATCGTGACGAACCATCCGATTTACACCCCTAATAAATACACTACTTTTCAAAGGCTGGGGTTATTATGATTTTTTATGTTTTTAAAAGACGTTTCCTATGTTCATTGAGGATGCATTCATTTGGTCAAAAATACAGTGAAAGAGTAATATTGTAAAATATAATACAAATTTAAAGGAACAGTTTTCTATTTTAATATATTTTATTTATAATATGCTGATTTGGTGCTCAAGACACATTTATTATCATTAATGTTGAAAGCATATTGTGCTGCTTAATATTTTTGAGGAAACCGTAAAACAAATTTTTAACACACATTTTTTCATGGTTCTTTCATTAAGTTCAAAAGAATATTTATTAAACATTTAAAAGAGCATAAAAAATAGAAATATTTTGTAAGATTATAAATGTCTTTACTTCACTTTCAATCAATTGAATGGGTTCTTACTGAAAAAAGTACCCCCCCCCAAAAAAAACAAAACAAAAAAAACATGCATTCTAACCCTGAGCTTTTGAATGGAGTGTTATAAGAAGCATATGAATAATAGTCAAGTATCCATTCAGTTTATTTCCTTGTTTAGTACATCTATAGTTGTCACTGATTCTAATGTCTGTGTATTTGATTGATCTTCTTCCACACAGTACAGCCTCATCCTCCAGAGAACGTGAATGTGACTTTCATGCAGACCACGAACAGCCCCTATTTCCTGGTGCGCTGGCAGCCTCCGCACGACGCAGACACACGCTCAGGCTGGGTAACAATCAAATATGAAGTTCGCTTAAAAATCCACAAGAGTGGAGAAGAGGAGGACAGCGGTTGGGAGGTGAGACTCCAGTCCATGCAAGGTCATAAAGGTTCTTAAATGTTCTTATGCTTTGACATTTTTCTTTTAAAATCAAAACTATTTAAGGCCAGGGCTTTCAACTGGGGTGGATACAGTATATAAACCTTTATAAATAGTTTTTGAAAATATTCCACCCCATGTTTTACTTAATCAATTTATTATACAAAAAAATGTCTAATTTTTGCATTTGAAAGTTTTGATACCATGTCATTTATTTATGACTGAGTGTGTTTTAGTCATATAGTGCTGGAAAACAGTTGGAGTGTAGCATCTACAGTCCGCTGCCAGGAGTAAATTACGTTGTGCAAGTGCGCTGTAAACTAGACCACGGTCTCTGGAGTGAAGGGAGCCGCTCTGCATTCATCCAGATTCCAGACAGTAAGATGAGACGCAATCTTTCACACCTCCAGCCGTTGTGCTGCATTACTCAATATCTGAACCCTTACATAACAGTGTCCAGGCTATATTCAAAATTAAATATAAATACATGTCTAATTCTGCCTTTTAGATCTATTTTAACTCATATACAATAGATAATTAAAAGATGATGAAAGTTGGAAATCTAAACAAGGCTTTGTGTTCCTCACATTGCAGATATGTCTGACACACAGAATGCGGTTATGATTATTGCCGTAACGCTAACCGTCATCATTTTCCTGTTGACTGCAGGAGTGCTGACAGTCAAGATAAAACCGTAAGCATGATATTGCACCTCATCACAATGACAAAGAGATTTACACTGATAACTGTACATAAAAATATAAGTTTTCCCAGAATTTCCTTCAGAATACAGTATTCTCTGTATGTGACACAAATTGAACATTAATATAACGCTGTATCCATTTTATTTTTCAATACAGTTTTCCTTTTGATTTATTAGCTGCTATAGATCAGTAACTAGATGAATAATAAAGTGCAAAACTTTACGGAAAGATAAAACAACTTGCACTACAAACCAGTGTGTTTATAATTATGATAATTATAAATAATCATTCTGGATTCTTCTTCTCTAGGGTGAAGCATTTCTTTCTGCCACTAGTTCCAGAACCGAAAATCAGCGGCTTAGACACTCAACTCCTGAAGGTACAGCAGACTCTACCATAAGTTTTAATTTGCATTACATTGTGACATTTTCTCAGAGCGATCTGTTGAAATGTTCTATCATGGTCACAAAAATCCGAGGGGATTTTCAAAAAAACTTCTAACAGACAATGAACTGAGCACACAAAACTGCAGTTCTAATACACAAAGGTCATTTTACTTCTCATTTCACAGAGTGGGAAGTCTGAGGAGATCTTCAGTGCTCTGATTACTCAAGGATATCCCCAAATAGCCCAGAGTTCAGACCATCAAGTGGAGTATCTCGTGGTCTCCGACTATGATGAGGAAATGGATTTTGATGGTAAAGCTCATCTTGAGAACCAAAAGGGGGAAAACCGTCCCGCAGATAATGCACAAAAGATCTCTCAAAACAGCATCAGCATCTCATTGAACAGCAGCCAGGAACTAAAAACAACACTGAGCAAACACGTCCACGCTGGGACCGTCTCCAATCAGCTAAGTGCAACCAGAGTCCTTGGAGAGCCTCAACAACTTCTCAACCTTAATTGCAATGGCTCACCAGTAAAAGCGCAGGACCAAAACACTCAAATGAGCTCCGGTAGTAATTGTGAGCAGGCCAGCATCAACCCTGCTGGACTTACGGAGTACGTTGAGGTTAATGAAGACCAGAAACCTCAGGTCAGGGAGGACTACAGTATGGTCAGTGACGTTATCAGTGATAACATCCTCGTACTACAAGACAGCATCCCTGTGCAGGGACACAAAGAGGTCAAATGTGACACAACTTCTGAAGCTGAGGAAATAGGAGGTGTTTTAGAACATCTTGGATACTTGGAAACCCTGACAACATTTTCAAGTGAATCTTGACTATTCTGTGACTTCAATTTAAGAGGTTTGGAATTATTTTGTCTAGCTGTATGCTGCTAAAACTGTAAAGCACTTTGTTAGTAGAGTCTTTCGGCGATCTGGGGTGCGTTTCCTGTACAATGACATAACTTGCTGCTGAACTTCCATAGTGCTGTTCATAACTGATTCCCCAAACGGCTGCCTGATCATTTGAACCACACTGGTTCTGAGGTCACGCAATTGCTGGAGTAAATACTTCTAATTAATCCTTTCGGATCAAATAATGTCAGATTATTGATGTAAATAACAAACATGGCATCTGAGGACTATAATATTATTGTTCGCCATTGTACTGCTTCATTCGACGGTTCCCCTTGGGACTAGAGCGCATTCACACTCTTCAAAAACGGCGCTTTCATTCTCTTGGCAAACTAATGTGTATATATATTATATGTCAGCTTGCTTATTTTACTCAATGCTTGATCTATTGATCCACATGTCATACTAACAAGAAACTGGTTGTAACTACAGCTCTCTAAAAATAAGGGTATTTATTCAGTGATGCATAGAAGAACCATTTTTGGTTCCCAAAATAACCTTTCAGTGAATGGTTCCTAAAAGGAAAACAAAACAACTATTTGAAAGGTTCCATGGATGTGCAAGGTTCTTCTTAGAACCATTGATGCAGGACAGAACCTTTATTTTTAAGAGTGTACATCCAACCACACAACGTTGCAATGCCATTTTTAATGTTCGTTGGAACAATGGTTTGTGGAAATGGCAAATTAGCAACCATATAGCAATGCTTTTGAAAAACGCACCCCTGTTATGTTGTTTCTGTCAATCCGCACAATTACAGATACAATTTGTACAAATGCAAAACAGTTTCTGTGGATAATTCAGGCTAAACAGCAGGATGCTGTAGTGATGGGTTGAAAATTAGATTAGAAGTCAGCGTCATTCCAAACCACTACACATCAACCAACCGCTGTTAAAAAATACCCCACTAAAGATCATTATAGTAATTGTTAAACCTTTCAAAAGGTTTCTTCAAACTACTACCTCATAGCAGACACACAAAACATCCCATATATAGTCACTATGATATTATGAATTAAAAAAGTGTGAGATTTCTTTGGTTAAAACAACTAATGACTTTACTGCGTATTTATTGAACTAGATCTAGTATTTGTATGTCCCTCCCAATCCATTTTATTTAAACTTGATTTATAATATTGATTTAATCTTAAAATATTCATCGATATTCACTCGTTTTAGGGTAAACAGGCAGTATCATCGGATACATCCTTCTGATTTATAATGATCTGAACTTGGACATTCTTCAAGACTATAGCCAGAATTAAGACTAATGTCAAATAATAGATTAGATCTGCACAAAAGGGTTGTCAAAGCTTAACCAAAACAGTCTGGCAGGACTTTGATGTTTTATTTGAAGCTTATATAGAGCGCCTCAGAGAAGCTAGTTACAGCGGCAGACACAGACGGGTCAGCTGGTCTCATCGGGGAACATTTATGGTCTGCAGTGCAGCAGTAAAGAGTTACTTTAAGTCAAACATTGACTGAACACTATACAAGGACAAACATTTGGTTCAGCATGAGATAACTGTTGTGCAGCTTTTCTGTGTAGTTTAAATTAGAATGAAGAATTTGTTTTAATATCATACATTGTGGTAAAAATATCTATTTTGTTTGTGTAGCAATGCGATGCTTAATACTGCAAGAAATGTCATATGAAGTTATGTAAAAACTGTTAATGGTGTTCCTTACATTCTTTCACTGAGAGTGGCGTGTGTAGTTCAGTCTTCTATCCACTGCTGGACAATGTCCAGAGAAAACCACTCAAAGCTTAGGAATGATTTGATTTTTGACTATAACATTTCAACAAATAACAGTTCTGTAAGTTTTTTTAAGTTGTTGTAAGCAAAAATTAAAATGTATATAACAAAGATGATAAAAGCAGCATTTTCAGAGAACTGGGAAGTGGTGGTTTTACTCAACATTCTTTTCATTCTCAAGTAGCCAATACATAAAATCATATATTTGTCCAAGTTTTGGGGTGAGGTTAGATGTGATGGTGTTTTACCTGATAATTCAATTTAGAGAGACAGTTCACCTAAAAATACAATTTTGTCATCATTCACTCCCCCTCATGCCATTTCAAAACACTACTGAAAATAGAATTGAATGACATTTCTGTCCATTGAAGTCTATTTCACCAAAAGTTGTATGGATCAAAAAGTTCATAAAGACATAAAATGTAATCGATATGAATCAAGCGGTTTACTGTATTTGTGAGTTGATCAATGTTTATATGTGAATAAAAGCCTAAAGTAAATCTGTTCAGTATGTGAAGTGGTCATGTCTCTATAGACTTGTATTCAACCGCTCATTCATAGGAGTTCTTCTATAATCTCTTCATGAATTGTTACACGTTCGGGTGAAAGGACTTTCAACAGATGAACAAAATTCTCCGGTTTTGAAGATGAACAAACGTCTTATGGGCTTGGAATGACACGAGAGAGGAAACCTGAGGGCAGAAGTTAAATTTTTAAGCGAATTATCCCTTTAAAGTAGCAGTTCACCCCAAAAAAATCTAATGAAAAAGGTAATTTACTCAAGTTTGTTTCTTCTATTGAACATACATTTTGAAGAATGCTGGTAACCAAACAGCTGCTGGTCCCCATTGACTTCCATAGCATGGACAAATAAATATAATGGAAGTCAGCGAGGACCAGAAACTATTTGGTTACCAACATTATCCACAATATCTTGTTTTGTGTTTAGCAGGAGACACAAACTCTAGAAAGAGCAACTGGAGGGTCAGTAAATGACAGAATTGTCACTTTGGTGAACTATCCCTTTAAGCACTGCAAATTAATTACTGATTTCTATTCATTTAATGGTAGTTCAAGGACGGACATTTTTGACACAAGATAATTTATTGCAATGGATTTATTGCAAATACTAGACAACTTTAAAACCTTCACAATCACAAAGTTGTTTTTGGTCCCAAAGTCAACACTCTGAAAATACATAGAAGCAGGTAAAAAGGTTTATATGTGAAAATGATTTGTTACTGCTAAGTGAAGTTTTGAATTGTTAGCTCTATGCTACATGTATATGCCATGGACCACTGAGTACTACACAAGCGCATAACGCACACATTCCCCATTATCTGCAGTCAACAGCATAAAGGCATAGAGCTAAACTAACACTGAGCATTTTAAGGAGAACCACCTCGAGCACTCAGCATTCATGGTTTAGCTAGTGTTCAGGAACAGCCAGAGGAGAGTTATAAATTAAAAGTGAGGTCTATGATTTAGGTAAGTGATGTTTAATAAGTTCTAGGAAGGAGAGGTATTCCCACAGTTCATGGTCATAACATTCATTCGTGGGCTGCAAACACAGTGGTCATGATCAGTTCAATTGTGCATCCAACCAGAGAAGAAAATACATTTGATTTACAAATGTAAACATGTACATCAATTAAGTGGTATAGATTGTTTCTGTCATTTTATCAAACTATTACACTTATTTTAATAGAAATAGAGGGATAATAGCCATTTGCAAAAATATTCACCGTTCAGACTGTGGAAACATCAAAGTATGTGATATCTATAAGAAAATATCTTTAGTCAAGGGCTGTTCTCTGTGTTCAGCTGTATTGCCTCTTGATTTAATACACCATTCCAGGAATATATGTTTACATTATTTCATAAAATCCTCTACACAGGCACATTTGGTACTTCAAGCTATTCCTGACATTTTTCACAGGGCCCTATAGGCTTACGCGGGGTTGGAAACCCTGTAGTGATCCGTTTCCGTGTCGCAGAAGCGTGACCTCAGCGCTGCAAAACAAACAAAAACAGACATTTCGTCTCATACAGCGATGTCCTTCCATCTCAACTTCCTTCAGGGTCATCCAGCATCTGCTCTGAACTAATGGAAATCGATGAAAACTGGTCCTCGAAATTTAGGAAAGGGTGCTTGAAATTTTTCTCAAGCATTTTCTTCCAGATTTTCACTGAGAAAACAAATTAAATGAGAGAAGAGTGAGTGGATCATTCTTATAAACAGTTTTCACATCACATATTTAACAAATGATAACCACTTTAATGATGCTTTCAAAAACTCCTTTCAGGCTGAGTATTTAATCAATAATTGTCTATTTTGTGATTGCTATTTATGTACACTTATTTTACAATAAAAGAACAATGAAAACTGAAATATTATAATCATTTTTCTATTTGGATATATTTTTTATGTAATTTTTTCTTGGGATGACAGCTGATTTTTCATTTCTTCAGTCTTCAGTGTCACATGATCCATCAGAAATCATTCTAATATGATCTGATGCTCAACAAACCAATGTTGAAAACAGCTGTGCTGCTTAATATTTTTGTGGAAACCATCATACATTTTTTCAGGATTCGCTAATGAACAACGTTTAAAAGAACTAAAATTTTTATAATGCAAAAGTCTTTACTGTCACTTTTAATCTGATGTTATATTTCATGTTAAACATATCAACCAACCACCATATAGAGATAGAATTACACAAACAAACTCTTGAGTCTATACATACATGACCAACCGGCCTATAAACAAAGCAGGGTCATTCCGTGTCAACTCAACCAGAGGTAACCTCCTTCACAAAATACTAGTGTACTACTCAGTAAATATACATCCATGAGATTTCATATTTTGGCTTTCATCACTATACATGTTTATCTTTTTTTCTTTCAGCAAAAACATTGACTAAATAAAACATTGAGCCGGGGAGGTTTCTGAAATGTGGTTGATTTGACATGGAATGACCCAGCAGTCAAGTTACACATTTACATATTTAACAGTTAATAGAGTAGTTTAAAAGAATAGTTAACTAAAAGGATAATGAAATGACAATATTGCACGCAAAAGCAATAACTTCATGCTATTTTTAAGTCTTTATTTAGGACGTACTGTACTCTGGCTCTTCAGTTCCAGAAGGTTCTTCTGACGGCTCCACCTCCTGCTCTCCTGTTCTTCCTGTGATACAGTCTCCAGATTTGCAATCATCACCTCATAGGCCTTCCTGGCCTCAGCCGATAACTCAATCATTTTGTGATAGTGGTCCTGTGGCCATTAAATACACAGAGATCAGCAAAGTGCACCAATTTAATACAATCGGTCTCAATATCATGACTTATATTTACAATAATGCCACTCAAGATTCTTCACAAACATCTGAAAAGAACGAAGTCTAACTCAACAACGGCAAGATATTTACCACAACTATAACCAGAAACTTCCGGTGCTTACCTGTGCGCCATCATAGCTAAAGACGCCCACCAAGCTAACAGGCACAGATTTATTAACACAGCGGCCCAGCGCCTTCCTTGACAAGGCAAACACAAACGGGGTGCCTTGATCCCGGCATGTGTCGATGATAGTGTGAAGAGCCTCGTCTAGACCGCCTAGATGAACAAAACAGGCCCTCCATCACCAACAATGGATCAAAATGTGAGTTTGGTGCAGTGAATTCACTTTACCTTTGGACTGAATACGTTCACAGTTGGGCGAGATGATAACGCACTTGACCTTCCTGAGTTTGAGGTGTTTCAGCACCTCTCGTAGCCCCATGACCAGCCTGCGCTTCATCCTGGCCTTCATGGGGTCTTTCTGATAAAGACGATCCTGAAACCTCACCAGCTCCTTCAGTAAGCTGCTCACACACTCATCGACGTCTTTTCTAAGCACTTGGTTGCAGTAGCTGTAGAATTAGCAAAAATAAATTATATAAATTCATTAATTACAATAAATAATAATAATGGGAACACTTTACAATAAGGTTCCAGTTGTTAACATTAGTTAACTACATTAAACTAAAATACTTCTAAAGCATTAATGAAATTAATTAAAATCAGAGTAATTAATAGTATTAATATTAATTAATAGTCATGAACTAACAATGAACTGTTGTAGTTTTATTTATTAATATTAACAAAGATTAATAAACACCGTAACAAATGTATTGGTCATTGTCAAATGTTAGTTAATGCATTAATTAACACCAATTAATTAACCTTGTTGTAAAGTGTTATAATAATAATAATAATAATATTATTATTATTATTATTATTATTATATGTATTGTTATTATTATTGTTGTTGCTGTTATTCAAAATTATTACATTATTATTATTACTCAAATTTCTTTATCATAAGGCATTAATTTAATCACGTCTCCAAGCCTTTTTGGGAACAATTTGTATATGTTTGAGTAAAAAAAACAATAGAAAAAGCCAAAAACAAACAACAAAACACAAAATTGATGTTCTTACTCTCTGAACTTCCTGCTGTGGATTTTAGGAAGATTGGGATTGGAATCGGGATTCCAGGATTTTAGTGTTGCATTTTCTGACATGCTGTCATCCAGCTCGTGATGAGATGGTGAGCCAGGCTGGTCACACTCGGACTCCTCAGTACCAACGAGTTCAGGGTTGTCATCTATATCTGATGCAGATTATGACAATGTCATTCTACGTGTTAGAAAACACTGATGCCACCAAGTTTGACAACACAAAGACATTTCATATTCTAATCACCCTCAGTAATTGTCTACAATCATCACAGTGCTGTGTTTCATACCTGTGAGAAGATGTTGGTCATGGTCAGCATGGCTGGTTTCAGAAGGATTCTCACTATTACTATGTTCCTTTTCTTCAGGCTCGGTGGCCACTCGGGCCGGGTCTCTCTCCTCCAGCAGGCGGTTCTGTTTCCTTTCCTCTCTCTCCCGAAGAATGACCTCAAGGGTTCAAATAGCAAAACATCTTTAGGAATGCTGATCAAAAACAGACTCAAAATTCACAAGAAAAAGATGAGTGTAATTTCTGCACCAAACATTAACTGACACTCGTGTTTGATGACACCAGAGGCACAGAAATCCCACACTGAAACTTTAGGTGGACACTGGACTCACTCTTTTGAGTGGGGTTGGTTTTTTCGCCTTGGGAACTTCTCGCTGTTTTCCCTTCTTCACTAATGGACAGGTGGAGTCCAGCGGGTTGTGCGGTGTCTTCTCTTGCTGCCATGGCTTTTTCTGAACCGAAGGCTCTTTGTGGCCTACAGGTAGAGCTCCTCCAACTAACACACCAGTAATATTAATTGTAATGTTGTCCTACAAAGAGTATTCGCTAATATTCTTCAGTCAAATACCTGAAAGTGATAGTGGTCGCTGGTCTTGTTTGGATTTTTGAGACTGTTGCTTCTCCTCAAGAGCGGCCAGCATGTTTCCGAGGTCAAGCTTTACAGGAACTTTTGACTTCTTCTGACTAGTCTGCTGAGATAAGATGGGATATGAACGATCACATTGTATGAGCATTTCATTTCTAAGACAAAACATTTAGTCATTCATTTTACATTCGGATTTACACATCAACTGAACATCCTTTCAGATTAGATGGGGTTTAAACATCGCACAGGAAACACACACCAACCTGTGTTTTCTTAGGGTCACTGGACGCAGAAGCGGATGTAGTGCCTTTGTGTAAGGACAGTCCCTCTTTTTGTGCAACGGAACGTCCTTTCAGTTCCTGAATCAATATAATTACAGATGAAACAATTAACAGGTGCAAATATAACGAACATTTAATATGAAATTTCAGGTGCTCAGGCCAAAAGAATGAACTCACAAATGCAAGCGACAGGTCTGGAAACTCCTCTTCATCCTAACACACACACACACATGTTGGTTTTTATGGTTTACGGGGACTCTCCATAGGCGTAATGGTTTTTATACTGTACAAACTGTATGTGCTATTGCCCTACACCTACCCTACACCTAAACTTAGCCCTCACAGGAGACGGTGCATTTCTACTTCCCCCCCAAAAAACGCACTCTGTATGATTTATAAGCATTTTAAATTATGGGGACACTGAAAATGTCCTCATAAATCACCTTCTCCTTGTAATACCTATGTCATACCCATGTCATTATACAAATTTGTGTCCTCATAAACCACATAAACATGCCGACACACACACACACACACACACAGGTGACTATCGAATTTAACAACTATAAAATGAAAGTGCAAAACTGTGAATAAGTCTCAAATGTATTTATACCATATATTTATTTGTATACAATTATAATTTTCTGTTTTTATCTTTTGTAATGTTATTGTTTATATTTCTATAGAACTACTTTACATTTTAGTTTGAGTAATTTCAGTCCTTAATTTAAGCATTTCCATCTAATATTTATATTATATGTATATATTATTTCAGATTTAGTTCAATGAACAAAAATGGTTTTAATAGATTTAGTTTACAATAACTGATTTATACAGCAATTTATTTCCAAGTAACAACTTAAACATCAGAAAACATCAAATCTCTTATGACATACAGATATGTCAGATTTTACCTCAAACTTTGGAGGCTCCTGCTGTATCAGATGTTCCTCTAAGGTCTCTTCTGCGTTTTCAGATGCGGTTTTGGGTTTCTTCTTTTTCTTCCTCTTCTTCTTTTCTGTTTTGTGGTCTACTGGCTGTGTAGTTAAATCCTCCTAATCACAGAAATAAGGTGAAACATGTGTCTATTTTGTACAGTACATGTTGAAACTGCTGATCGGTTTACCTGAGACACCGTGTTGGCTCTGAGGCTTATCTGGATGACTCTGGGAGGCTGAGAAGCAATGTTTGCCCAGGAATGAGCAGAAGATCCAGAGGGATTGTATTCTGCACTGTCTTGATCTAAATCAAATTTAAATAATTTGATACATTTAATTCTTTCAGTATTGATTTTTAACTTAAAAATCTAATTTAAAAAGATTTACAACCCACTTCTGTAATATGATGCATTTTCCAGTGCAACTGAATATTCAATAAAACAACATATTTTCCTTAAAACAACTACAAACTGTGCAAAATAAATGTACGTTCTTTGTCATGTTATAAAGATCTTATTTATGAGCCGAACACACATGAATTGTGGGAAACTGTCTTTAAGCCCTGAGTTTCTGAGTTAGGGGTGTGTCAGTGAAAACATAAAGGGAATTGTTGAAATGAATTAAATTATTGTTTTACCCTATTTACAATAAATCTAGCATGCTGCTTTTACAAAATACATGCATATTTTACAGTTACAACAGAATATACAACTATCCAATTTACAGCACATTTATAAATTGAATAAAAACAAAGCTAAACACAACTGATGTGCATTGTTTATTTGTCATTTAATTTAGCTGAACTTAGGTACATTAACATCTTGCTCTGAACAAAGTGAATAAAGCACCTGACATCATACTTCCAAGTTCCCAACTCATAAATACGATGACTTGAATAAGACAAAGAAAGAAGTACATTATGAAACTTGATTGATTTCTGAAGAATGTTTGCAGGTCTTCACCTGCTGTGACAGCTGATGCCATGTCACACTTTCCACTAGACGTGACTTGCTGTGCCGACTTGAGTCTCCGTTTTTTTGGTTCATTCTAATAAGAATAAAAACAAACGTTGCCAAGTTTCATTGAGCCCATTAAGCCAGCACATGTTAGTAAACAGCTTGTGCTTTAACAGAACAATGTGTTCTTTGGCCCAAATCACCATGCATGAAGGTTACCTTACAGATGGGCGCTGGTGAACTCTGACGCTCTGCTGGCATGACTGCACCAGCGCATACCCTATGTTCCTGGGGCAGGGAAGCTACTGTAGGGTTGCTGGGTGTGATATCACCTAATTCAGGGAAATCAGCCAGTTTCATTTCAAATGTGCTACTACATGTAACGGCTGATTTGGCTTTCTCTGCGGGGTTCGGGGAAGGTTTGGTCCCTCTGTGACCTGAAAGCAGAAAGAATTCATCCACTTATGATTTAATCAGGAAATTATTATTATTAAAAGGCTTCTTAAAGGGAATAAGCACCTCTGTCTGTTGATCTCCTGCCGACTCTTTTGTCCTGAGAGGAAGGCTCAGCTCTGTTGTCCTTCAATATCTGAAAGATTGAAAAAAATGATAAGGCTTTCGAATGTGAAATATTATATAGAATCAAATAATCCAAATGGCCATACTAGAATCAGACCTTTCCAGTTTGCTTGTTTAAACCATCGATTAGGCCACTGCGGGTCTTGAGATCAGCGCTCTTGTTGGTGCGAGAGCTGCTGTTGTTGACGTGCGTCCTTGGTGCCACGTCATGCTGATTGTCTTCTGACCGCTGTCTTCTCTTGAACCAGTCCTCGGGTGACGACTGGCATGTCTTGTTTTTATATGGAGCTCTGTGTAAAGATAAAAACCGCTAAACGATAAAAAAATTATTTAACCAGTCAAAACTAGTACAGATTTAGTTTGTTGTTCTTCAATGCATTGAGATATAAAGCAGCCAGAAAAAGTAGTTGGACAATTGAAAGCAACTGATAAAATTGCTTTTAAAAAATGAAGGCAAGAAGGATTGTGACACTTTCTTGCTGTCAAACGCTAGAAGATTATTCATAGTTTAGATGTAGTTCACCAAAAATGGAAAATTCTATCGGACTCGTCATTATTTACCCTCATGTTGTTCCAAATCCACAAGACTTTGGTTAATATTAGAAACACAAGATATCTTAATAAAACCTTAGAAGTTCCATCATTGAGAAAAACAGATTAAAAAAGGTCACAAAGTGGGTGTTAAACAAGTCCAGATTAAGTGATTTAATCCAAGTCTTGTGAAGAGATATGTTCACATTAAATGAAGAACAGGTTTAGTTTAGGCTTCTTTTTTTACATCTAAACAATGATTGATATACATAAAACATATCAATTTTGGTAAACATGGAAGTGTAGATAAGACTTGAATCTATATGAGTTGAGCACATTATCCATTTTACAAGCCCTTTATGAGCATTTTTTTTGTTAGATCATCGGGACTTTCAATTGAGACTTATCAGGTTTCATAAAACAAAATGATTTTCAATGATTAACCAAAATCTTATGGGATTGGATTGCAACAACATAAAGATGAGGAAACTATGACAAATTTACTTTTTTGGGCCGAACGATCCCTTTGATCTGATGAACTACACTTGTGATTACTTTAATAGGACACCTCTCAGGCTCTGTGTGTGTGTGTGTGTGTGTTTGTGTACTTGTTACTTGTTAGTACTTGCTAGTTAACCAATTAGTTTACATTTTCAAAACATGGTTCAGGAAAATATGGAGCCAAACTGTGGTCACAAATTACAAATTTGTTCCCACAAGTTCTTAATTCATGGCCATGGTTTAGGTCAATTGTGGCTACAATGTACTAATTAATTCCCCTTTTTTTATTTTAGTTAATTGCACAGCCACAATTTAGCCTAAACAAGGGAACAACATTTTTGGCCACTATATCTGGTTTCTTCCACCCTCCGTGTCATGTATGGGAAACAGGTCTCCCTGGGAAAGTGAAGTTAGTTCTTCAGGTCTATCACATCTGTAGAAAGCATTTGGTTTGATAGTTTATATAATACATTCATACATTTAATGTATCCCAAAACTTTTTAAAGCTTTAACTGGAACACGAAGCTACATAACTAATCAATAATTTCTCAATGCTGGCTTGCTCTGACTGGTAAATAAATGAGAAAAAATATATATAAAAAATTTGTAAATAACGATTCCACATTGTCAGTTTTGTACCTTTTTAAATGATCCTCCATTTTGTCTCGCTGTGGAAGGCTATGAATCAAACAACTTCTGAGGATCCAGAACAGCCTTCATTATCTGTGAGCACAGAGACGGGTTCAAAGAACAGCTGATAAGACAACATGCTGGAGATGAAATAAAGCTGAATAAATCAAATAACCAATCGCTGTATGGAGAGCATAAATCTGCGTTTAAACACACGATGCTCGATCCATGTGTAAATGACAAATAATGACGCAGCAACCAAATTAAATACTAAAAACCGCTCAGTAAACGGTCTTATGTCACAATGCACTCAACCAAAGTCACTTTCAGGGCCAACGGTTAAAACGCGGTTTAATATTAGTTAACGTTACACGCCGATGTTTATTATTTAAAGGGTTCATAAGTAGATGTAACGTTATATCAGGCTTTTTATCAGACTGCTGTCGTAATGAAGAGGATAGTGGCTCGGATGTTAGCAGCCAGCTAAGTTACGACATCAAGCAAACTTCGTAAACATGTGAGATTCAACCTAGCATGTGAAATAACATGATAGAGGGCCAGTGTGTCACATGTTTATCTGTCGACAGCTTTCAGCAGCTCTTCTGTGTCGGGTTAACCAAACATGGGATTTCTAGAAAGCTCGTGTAACGTTAGACAAGACATCTGCTGAGCTAACATTAGTGTAAACAGTCATTCTGGTAAACTAGAAATCAATAAATGGTCAAATATATCATACCTTCTGGCCTATAACAAACTCCATTTAAAAAAGACGTATTCCCTTCGGTTGAGATGTAAAACTGGTAGGCCAAATAATTCAAGATTAAGCTGAAAGTTGACAACAAGATCAGTCGGTGCGGGGACCTTTATTTTGAAGCGTGGTCTGCTAGTAAGACATTACTCAACATACGGGTTACTTACAGTGTGAGGTAAGATGTAGTTGAAGACTTGCTTAACAAAACACAAGTGCAATTACATTTTACATTATTTAATTCTCCATGGAAAGAAAAGTTTTTTCATTTTTTATTATTACATTAAATGTATTTATTTTCTCAGCATTCAAAATAAGCCTAGGAAAAATGTGATCTTCATGGCATGGAAAATAATGTTTTAGGTGATTCTTCTTTATCTTATATTCTTTTTTAATCACCGAAATATGGAAAAAAAAGTTTATGCATATACTTTTTATTTTTTAAAGATTTGTTTTAAGTTTTACATTCATACATTTAAATATATGAAATGTAAACAAGTTTAATGTCTTTAAGCAAGAATTTAATTCGTATTTAGGTACAATTTCATCGTCTATTATTAATAAAAAACAATGAAACATCTTTACTGTAAAACTATATTTTCGAATAAGTAAATAAAACAGCTTAGCGTACGTTTTACAAGAAAATATTATTGCAGTGATTTTTTTTCTACAAGTATATATATCACGTTTATTTTAATGTGTTAATTGCTGTTCATTTGGCATTGTGATTTTTGGTGAAAATGGTCTCTACACCTCGTTTCAGCGCAGAGTAACAAGTTTGACATTCATTCTTATTGAGTTTTAACCCTGTCCTTCTTTTCCTATTAGGTTAATTGCTAATAATTTAACTTTTTTTCAATTATAAAATACTAATATAATTGCCTGTATGTTTTTATTTCTTCTTGAATATGCATTAATAAATCAAAATCATCATCATGCAAATTAACACAAAAAGAAAGATAAATAAAACATTCTAGAAGACAATACTCGTCTTTATTTTTTTTAGAAATTTGATTGAAAAGATACAATCAATATCCGCAATATATACCGGTGTGTATATGCAGCAATATTAACCAAATATATGATGTCATTCTTATAAAAAGTACTGACACAAAGCACTAAGATTTGTATCTGTTGATTAGGTGTTGTAAAAATACATTCATAAAATATTGTTTTACTATGTACAATCTGTTGTTTTTCAACAGTGAAGTAAAGCAATTTCATAAGCACGAGTACTTTATTTTGTTCATTGTAAACACTTTACTTAGAGGAACTTTCTTCAGTGGGCTTTAATGTTTTCAGAAAGGAAAAGGAGGTCTGACCCTCTTATGACACAAGAGTGAATCCAAAACTCTCGATCTCATTCCTCCTTCTGTCTCCCCAGACGACTCAGTAAAATCAGAGGGACTATAAGCATCGCTGAACTGATTAGAAAACACAATTCTGCTCCAGCCAACCAGTACACTGGAAAAAAGTCAAGTAATGTTATGATTACTGTTAGTGTTGTTTACATAATTAATTGATCAACCATGTTAAAACACACACACACAACTTTATTTTTGTTACCTGAAGAAGCCACAATAGGGCCCAGTGCTCGAGCTAACGCTCCAAGACTCCGAAGGATTCCCATTACTGTTCCCTTCTGACTGGCTGAGCCTAACAAACCAACATAGACATCAATACTAAAACTACATCCAAACTGAAAAATACAAAACATTACTTTGCAGCATAGTAACCAAAACTAGTCACCGCCATTCTTAAAAATATATATTCTTTTGTGAACCATTGGTCTCAAATCTACCAAATGGTTAGCTTATGAAAATAAAACTTAGACAAAACTAGAAAAATCCCACCATGTCCAGACACTTGTGTTGAAAGGCATGGAACAACAATAGCAGCAGCTGAAAGAAATAAACAATTATTACCAATTAAAATATGAATACACAAAAGTAAATATTTATTTGGAGGATAATAATAATAATAATGCATTTGTATACTGACAGATGCACACTTGCTTACCAAAGGAGTACAAAAATAAGCCAGAATAGAGTAGTGTCAAATTCCATGCTATTCCAATGAGCAGGAACGCTGGTATAAGTGTTATGATTGCCTGAAATACATATATGAAAACAAACATGTAACAGGCCTTTGAGTAGTTAATCATTAACTCCTTTCAGAGTCCCAAGAACATTTGAATTGACTCGTGATCCAGCAATGCATGAAAGAGTTTACCACGCGAACAGTCTGGATCTGCTGATGTGGTTTGATCCTGCGGGCATATCCGCCCTGGATCACTGCCATGGTAATGCCGATGAAAAAGAACATCTTCCCCTGCTGCATGCTATGACAGAAGACAACAAGGGTTTCATTTGAAACACTTCAGAGACAAGACCATGGGATTCAGCTGCTCTACGATACACACACAATGATACCAGTGTGTCACGTTTCTGATTAAGCAAAACACGTCTGTGCATGAGAGAGTTGGTAAATTGAAATAGTATATTATCCCAAGGGTTAGCTACACTTTCCTTTAACCTTTGTCCTCTTTCCCCCCATTCTAGTTGTTTATGATATAATATAATACATTCTCCCAAACTTCCTTGTTCCTAATGCCTACATACAAATAAACCCACAAGCTGAGGGTTTCATGAGCAACTTCATGAGTCACATCTCATGGTTTAAGTTGAGCCATTAACTTAAAATCGATTAGCTAGATTTGCTACAGACAGTTTATCAGTCGAAGACAATGCTGTACTTTATAATGTTACAAGCTGGAAGCTGTTGTGTAGAAGCAGTAACCACAGCCTTTTGTAGAGGTTGTGATGTTCAGAATTGATGTGTTAGCTAGAGATTCAGGCCTTACCTGGAAAATTGGAAGCGCTGATGTGTCAGAAAACTCAAAGTGAATTCCAACCCAGAGAACAGAAACAGATATGTGAAGTAAACCAATCCAAGCCCCTTGAGAGTTTGCATTTCTATTGAGGAAAAAGCACAATAATAATCAATTTGCTGTGACTGTTATTAATCCTGATCCAAGTGAACACTTTTAGCTTGGCTGAAAGTTTATGCACTCACTTTGTTCAGATGGTGGATTCTCTGTTCTTTTCACAGCAGTGAAATTGAAAAGTGCAACAGGGTGAAGAAGATCTCCAGATTGTTGAATACCTGAAGACTCTGATGTCCTCTGAGTCGTGAAAAACATTTGTTACATTCATATTTGATTTAAAGTATATTCAGGAAGTAATTATAATGAAAGTCACAATGTGAAGTGTTGCTGACCTTTTGTAAAGTTTCTGGCAGCATGAAGAAAATAAAAAGCAGGTCTGCTAAAGAAAAAAGCACAGCCAGCATGGCAGGAGCTTGATAAAACACCTCAGAGTCTTTGACCCTCAGAGCAAAGTATGCTCCCATTAATGGACCGAATGTGAACCCCAAGGAGAAAGCAACACCGATCATTGCCTGACAACAGAAGAAAACAAACCCAGTGAATATTCAAATGACAAGTTTGCCCTGAAAACATTAGTAGCTGATAATGGTGATCATAACTCACCATTCCCTTGTTTCTTGCTTTAGGACAAGGCAGGTCCGCCACAATAGCAGTGCACAGGCTGACATTACCTTTACAAATTCCTCCAACCACTCGAGACAGCAGAAAAATGGGAAAACTGTGAGAGAAAGCCCACAGAACGTAGGATGCCATGAGACCTATCTGCAAAACAAGCAAAATATAACTGTGTTTGTTCCATGGAATACAAAAATAATAAAGGCAATTGCGACTTTTCATCTCACAAGTCGAACTTTGATTGAGTTTATACTCTACAGATTTTCCAAGAAAAGTCTGAAATGTGAGACAAATGTTGCAATTACCTTTGTATAATTTCATAGTCTGTAGCAGAAACGGATTTCCATAAGGAACTGCTTAGACATACATTACTGGTAACACATTATAATTTCTATTTATATTAATAAATACCATATAAATGGGTTTCCCAAACCAGGATTTAGAGAAGCTAATAATTTAATAAATCTCAAATTAGTATTTGTTTATCTGCATGCCATGTGACCAACACAAGAACTTAAACCAACACTATTAACTTAAAATCTCAGTGTACTTCAGTAAATATTTTAGGTTTGACTGAAAAAAGTTTGAATCCCGGCCCTGTATGGTCTCATTCTGTCTGTACTTACGGTTGTTAGCAGCAGCAGTGGTTTTCTTCCATAATCATCTGAGAGAGCCCCAGTAATGGGCGACGACAAAAATTGTAGCAAACTGTAGAGAGAGCCTATCAGACCTTAGACACCGGAGACAAAGATAAACAATGTACAAAAGGTCAAATTGAATTATGTACTGCATTTGAAGAAACATTCAACATCCATCAGATTAATGAAGTTACCTCCAAAAAGAACACTGTTATATTTCGTTTCCATAGGAACTCCAACCGCCCCTCTGAACCAGTCCACTACGCTCTGTAATGACTGATACACACTGTCCTGAAGATGCAGAGATTACAGCAGCACGATTATAAGAGAAAGCTATTAGCTCTTGTTTTCTGACAAATAGAACAGAACTAAGAGCATTTATGCTGTCAGTGGGGTAAAATATTTTATTCCTATGACTTTAGTTTATTTTTCTTACTCAGACAATTTTTTAAGCATAATCTCACCTAATTTTGATATAATTTTAAAGTCTTAACTTAATAAATTTTGCTTATAAAGTGAATGTTTAGATATTCAAAATGGAAAACAAGATAAATGCAGAGTAAGAAACCCATTCAACTATCCAATGGAGAAAAATGTAACAGAGCAAAAAATGTTATATACTGCCAAGTATAACACATTAATTGGAATAATTAAATGAGTGTGCGCTAGATGGAAATGTGAATGAAGCCATTGTCAGCTTCCTGGATGGCAGGTTGTACAGGAAATGCTCTGTATATCCTTTCTTTGAGGTAACATCAATTAGACAGACATCATAAGTAGAGGAACATGTCATGACTGGAATATCATAAATCATCCACTGTCACACAATCTGTAGTTGCATGAATGACTATCTAGGTCAAATACAGCAGCACTTATTGTTGAACAAACAGCCAGCCAAACAACTTTTGAGATTTCATAACAACAAAATATCCAAATTATAAGCCTAACCCTAAAAGTTGATCTTACCCCAGTTTGACTGTAGTGGTCCAAGATGGAGGGGAGCAGGGGAAGTATTAATGTGAAACCCAGCAAGTCAAGCAGCAGTGCCAAGAAAACCGCCCTGATGACTCTGGAGGAGCGCACATCCTCAGATGTAGTTTTGTCACCTGCCATTTCTCCACTCCAGTGACCCAAAGATTTTCTTCACTGCTGAGGACTCTTAACACATCTCCTGTGGTGACTGAACTGAATCACTGAACAAAAACGACACAGCAAAGTGAACAACAGTATGTAGTCCAACATTTGTCCTTAAAACTCAAGTACAAAAGTACCAAAAGTGTACTGGTGTACGGTAAAGTTTTCTTGGACATGGTACCATAATCTGGTATTATTTACAGAATGTAAAAATCATGATACATTTAGAAATCATTCAGTATTATGATTAACTTTACCACAATTTTAAATCTTACATGATACTGTCCATGGGATTTCTAGTATTTCTAGTAGGTTGCACTTTAAGGTTTTCTTGTTGAAGTATAATTACACAAATAAGTGTTGATTAACAACACGTAGCCTATTTAAGCTATTAACCTATAGGGTAACCAAACCAAACCAAACCTATTTAGGGTTAAGGTTTGGTTTACGGTTAGTTCATTGTAATTATGCATAATTTACGGTTACATGTAAACGTGTAAAATAAAAGTGTTACCAAAAAGTATTGAATAAATGTTTAAGTTTATTCTTAATCAATGACTGCTTAAAAAAACTACTTAACTATAGTCAAATACTAAAACTCCTCAATCGTGCATAGGGCAGAGTGTCTAGTAAACTCGCACCGTCCATTCAGTCTTTGAATGCAGTCTGCTTGAGAGTCGCCGGGAAAACAGGGCAGCTCTCAAATCAACTCTAACTCATTTTAACAGTCTTGTCCGTTTTACAACTAATTTAAGTATTTTCTTCGTTTACATTAGACAGTACAGTTGACTTGATTTCCTACCTTGAGCTCGGAATGCGCAATCAAAGTTCCCAGAAGATGCTGCCACTTCCCCAAACACTCAAACACACTCACAGTCTCACACACACACGCCCCCATGATGAACACACACCAGGAAGCGCGAGCGCGGTGTCTCGTTTCAGCTACGACAACCGTGACGTGTAGAGCGATGCTTTCTGTCCTGTCACTTTAATAAGTGTTAAACTTGTCAAGATATTTACAAATTAGAGCTTAACAAAAATATATAAATTCATGTGGACTACATTATGACGGCATGTAACAACAGGGTGGGACATGTAGTTTATTAAATATTATGTAAATAACCACAGAACATGCAAAAAATAAAAAATAAACCTGTACTCTCAGACAAATGTGTACATTTATTTGTACTTTTCAATTTTCAGCATCACTGGTAAAGCTCATTATAATGGTTTCAAATGACCACGCGAGGGAGGTGGTGCTGTTCGCCAGATTTCAAAAGGTGCAGTCAAAATACACAATTATTTTGGTTTTAATTTGCAATCTTACACATCTGGATGGAGAGAAGGAGCAGGGTCCGCCTGTGAAATAAACTGAGTTTTACATTTATGATAAATAATTGTCATTTATTTAAACCCATAATATTTAGGTGAATAAAATATTATGATATTATGAAACAGAGGAATTCACCACATACAAAGTATTTTTGTCTCCACATTTAAAATATCTGGGTCATTTTGCCTGGTTTATTTATGACCATGCTATATAATACATTAATGTATTAATATTTGTTATAATGTCATAACTTGTTATAATGCGTTCTTCGCACTAACCATAAACATTTTGAATGGTGTTATACATCTGCTATTATATTTTAATTGGACTTAATAAATGAATAAAACATATTTTATAATACTGTGTTTCATAGCATCTGTTGACTGTGATATTTATGTACATGTAATCTTACGAATATGATGAAAGACAGCATGTACAGTAGAATAAATCAAAAGGCGGAACCATTGGTAAATAATCGTTTCAGGGGGAACACGATGTCGGCGCACAAATGTAAAGGACTTCAAAACCGCTGTCACAGAGTGCAGTAAGTTCAATATTTCATACAGACATGAATTATTTACAAACGATTCAACGAAGAAATAAGATTGATAATGCTGATCTATCTTTCTCCCCGCATTTAACATATTAGCAACGCTTGTTGCTGCTTGTAACACCATTGATTAGTCAATAAGGAGCATTTCAATGGTCATAGCCAAGTTTAAGTGTAACAGAAGCAGCATGATATTGAATATCTTAAAATTGTATTAAGTTTGACTACACTTAAAGAACACTAGCACAAAATATTACAAGAAAAAGGCTTATTCGCTCAACTTGGCATTTCCATGCCTCGTCAGTAATCTGGGTATTGTGTTCTCTGCTGTTTGTTTGTCAGGTTGATTGTTCCCTCATCTGCACATGAATGCAAGTGTACAATGAAGCGCCTCGCTGCTTTGCTGTCGTGACATCTCTTGCTATAAGTTGGTCATGACAACTCAACAGACAAGATGATGTCCACCAGACTACTGTCTCTGCTTCAACCACATGCGGTGAGGAGAAGTCTTCCACAGATCTGCTCTGCCCGTCTGTCAAGTCTCAGAAGGCAGCATGCAAGCATCACCACACCCTGCTTTAACAAAAGTGACGATCACAAACAGAGAACATGGCCTCCTATACTGGCAGGTCACAACAGTGGCAGAAGGTTGTTCAGTCTCACTCCTGCTGGGATTGTGAACGCAGCCCCGGCGTCCGTCCAGCCGTATCTCAGATTAATGAGACTGGACAAACCCATCGGTGAGCTGAGCTCATGTGAAACAGTGATGGGATGTGTTGTTTTCCAGGATATTCTTTTGGATGCAAGGCAAGCTGTTATTTGTTTCAGTGAAATATAAATCTTCCTGTAGGAACGTGGCTGCTGTATCTGCCCTGTACGTGGAGTATTGGGCTGGCGGCTGACCCGGGATGCCTTCCTGATCTGCGCATGCTTGCGCTCTTCGGTGTGGGAGCTTTGCTTATGAGAGGAGCAGGATGCACAATCAATGACATGTGGGATAAAGATTTCGACAAGAAGGTAGAGTACATACATTGATTGTTTCCTGCATCATGTTCTTCCTTTATTGCCAGAATGTCAACTTTTTACTTCATTATTTGAGAACATGTAACCTGGTGGATATCTATTACACGAGTGGTCTAAATTTCAATCTTTACCGCCATCTCATCCAGACTAAGTCTAACATATCTTCTGATCTTACTTGGGTCCGTGTGTCAAAGGAATAGGGCAATTTTGCTGTAACATTGGCCATAAACAGTGTCAGGTAATTATAATAATGTATTCACCCCCATGTCATTTCAAACCTGAATGACTTGTTTCTATAAAACAAAAGGAGATATTTAAAAAAAAATGACAATATGGGGGTGAGTAAATGACTGAAGTTTCATTTCTTGGTGAACTCTCACTTTAAACTGATTTAGTAGAGAACTCAAGTTCAAGACTTTTGGGTTTTTGAGAACATAGGAAGTTTACTGTGGAAATGAGAGGCTTGCTTGACGTTTGTCACATTAATTATAATTTAAGCTTTGTTTAGTACATTAAAATAGTGAGGCATATCATTATACAGGTGTATAATTTAAGCAGAATACTAAATCAGTTTAAATGTGTGATTTGTACTACACTTTTACAAAAAAAGGGCTTTTGCAACAATGTCATAAAATAACTATTATTTGATCCCCAAAGAACCTTTCAGTGAACTGTTCTTAAAGGGATAGTTCAACCTAAAATGAACATTGTATCATCATCTACTCCCTCTCATGTCTTTCCAAACCCGTAGAGTTTCTCTCATGTTGAACATAAAATATATTTTGAAGACTGCTGGTAAAGAAAGTTATTTTTCCTCATATTTTGGGTTACTATTCCTTTAAAAGCACAATTTTAATAATCTAAAGAGTTTTTCCACTATAAAGAATCTCTTGTTCAATGAAAAGGTTCTATGGTAGTTAAAGGTCTTGATGCCAATGAAGAGCCTCAATTTTTTAAGAGTGTAGTTTGTAGAAAGAATAAAGTTGGTATGAGTGTTCAAAGATGTGGGTTGTTGATGTTTTGTCAGTTTAATCAAGTTGAACCTTGAAAAGATGGATCAAATGATTGCTACAGCTAGACTATTTAACAAGGTTCAAGAAAGATAAAAGGCCACCTGTATTGTATCTTGGCTGCTGCTGGAATCTGATTTTGGGATGTCATATTTCTGGTAGGTATCAAGGACTGCCACTCGGCCCATTGCATCAGGGGAGATCACACCGTTTCAGGCTCTGGTTTTCCTCGGAGGCCAGCTGAGTGTAGCACTGGGGGTTCTGCTCTGCTTCAATTACTACAGGTGCTTTATACTTTACAGCATTTTTACCACTTTTCACCATTAACAAATATTTATGACTTTTGCCTCAAACTTCTAATTAGCTGCTTATTAATAGTAAAGTAGTTAAGTTTCGGTATGGGGTACAATTAAGAGATCTAAAATATTATCATGCAGACTCAGCCATTAATATGTGCTTTATAAATACTAATAAACAAGACAATATGATAGTAATATGCATGCTATTAAGCAACTAGACTAAAGCGTTACCAGTATTGTGACAATGTTTGGGACTAGAGTAAGATTGTAACTTTCAAGTTGATATTATATTAATATCTTTAAATTGAGATGAAAAGACGATTGCAATTTCTGTTTCATGGCAACATTAATTTTACTAACTGAAACTCTGACTTCCCATCTGTCTCTAGCATTGCTCTTGGAGCCGCCTCTTTGTCGCTGGTGGTCACATACCCTCTCATGAAGAGAATCACATACTGGCCGCAGTTTGTTTTAGGTGTGTTACCATAACCAGTTTTAAACTTTCCTCCATATTATTGCTCAAAATATTTCACAGACTGACCATTATGTCCATTCGTTGCCTCTGTAGGTCTCACTTTTAATTGGGGTGCTCTTCTGGGTTGGTCTGCTGTGAAGGGATCATGTGACTGGTCTGTGTGTTTACCTCTCTATGTATCTGGTGTCATGTGGACATTGATTTATGACACAATCTATGCCCATCAGGTACAGTATGTGATTAGTTATCACACCCCAACACAAATGTGTGCCTCGTGTACATTGTGATAATTTTCTCGTCTTGAGTAGGACAAAGATGATGATTTGAAAGTGGGCGTGAAGTCTACAGCTCTGAGGTTTCAGGAGAACACTAAACTGTGGCTGAGTGGCTTCACTGGGGCGATGCTGTCAGGGCTGGTTCTAGCAGGAGCTAATGCTGACCAGACTTTGCCCTACTATTGTGCAGTGTCTGCAGTGGCCATTCATCTAGCACATCAGGTGAGCAAGAGACTGTACTCGATAGTTGCCTGCCTGGGGTTACAAAAAACAAAAAAAAAAAACTTTGGGTTAAATTTGTTGTTTGAAATTAAATTACATAATATGCCAGATGAATTACGCATATGAAAGGAGCTCTTAAATCATTACATAAAAACATTGTTACATTGGCAATTCATCATTTATTCGGTGTTCCACAGATTTACGCTGTGGACATCAACAGACCTGAGGACTGCTGGAAAAAGTTTGCTTCAAACCGAAACCTCGGACTGCTTTTATTTTTTGGAATAGTGACTGGAAACTTATTGAAAAAGAGAACGATCATCAGTATGAAACGCAGCTTAACCCCGTTTCAAATTAGAATGCATGCTGGTTGTGTGACATGGGATAATAACATCGATTGAGGAAACGTAAACCAATGTTCGTTTTAAAATATTTATTAAATTTCTACAAACAGGCTCCATTTCTTAAATAATTAGAAAACTTACATTACATCTAGAAAATTAATGTTAATGTTGAGAACAGTGCCAGTTAATTATGCCTACAAACGGACCAAAACACCCAAAATATTTTTATACAGCGAATACAAATATAAAAAGAGCAAAAAACGAACACCTATACAGGTCAATTACAGTATCTGAATCAGATTTGGATTGTTTTAGTAGAGTAGCAGAGGCCAGCTATTTGTGCATTGAATGCAAAAGGAAATCTGAGGCACCATGAACGTACTGAAGAGACTAATCACAGGGAAGAATAAATGATCGTATTTGATGGGAATGGTTCATTTGGATGAAGTAGCATTTCATTGAGTAATGAGGTCACGAAGAAGCCCTTTCCTCGTACGGAGACTCATAGACGTCCATGGGTGGACAGGTGCAGACGAGATGTTGGTCTCCATAGAGGTCATCGATCCTTGAAATTGTGGGCCAGAACTTGGTCTCCGGTCTCACGAAAGGCTGAAATAACACATTTTAAAATGGATTAAATAAAAACATTTATTTTAAGTAAGGTTTATGTATTTGTACATTAAGATACACACCATGGGGAAAGCAGCATACTCTCTGGAGTAAGGTCTGTCCCATGTGGTAGAGGTAATACAGGCCAGTGAGTGAGGAGACATCTTCAGAAAACATGTGAAAGACAAGTTAGAGCAACTAGAGTAGGGCCCTATGAAATCGGCTTTATTTTTTACCAAATTCGGTTAAATTTTTTCTAAATTCTGTTCTTTTTCCATTAGAATTTTTCTGGATTTCGTTTTAATTTGTGTACTCCTTTTTAAAAAGGTCAAATTAAAATGTTATTAATCAAAAAGCATGTCCAATTAAATCAAAATCATGAAACTTATATAATTTAACATTCATTTATTAAAAAAGTAACAAAAATGACATGTTTAGGGCCGTATTCAATTAAAATAAAATTCCCCTCACCTTATGTTTTATGGTTACCAAATTCTGTGTTTTAGCTCTTACAGTATTCTTCTTATGAAATATTTTTTCCCCCTCAGAAATTCTGTGTATGTATTTAAATTTGACTGGTTATCAGATGAAGGCATAAAACATTGATTCAATTTATATTTTAATTTATGAAAATTAAAACAAATTTGGCAAATAAAAGGGATTTACTATTAAATGTAAAATGTTGTGATTATTTCTTTAAAAAGTTGTTATTTTTCAACAGTAGTAGTAAGCAGTAGAGATCGACCGATATATTGTTTACCGATATTTTTCCGATATTTAAGCATTTTACCATAATCGGTTATAAAAAAAAATATATATATATTTTTTTTTGTCACACACAATTATACAGAGTATAACTAGCCGTGAAATGTGTTCTCTGGATTTGACCATCCAAGTGCGCACACACACACACACACACACACACACACGGAGCAGTGGGCACTGTTCACTCAGGAGAAGCTCCAGCACGGCCACCGCATGTAACTTTTAACAAGATTCACTTGTTTGAAACACGCTAAACTATATTAACATTTACTATAGAACCATTATTTCACCAATAAACATCTCTATCGAAATTAATTATTTATTTTCTCCTCAAGCGATCGCAGTTTGAGTATAGTTCTGTGTAAATGCATAGATAAACCGCGCTGTCAACAGTTTTCATAATTTAGAATGACAGAAAACATTAATAATTCTGATATAACATGCCAGTTAAGAAATGCAATAAAATACGATGTTTTGTTTGTTATGGCTTATTTCAATATTCCAGAGAATATTATCCAGTGAATTATTCTTCACTCTTTAGCGTATTAAACAGCGTTTAAACCTAAAACTGTAGTTTAAAATTAAGTTGATACAACTTCTGTCCTTTATTTTCTCCATTTGAAAACATTAGACATTATTTTGCTTATTGTTAATATCAGTGTTGCTGATGATGCTTTTTATAAATAAAATGTTTTTATTGTAATTTTAAGATACAATTTTACATGAATGTTAATTCTCAACAGTTTTTTTGTTGTTGTTAAGATGAATGAAAGGAAAAACCAAAGTGAAGAATGGACTTCACTCTTATTTACTTCATAACAGTAAATAAATATTGGTTCTGCATATTGGTTACATAAACGTACAAATAATCGGTAATAAAAAAAAAATCAATATCGGTCGATCACTAGTAAGCAGTAGTTGTAGTATTACGTACGTTCTACTAAATCATAGTAATATAGCCTATTTCTGGCACAATGTCTTTAAGTTAAACCAAACTTTTATTTCCATCGATCAAATTTTTGACGCTAGTTTTACTCAAATGAAATGGTAAAGATGCTTGTGAAGTGACTCTCAGATCAGTTTGGAGATATTGTTCATGTATTTGTCCTCATTGAGACGGCAGACGCTGAAATCACCGCGAGCACCACGCATGTTTTGTATGTAACGTTAGGAAACAAAACCGCACATCTGCTCCATTCATACAGAGAGAACATGCAGGATTCATTTTTAAATAGACTTTTGCGGCTTAATATTTATAGATACTAGTCCATATCATGATTATATCATGACCTACTTTTGATTAATTCATCCAAACTTTGACAAATTTCATTACATTCCACTTCAAACTGTAAATTATGTTTTTATGACTGGATTCCGTCCATGTTTTCTGCATCGCGGAAATCATAGATCCCTACTAGAGAAAGATCCAGATTCAATAAAATTTCAGCTCTAGAATTAATGTGATTAATGAAAGTCTTTTAGGCAAAGACAATCTGAAGGGTTTAAAAGCAGAAATGAGAAACTTTTAACTAACTTATATTAGTTCTTCTGGGGATAAAATGTGACGGAGTACAAATAATGCGAAGCTCCATAAACTTAGTCAGGGCTCTAGACTCATTCTTCCCACTTGTCGCACATTTTCGACTAACTTTCTCAGTTGGTCGCACGACGAGCACATAATTTGGTCGCAATTTTGTATTTTTGATTAATCAATGCATGCTGATGAACTTATCATATTTTATAGTTCTATGGTAATGAAAGTGTTCAACATTCAACAGGAATTCCTTTTTTCGTGCGCTTTCACTTTCAAATTCACGATCTTTGTCACTTTTACAAAAAAAATATAATTCTGTTTTGCTTATCTACCTTTCTAAATCAAAAGATGGATTCATTGTTATTCTTAATTAAAAAGCACAACTACAATAAAACAGTAGGCTGCAATGACAAACTAGCTTACATAACATTTATTAACAAAAACGAATAAGATGAGGCATGGACACATCACATGCTGTATTATATATGGACTAATAAATTACAGAATGTTCAGCAAACACAGAGTAATCAAATAAATAAAAAAATTAAGGAAAGCCTCCATAGCGTAACGTGAGGTAAACAGCAAAGTAGGGCTGTTGCGATTCGGCGTGACTAGTCGATTTGTAAAAATCGTCGACTTAATTTTCTCGCGTCGACTAACCGGAAATGCGCATTTCACGGACGAGTGACAACATGTGCCATTTCATCAGATTTGTAAGGTAAATCATTTATAAACCCACGCAAACAGGAGAATACATCGCGATTTCAAAATAAAAGCTCAAACCCTCACTCAGAGTTTACACGTTTTGATGTCCACATATTCATTTAAATTACAGCGGCTATAACATTTCTGTCCTAAAGAAATGGCCAAATATTAAAGATTAAGTGGACATTTGAATTAAATGGTGCTTGGTCAATTTTAAACAAGGATTAGATCATGCAGTAATGTGTTGAAATAATTATCAGGCGGCCAGCGCCCCCTGCAGGCCTTCGGTGTTATGCGTAATCTACATTAGCTCTATTGTTTATTATGTATTTTAAGTTTTGTTCAATAAATCCATATGATTTCTTGCTTTTGATACTTTATTTGAACTAATTATTATTGCATCATTGCTATTATATGTATTTTAAGTCATTTTAAAAGCTGTTGTTCACTTGCATCTATTTTTATTATCTATTTTATAATTATAAGGACCCATGAAATCAGTTTTATTTCCAAATTCAGTTTTTTTCCATATACTCCGTTTTAATGATTAAATTAATAAAAAAAACTAATTAATTGAGTTTTACAGTTTTATCTTTACTAAATTATGTTTTCCATTATTTTCTGGATTCCATTTTAATGGTTCCATAAAATTAATAATCAAAAGCATCTCCAATGAATTGATTTCATATATTTTTTTAAAGTACTTTAAAAAATATATATATATATATATATATATATATATATATTTATATTTTTTTAAATACTGCACATTGACATTTTTCACCTAAAAAAATTCTGGTAAAAAATATTTCTGCTAAATACTCCTTTAAAAAGTGTTGTTTGATTATAATTGTATTATTAGACTAGAACACATGGATATGTTGTCATTCTTACTCTATAATACTGAACTTTGGTTTCAGTGATTTGGACTAGGAGATGGAGTTCAATAAGCAAGTGTCCATGTTGCACTTTACTTTTGCTTTAAAAAAGAATTTCATAGAAATTTGGATTTAATTTGGTTTATATAAATTGAATAAAATATTCTTAAGTAAAATTGCAGTTTTGTTCTTGCGGGAAATTAATCGGTTAGGTTAATCGAAAAATTAGTCGATAGATTAATCAATCAAATTAGTCGTTAGTGGTAGCCCTACAGCAAAGATAAAAAGCTTTGCAAAACAAAGTAAAACTAAACTGGCTGTCTCTGACAGGACTCGCATTTTTTTCCACAAGAAAACCAACATCTTCACTTTCTCGTTTAAGCTGTCCTTTTCTTTAGTTTGAAAACCAAATCCCCCAATTGTGCTCCGACCTGTGCGCGCACCTTTACGCTCGAGCTGACATGGCGAGTATAAACCAGGCTCTACTGAAGCACTCATGCTGAAAGCGCTTCTCTTCACGTGATCAGTGAAATCTGACTCGTGCTACAATGTGCGCTGTATGAAGCAGACGCTTTGGAGCAGCACAGACCATGCACTTGCACAAACCATTGCGACCATTTTGGTTGCAGTCTAGAGCCCTGCCTCTCATACATGTGCATTACTGTACACATGATTAAAGCTGCACAGATACTGCCGATATGGAATGTTCTGGATTCACGTCAAGTTAGTTAAGCTTTAAAGCACTCACCTTGAGAGGATTAACCCTTGAGTCCATCCGGCCCTCTTCGATGTCTGCGATTTCCTGTCGGATGGCCAGCAACGAGTCACAGAAGCGGTCGAGCTCAGCCTTGTCCTCAGACTCTGTGGGTTCGATCATCAGAGTTCCAGCCACAGGCCACGACATGGTCGGTGCATGAAAACCTGTCATAAAAGGCAGTGAAGAATCAGTCAGTTGTAAGATATTTAAAGGCAAAAATATTTTTCACTTACCATAATCTTGCAGTCGTTTTGCTACATCAACTGCCTCAATGTTGGCTGACTTTTTAAAAGGCCGCACATCCAAAATAAACTCATGAGCAATGAATCCTGCAAATCCAAAATAATCAGTGAATGTTTGGGAGAAACTAAAAAAAAAAAAAAAAAATTCATTAAGATAAAAAATTCAATATTTTATTCAATAAAGCCAACCTTTAGAGCCCCTGAAAAGAATTTTGTACTGGTTTTCCAATCTTTTAGCCATGTAATTGGCATTAAGGATGGCCACCTCTGTAGCGTGACCAAGACCCTTTGAACCCATCATCTGTTGAATGGAAAATAAATCAAATAATAGATTAATAAATTAGGATGATATATGGTACCATATCAGCTGATAATAGGGAGTTTATTTATATATGGCTATATATTGAATGTTTCAACGTGCTGTGTTTTTCTATTTTTAATTACCTTTGCGTTCATCTAAAACTCACTAAAAGGTTCTCTTTAAATCATTAAAGTTGAACAAATGTAATTTTAGCAAATCTCAAAATAAATGTGCATTGTTTATGCTGTAACCTTTAATGTTTTAAAGCCTACATTTGCTTGTAAGATTTAAAATTAGTGTCCTATTTTTCATGTATTTATGCAAAATAGTACAGAAATTGATCTCAGCCATAAACTGAAAATAATTTGTATTGTTCAGAATGTTAATATTGATGCATCCCTGTTACTCCTATAGGCAAAAATGGTAAGACTTGTGTTGACCTTAATGTAAGCCCATGAGATGGGCAAGATGGCGCTGGAGCCCCAGGGAGCAGCACTGATGGTGCCCAAAGAACTTGCTGCATTACTGGACTGCATGTTCACCACTGGATGACTGGGAAGGAAGGGGGCAAGATGCTGTTTCCTGTTGGAAAAAAGCCAAACTGGAGTCAACAGATCAACTGTTCTGGTAGATGGAGTAGGACAGCTCACTTCAAAACACTTACACTCCTATTGGTCCCATTCCAGGGCCACCACCACCGTGAGGAATGCAGAAGGTTTTATGGAGATTCAAGTGAGAAACGTCCGAGCCATAGTCTCCTGGTCGACATAGTCCAACCTGAATCAGAAGAACATGAATGTTCAATGGAGAACTTGCTGTGAATGAAGCGCTCTGACACTTCTCACTTCTACAACTTAGAGCATTTATTCATTATCAATCCAGGAATAGAGTGCATGATTAATTCATAACATATAAACTGTTAATGTAAAAAAAATAAAGTAGGAGGAGTTCATTGTTAGTCCATATTATAACTAACGTTAATGATCACTACTATATTGTAAAATATTGCCGTTTGTTCTTCAATCTACCTGTGCGTTCATGTTGGCACCATCCAGGTACACCTGTCCGCCATTCTGATGGATGAGCTCACACACGTCACTCACGTTCTCCTCAAACACACCGTTAGTGGAGGGGTATGTGATCATAATGGCAGCCAAGTTGGCCTTATGTTTTTCCACCTGACCAAAAAAAAAGGATGATTGAGTAAAGTGCATCTTTAATGTTAAGGATTGAATTTTTCTGGATGTTAAACACCTTCTCCAATCCAAAACTATTCATAGGTTGATTCCCTCCAAAACACGGAGCTTTCAAAACATTGTTTGAGCATCATGAGTCATGACACAGCAGCAACATGTGAGTTTGGAGTATTTGTTTGCTCAACCAATGACAGTCATGAGGTGTGTTCAGGAAACCAGTTAGAACCTCAAACTAAAATTTGTTTGGTGCTGCTAGCAGCGCAGAACTTACACACTTCACCTTTAACACTGACAAGATAATGTTATCATAGACAAGTGTGTAAATAGTTAACAGAAGATAAAGGCTTCCTGTTGACAGGAGATGCCAAATGTGACACTTCAAATAACTGTACATACCATGGCTTTAAGGTGAGACCCGTCGATGTTGCCATCTTTATCCACCTCCACCACCTGAACCTTCATGCCTGCCATCTGAGCGCTGGCAGGGTTTGTTCCATGAGCGGACTTGGGAATCAGACAAACCTGAACAAAATTATAACAGATTTGATGCATTAGATTAATGGACAAAACAAACAACAACAAACATTTCTGTAACCAAGTAAACTTAGAGTTCAGAAGATTTGTCAAGATGTTCTCTTAACCCCGTTTGTTGTTTAAGGACTACTATACACATGCAGATTTACACCAAAATAATCTGCCCGAGATCGCCTGAACGAGGTGTTCTCAGCCCAATTGCAAACGGACTATATATGTGATTATTATTATTATTTTTTTTATTGACGTGACATACAGCCAAGTATGGTGACCCACACGTGGAATTTGTGCTCTGCATTAACCCATCCAAAGTACACACACACAGCAGTGAACACACACACAGTGAACACACCCGGAGCAGTGGGCAGCCATTTATGCTGCGGCGCCCGGGGAGCAGTTGGGGGTTCGGTGCTGAAGGATCACAAATGTTATTCTATGTTTGATTTGAATTCACGTCCTGACTAAGAGGTGTCGGGCAAGGCAAAGGTGCTTGAGATTGTTTCCTGACCATTTGGGCTTGGGACAGCTGTGCCTTTTGTCAATGAGATCAATGACTACTGAGAGATTGAACCTTTATTCTGCAAATGACTTTGTCCTGGCCAGATGTGGATTCGTTAGGTTTATTGCCCTCAGCTTTGATGTTTTGTCTCAACCTAAAAAGTCCCTCCTCCAATCCTGACTATAAAGATACCCTGTAAAATGACTTAAGATGAGATCTTCGATGACTACAGATAACAACACATGTCATAGAATAAAGAAATTCTGCTGACGATCGAATCCGAAGTCTCCTGGTCTTCTCTTCTGAGTTTTCTACACTTTAGAAGAACACAGTTTTCAACAGATGGTGCCGTGACCCGGATAGAGTTCCAGCTTTCTCACCTGAAAGACTTCAAGCTCAAACAAAGATCTGCATCTTTTGGAATCCAGCGAAACTTCAAACTGAACAAGGATTCCCAGAGGTTGGTGAGTGCTGTCTCTAATCCGAAAGAACCTAAGACCAGTACAAATTTTTGTATCCTCTGTGCCGTCAGAGAAGAGTTAACATACATCTGTAGGGTTTTGTTTAACTAAAAGTTATCCTCTGTTCAGGCAGGGAAGGTTAGCATTTCATGCTAATAATTTTGTTTATCCTCTGTTCTTGTAGGCAGGGACGTGTATCCTCTGTTTCAGGCAGGAAGAGTTTATCCTCTAAAAATTTTTATTTTAGAGATGAGTTTATCCTCTAAAGTTTTTTGATTTTAGAGATAAAAGTATCCTCTGTTCTTGTAGGCAGGACGTTTATCCTCTGTTTTCAGACAGGGAAGAGTTTATCCTCTAAAGTTCTGCTTTTAGAGATGAAATTTTATCCTCTGTTCTTTCAGGCAGGGAAGATTTTGGCATTTACGTGCTAATTTTTGGTTTATCCTCTGTTGTTTCAGGCAGGGAAGGTTTTTGGCATTTACGTGCAAAAAAACAAGTGTACCCTCTGTTAATCAGAGAAGTGTTTGTTTTGTTTGTGTGGTACCAAGAAACTTACAAAATGGTTAAAAGGAATGCTAGGCTGATTCCAACCACAGAAAAGAGTGGTCTTGCGACTCCTCTGTGGTCAGATAGTGAATTCAAAACACTGTTAGGGGAACATATGGACCTAATAGTCACTGAAAAGTTAGACAAGAACTAACGTGAAATATGAGATTCATCCAGACAAGACTTGGTCAGTAGATGAGTGTAAAAAAGTACTAGGAGCAAGTATTCGTAAGAACAATGTGAAAGACATTATCTGTTGTCACAGGGAATTCAGTGTAACGCTAGCGACACAACAGTCTCAGCGTATTTCAGAGCTAGAGAAACAGAACAATGAACTCCGTGCGAGAGTATCCACTTTGACTAAGAAATTGAACCTCAAGAAAGTTGCAGCAAACACTGATGCAGAAGTAAGTCAGCCTGATAACATTTACCCTGATTTACAAGCGTTCTTTGAAACAGATGTAGCTCTCCAATCAGTAACTGATGTGCCTGTAAATTCAGTCAATGTGTGTGGTGCGAGGAGAAGATCTCAGGGGATTGAGGAAACTGATAGTGTTCCTCCCAATTCTTCTGTGGTGCAAATACAAACTGTTGCCAAAGCTTTAGGTCCTAAAGATATAGAGAGACTATCTCAAAGTTTACCGTCAGCACGCACACATTTTTCTGAATTTAGAAGAACATTGATCAGTAAAATGCGTCTTTATGACATGTCGTTGACAGAAGTCACGCAGTTGATGTCACAAATACTAACTGAATCTGAATTCAACAGTTTTGAATCTGCTGTCACTTCTGAACTGCGAAATGCCAGTAAGGGTGATTTAAGAGAAGGTATTTTGAAAATCCTAAAGAATATCTTAGGGCCCAAAATAGATTGGTCTAAAATTACTACCTGTGTGCAAAGGAAAGAAGAAACTGTGAGTGAATATACTGAGAGATTTTGTCAGTCAGCTGTAATCTACAGTGGAATTGTTGATGACCCTGAAAGTGTGCTGGATGACAAGGGACCCTGGTTCGTATCTGGTCAGATGGCCTTGTAGCCGAATACAGAAAAGCTTTACCATTCTTAGATCTAACTTGGTCTAACAGAACTCTCAGAAGTAACCTAGACAGGTTAGCTACATGGGAAAGAGATGCTGATATCAAGGCAAAAGTAAGAGTAGCAGCAGCTACGTTTAACACAACGAAACAAGACAATAGATGGTCTAAAAGAGAAAGCAAATGCAAATACTGTGCAAAATTAGGACATTGGGAGAAAGAGTGTAGGAAGAAGTTGCAAGATAGTAAAAGAAATGCTATGCATAATTCTGCTCCTTCTCAGCCTGCACACAACCCTGAAGTAGTTCCGCCAGTGACCACTGAAACTGTGGTACAGATAGTTCAGGCTCTTCTAAGAGCACAACAAGACCAGGAAAAACTAATTATTGGGGCTGTGAGTAGCTACCTTTCCCCTGTAATCCAACACAATGACCAAAGAATTTTTGTGAAAGGTAGCATAAAAGAGAAGTTAGCAACTCACAGCCCCGAATATTGTTATACAGCGCACCAGTCACGAACCCATCCTCATGTATGATGTCTGCAATGACTGAATTTGTGTTAGAGGATGAAGGCGAAATGACTCATGATTGTGTCACGCTTACATATGCAGCGACAAGTGAAAAGCAGAAACTCCCATAGAGAACGCAGAATTGGAGTTGTTTGTTGATGGTTCAGCTCAAGTTATTGAAGGTAACAGACGAGCAGGATATGCAGTAACTTCCACCACTGAAGTAGTTGCTTCAGGTCGCCTTCCAGATCATTTTTCAGCTCAAGCTGCAGAACTAGTAGCCTTAACTAGAGCATGCACGCTAGCTTCAGGATCGGTTGCAAATATCTACACAGATTGCATTGACTCAGATCAAGGTACCCACTTCACAGGACAGGTAGTCAAGGAAGTGTCTAGAATTGTTCCTCCCCTGCAGGGATAGGATAGGGCAGACACAAGAACCAGTGAGGAGCCCAGGAAGAACCGAAGCAACAGGCTTGGGGCCAACCCTGAGGTGAAGATTTCATAGGCCTTTCCTCCATTAGTCCATCCTTTCCTCACTGTTCTTTAGGTGTTGCAGGAATTAAGAAATAGGGAAAGAAGGAACAACCATAGCAGACTATATTTTGAACAGAGGATCAGACTCTACAAATACTGCTCTGTACCGTTGTTCTCTCTTGTTTGTGTTTCTTTCTTCCTCTGTGCAGATACCATTTGATGGCTGTCCTGAGATCCATATGCACCACCCTTCTCACCTGCGGATAAAGCCACAACCTCTAGAGAACAACTAGACCCATCGCCGAGCCAACTATCACACAAGAAAAAGAAAAAATACACAACGCAGAGACTCACATACGGAACTTCAGTCATCCATCAACATGATCAAGATTTTCGTACTATTAACCATCATGGACATCACGCAGTGTAGACCCCAGAAACAACATATTCAGAGCTGATGAATATGTCAAGAAATGCCTTGTTTGCTGGAAAGAACGTTTGCATGCCGCACGCACCTTCAGTAGGAGCAGGAATCCCATGGGTGGCACACCCTATCTCCAAATGTGACACGTGTACCTTATTCGATCATCATACCAGTGGATTACACAACAAGGATACATGTCACAACGTAACAATTCCTCCAGCTTCGTCGTGTTGCATTCCTGACTACCATCCTGCAACCTAACTTCAGCTACTCCCATCATGACAGATCTACTCATGCCAAGGATGTTCTATTGGTGCATGGAAAATCATGCTCCAGCATCGACTACACTGGGTGAAATTCTCGTGAACGTTGCAGCTTTGTGATTGAAAGAAGAACCGAATTCGGCGTGTACGTTACTACATCAGATACGAAAGAGGAGAATGAATTAAAAGAGTGTCTCTACGGGAACCCATCCCTACCGAAACTTTTTGCCATAAATCAGTGGTGTATGATTCCTCCACCGACTGGCACTTTGTGGTTATGTGGGACTTCTGTCTACAGCATCCTACCCAGCCAATTCAATGGCAGGTGCACCCTGGTTTATGTCCTACCAGCCATCAGAGAAAATACACACTCCACCTCAAGTTCTCCACATCTACAAAATTCAGCTTCTACCAACAAAGATGGCTGCATTCCAGGACTCACTTGTGTACAAACGTGGTGGTCAAGAACTCTTGGAGCATTAATCCCATCGTATGGTGTCATGCAGGCTCTCGATCAAGTCAGAAGCCTGTCGGATTCAGTGTACAGAAATTGGCCAATGATACGGTTTTGGCCCTGGGCAACATCAAAGACACTCTTGCCTCGCACAAGATGATGATCTTACAGAACAGAGTGGCCTTGGATTACATTCTTGCAACACAAGGGGGAGCCTGTACCATTATCGGTCCTGAATGCTGCACCGGGTTAATGGATCCAACAGAGAACTTGAACAAAATCCAACAAGACATTCTTGGTCTTTCAGCAAAATTACACCAGATGACTGAAGATAATTCTTCATGGTTCGGAAACTTGTTAGGTAAACCCTGGCTGTGGATCAAGGAAATAGCAATTCTGCTGTTGTTTCTCCTACTTGCGTACTATCTATGCATCCACAGTATCAAGTGTTTCTGTCAGCAAATGACGCCCGCCTCACAAGGAAATGACAGTTCCAACCAGAAAAGATTATTACCCGTAAAATCTTCACGGACCCTAATTGCATGTTTTGTTTCTGTGTCAGCATGCAATTACATATAAGCAACACAGAACATGTACAATGTGCCTGTAACGATTACAAGTTACAAGAATTAACTTTTAAGTGTCTAAATTTGTATTTTGTGAGAGTTATTAGAACTCTCAAAGAGGGATTGAAGGATCACAAATGTTATTCTATGTTTGATTTGAATTCACGTCCTGACTAAGAGGTGTCGGGCAAGGCAAAGGTGCTTGAGATTGTTTCCTGACCATTTGGGCTTGGGACAGCTGTGCCTTTGTCAATGAGATCAATGACTACTGAGAGATTGAACCTTTATTCTGCAAATGACTTTGTCCTGGCCAGATGTGGATTCGTTAGGTTTATTGCCCTCAGCTTTGATGTTTTGTCTCAACCTAAAAAAGTCCCTCCTCCAATCCTGACTATAAAGATACCCTGTAAAATGACTTAAGATGAGATCTTCGATGACTACAGATAACAACACATGTCATAGAATAAAGAAATTCTGCTGACGATCGAATCCGAAGTCTCCTGGTCTTCTCTTCTGAGTTTTCTACACTTTAGAAGAACACAGTTTTCAACAGTGCCTTGCTCAAGCGCACCTCAGTCGTGGTATTGAAGGTGGAGACAGAGAGCGTGGTACATTCACTCACCCCACTTACAAATTCTGCCGGCCCGAGACTCGAACTCACAACCTTTCGATAACGAGTCTAACTCGGTAACCATTAGGCCACGACTTCCCCAATACCAAATATCGCCCAATGTGGGGATAGATAGATAGATATATGTAAGTGTTTGCGTGTGCCAGGACAGCTATAAAGCCACAATAAGCCCACAGAGCAAACTTGCCAATCCATCTTGATTAATGACAGAGGAATGTAGACAGGTGAACTCTTGACCAATAAGAGGACAGTTTTACTCATGTGACTTGCATAAACACAGATCGGTACGCTTTGCAATGTTGCCTTGTATTAAATTAAGTCCCTCTTTCAGAACAAAGCAAATGTTGTACAGGTCTGAAAATGGCCAAAGGAGCATCTGCAATGATTGTTGCTTTATATTTTATAATTCCGCTAGGTGACAACCATTAATGTTTAAATATGCAGTTTCCGTACTTTTGGTGTTTAACATACATAAAACCCAATTTTTTGTTGTCTTATCTAAACACTTCATGGAAAACAGATTTACACCAAGGTGTGTTACCACATTTAAGATTATACATATTCTGCAAATTACTTTGTCAAAATTCTGTTGGTTCTTCACAAAAGACATTGTAGCTCATAAGGACTACTTTCATAAAACCAATAGTCTAGGTCTACTTTTACTATGAATCCAGTTGTTTTCCACAGACATTTAAAATTAAATGAGTGAGAGTAAAAACAACAACAAAAACACCTATTTGTTTTAATCAATACTCCAGGTTGAGGAAAGTTACTTTTAAAAGTAATGCATTACAATATTGCGTTACTCCCTAAAAAAACTAATTACGTTACTTTTTAAGGAAAGTAATGGGTTACGTTACTTTTTAAATATGAGCAGGGCTTGATTGTTTTTAATATAATAAGTTATATTTATAGCAAATGTAAAAGCCTTTCACACCAAAAAGTGTAATGAATAAACCTCAGGCTGAAGGAAAAGTAAATTCACGTCTGTACAGTAGAACGCAGAAAAGAAGGTTCAACACTCTTCAGCAATAAAAAAAAACAATGAAGCACAATTGTTAGTTTATCTAAAGTAATTTTTGCTTATTAGTATGGTTAAACTGGATCAATGGTCAGCAGCAAACACATTGGTAAATAAAATGGGATTAGATATATTTGTGTTTTTTAACTAACATTTTAAATTATTGCAGGTTTGCGTCATTTTTGAGTTTGCATTTCACTGTTTTAATTCATTTTGATGAATACTGAATCTGTTTTGTGAGTGGGATGAATTAATACACATTCACATTTAGTCTAGAACTACAGTAAGATCATGTTCACACAGTGCACTGTCAGTCAATAAATGGGAAAAATGTAACTGGCGTTACTTTTTTATTTTTTAAATTAATTCCGATATTTTATTGTAAATTAAAAAGTAATGCGTTACTTTACTAGTTACTTGAAAAAAGTAATATTCGTAACTCGCGTTACTCGTAATGCGTTACCCACAACACTGTCAATACTATATGACAGATACTCTGAACTAAGGACACAGTGCTCTAAATGCTAAACATTATGCAATTTGTAATAGGTCACCATCGTCCAAGGACTGCATGTCTTAAAAATCTCCAAATATGGAATCTTGCACTGAAGCTGAATCCTGTAACAGGGTGGTTGTTTTCTATGGCTATTTACTCAACCATGGCAGTTTGAACCTTGGCTGGTTTAAGAGCTGCATCCGCTATCTAAGATCTACTTATTAGGAAGATGATAAAAAAAAAAGGCCAGATTACAAAACACTGCAATAACTTGACTAAACATTCTTATCGCTGACCTTCTTTCCACTCCCAGTCCCCACTAACTATTTACCACTTTTTCAGCTTTTCTCTCAGGTTCAAAACACTTGACCATTTTCCACTTTTCACTGTGGACAGAATGTAACTTTGTATTCCTCATGAACCGTTTGCTTCCCTTTCAAGCATTTCTGTCAGGGGTTAAATCACTTATGGGTGACACTTGAAAACTTTCCTAATTTTCATATTTTGGGGAAAATACAAGAAACAACAAAAATACAGTATCTGTAATATTATATTTGTATCTATATACAAATATAATATTACATATTATATAATAAAGAAGATTAAATAATACTTTTAGATAACTATATATATTTGGACTATTTAAAAAAAAAAAAAAAAACCTTCAATGGAGAACATTTAAAGCGTGTTATCAGATTGCCATTCTGCTTACAATCAGTTTTCACAAGATTAGGAAAAGTCACAAAGGGTCAACCTGGGACTTCAAATGTCACGTATGTTTTTAATTGGCCCCAAGGTAATACACGAGGCTTAAGGTTAAATGAGAGGAGACTTTGCTACAGAGTGTTTCACTGCGGGATGATACTCACGGTTCTGTGAGATTCTCCTTTGGAATTTAGATAGGCTTTGATTGCAGCCAAGCCTGCATATTCCCCCTGCGCGCCACTACGGGACAAATAAAAATCAATAGCATCATGTGTATGCAAGCATACTGCCTCAGCACAGCAGAGTTCAAAGATTGCTTCAAAAGGCTCTTTCCCAAGAGTACAGTATGCTAATGATCCTGTTAAAGTGTCAACCAAGCAGAAAGTATAGATGCCTACACACCCCCAAAACTTATCAGTACCAGAAACCTGAACGAAACAATGCATCATGTTGCAATTTGCTTTGTCAACTGCAAGACAACTATTGACTGAAATTAGAATAAATCACGTTTTTGATACCGTAACCACATCAGACAGGACACTTGCCTATTTGGTTGAAAGGAGATCTTATCATATCCTGTAATCTCACAAAGGTCTCGCTCTAGCTGTCTGAAGAGCTGCTGATAACCTTCGGCCTGATCCAGTGGCACGAAAGGGTGGATGTTTGCAAATTCACTCCAGGTGATTGGCTGTTGTGAAAAGGTTACAATGAATCAGTGAATGGATCAGACTAGTTGAAATGAATCAATGTCAGAGACACAGTCAAAAGGAGGGCTGATATTAAAGAGCAGATTATTACGGACTCACCATGAGCTCTGAGGAACTGTTCAGCTTCATTGTGCACGAACCCTTGATTCAACAGCAGAGTTTTAACGTGATGTTTGCATGTAAAATAATTACCATTGTTAACTGATTCTTTACTTACCAAAGGAATCATACTGTGTACGAGGGAAATATCCTTATTTTCCAGGCGCTTCATGTAACGTACAATATTGGTCTCTGAATGATAACTGAATTAAAAGCTGATATATACACAATTACTATACAGAAATAGCCCATACATATATTTAGACCAACAAGAACCAGGTTTTTGTATTCAGTTTAATAGATTTTTTACATATTTGTTAAAAAACAACTAGCATTGAAACTGGTAAACAAACCTGTTAAACACTTGATGGGTAAGAAACTTGCTAGTTCTCTTGAAAGGGCTTGCCAGCAGTCCTTTTGTTCGCTCACTCATTTTCTCAGCAATAAGCTCCTGATAAATGTCAAAAAGAAGAGCTCTCATTGGGGCAAAAAGAAGAGGATTTTTAGCAATAATTGAAATATTGGATCACGCAAGAACTTACAGCTGAGGACTCGCAACCGAAGATCCAGAGCAGATCATCCAAGTCTCTCTCAGTGACCGTTTCATCCAGAGACACTCCGAGCTAAAACCACAGTAACAAACTACATTAAACATATTACCATTCTACTTATCTGTACATAGTCAATGCAGTTATTTTTAAGCTGTTGTTGACATCCCATCTAAAATGTGATTTAGCCAAAAAAACAATAACATTACCCATAGACTACACTTTAATTGGTCTTGAAATATCCTCAATATTCTCGAGGTCTGAATTGATATGGCAATTTTGACAAACTTGCTGTTTTGCTTTGGCAAGGGGCAGTACTGAAACAGTCTAACTGTTAACCTATCACAACACATTTTGTTTTTCGGAAGGCGGGCCTTCATCAAACCAGAACTAATCGAGCCGTATGTGTCAGGCTGGGGAGAAAGGTAGTGTAAATTATGTGAAAAATTATGTGATTTTCGAACCACCAAGCATGAGAGCATGTCCTAGTACACCCCCAAAACAAAATCAAGACTTTGTAAAAGAGCATAATAGGACCCCTTTAACTGCCCCACTAGCCTCACCAGTCCATCACTGTACACCCTTAGGTTGATCTCCCGCTGCATGGCTTTTTCCAAGATGTCCTTGCCAGCCACACCACAGTTGATCTTCAGCGTGTCAAAGAAGTTCTCATGTTGGAGTTTGTGCCCAGCTCTTTTCAGTCCTATTACAACAGTGAGAACATTCAGTATCATAGCATTTCAACAAAAAAAATATATAATAAACCAGAATCAAACAACTTGCCCTCAGCGAGAATCAATGTTGCATTGTGGGTTCTCTCTGCAGTGTGCCTCAATCCTTGAGGACCATGATACAACGCAAACATGGCGGCCATGTTTGCAAGAAGAGCCTGAGTTGAGACATTAAAACTGAGTACATACATATATTTACACACACACACCGTTTCTTTAGATTTGGGAAGCTCTACCTGAGCAGTGCAGATGTTGCTGGTGGCTTTGTCCCTGCGGATGTGCTGCTCTCTGGTCTGGAGAGCCAGACGATAAACCTCTTTACCAGCCGCATCTCTGTAACAAGAAACATTTAACAGTTGATACCAATGCTGATGAGGAAAAATACACTGAATCCTGTAAATTATAGACTTACCTGGTCACTCCAACCATCCTTCCTGGCATCATCCTGACCAGATTTTCTTTGACTGCAAAGAATGCAGCATGTGGCCCACCATAGCAGAGAGGCACTCCGAAGCGCTGTGAGCTGCCCAGAGCGATGTCAACTCCAAACTCACCTGGAGGACGCAACACGCAGAGTGCCAGCAAGTCTGTGGCACAGCAAGCCAGTGCCTTTGATACAAAAACAATGGACCCAAAAATAAACAACATTTCACAAAAAAGAAAAATCGAATTTGGTGCAACAGCTGACTGAACATGTCTTAATCAGTTGTTGTAATAGATCGGTGCACAAATCCTAATAGCAGAATCTGTTGTTGCAATTAAGGACCACTTGGATAGTTTACACAAAAATTACAATTGTCATTATTTACTCACCCTCATGTCATTCCAAACCTGTATGTTTTTTTTACATGGATCACAAATGGAGATTTTTAAAAGAAACTTAAAATCTCACTTTCATATATTCAAGCTTGCCATGAAGATAAGTCACATAGTTTCACATCAGTGATTGACAGCTCTGAACAGTTTAGTAGAATGAAAAGAACGGTGTTCTTCAAAATTTCCCCTTTTGTGTTTCACAGGAAAAACAAGTCAAACAGGTTTGGAGCGGCATGAGGGTGAATTAATTACTTGCGAATTAGATGCAAAAACTGGTATCAGAAATTGTAAATGTGAATTTTATAAATGACATATGGAGGTGAGAGGTACATACACCACCCTTGTGAGCCCGATCAACAAGTGCAGTGAAATCTTCCACTCTGCCTTCAGTGTCTGGATACTGGAAGAGCACACCGCTAACATCCTTCCCACTGAAGTCCATCTCATGAGGAAGCTTGAGAACAGTCTTCACACCAATGTAACTAAAGGATACAAACGTTTAATCAATACAGACAGACAGAAGGGTATAGAGAGCGACAAAAACAGATGAGTAGAGGGAGACAGATGAGTAAAGATAGATAGATAGACAAACAGATAGATGGATGGTAGGAAGAAAGTCAGAAGCACAGATAGAAAGACAGATGGATGGACAGAGTGATAAATAGATATACAGAGGACACAGTCATACACAGGCAGACAGAGAGAGAGAGAGAGAGACACAGATAGAGAGACAGGCAGATAAAAATCGAGATAAACTGATGGACAGACACATACACAGAGAGACCCATATACAGACAAACATATAGAAGGATAGAAAGATAAATAGGGCCAGAGAGATAGATAGCAAAAGAGATAGATACAGATAGATTAAGAGAAAGATAGAAAGACGGGTTGACAGATATACATTTCTTTATTCTATATGTTGGTGAACTGCCTTACTTGGCTCTGGTTTGCACAACTGCAATAGTCTGTGGATGGCAGCGTGGGTCAATGTAGAACATTCCTCTTTTGTTTTGCCTTTGAAAAGGAATGTAAAATGTTAATTATCACTCCTAGCCCTGGGGAAACACCATCCTGCACGCCAAAGACCTGAATGAGCAGGTTCAGGTGTTGGCTAACAGACTAAAGGTCTCCTTGATAAATGGAATAGTGTTCTTCACATGTTTCCAGCAGCAAGCACACTAACCTGTTGCAGAGCTGCATGGCCTCAGCAGCAGCAGTACCCTCATCCAGCAATGATGCATTAGCTACTGCCATTCCAGTGATGTCACAGACCATGGTCTGATAATTCAGCAGGCTCTCCAGACGCCCCTGAGAGACCTCAGGCTGATAGGGGGTGTACTGGGTCACCCTATAGAGAACACAAAAACTAATTTAATCCCTAACCAAAGAACTCCAGTCTCAAGTCACAAGATTTATCTTATGCTGGGCACGCTACAACTCACTTACGTAATAAAAATCAGCAAAATGCAATTTGCTTTTTGACTAGAACTGTACTGAGTCTAACCATAAGAAACTAATGAGCAAAGTGTTCCCGCTCGTGGCTGTAAATTTCAAGTCCCATGACTGAAACAAAGGGTTGATGTGTGTCAAAAACATTTGGTTGGTCCACTGTTTACTTTTGCTCCACCAGAAGCTAAACTATACGGTATGCTTCAAACAAGAAGAGACACATACCATCCCGAATTCTCAAGCAGATTTCTTTGTATGACTGGTGGGACGAAGCAGTTATAATAACCCATTCCTATATAGGACCTCCAAATCTTGTTCTTTGACGCAATCTTTTGAAGTAAATCATGAATTTCATTCTCACCTGTAGTGATTAAGCACAAAGATAAGAACGATTTAAAATCTGTGGTTACTGATAAACACAATCAGTATGCAAAACACCCTAGATTAATAAAACAGTTCCCACATGCTTATATAGTGCTCACATAGTTTTACTTTTATTTGAGAGCCATTACTATAATCATAAAAAAATTACAAATTACTGTTTGATGATTAAGCTCCTTCTATGGAAACAAAACCCCTATGGTTTGAGTTTCAAACTAAATCCAGCCTCTGTTTCACAAGTGAATATTTTAGGAAGCTTCTCACAGGACTCATATGTGCATGCAATTGCTTTTACACACATTGGCAAATACACCTAGTATTTAAACACACACCTACAAAAAACATTACATGGCATGATCTGATGAATAATACAAGAGCACGCGATCTCCCTGATTAATATATACATTAAGCGTGTTTGCAATTCATAATATAGTAGCAAAAAGTTAAAGCGAATATGGGCCATTTCCTGATGGCTAGGCATTGTAACTAGTTTAATGGTTGTAGCTTGAGGGCACTGGAGCCGGTTCTTACAGAGACAAATTCCCGAGGCATTGTGCTGCAGCTTAGCAACACCGCAACTGAACGGGGCAAAGATAATGCTCTAGTAAAAACAGCTAGAGAGGGGGGAGAGATACACATTACTGACCCCCTCAACACTAACAAAACGGTGGCTGTTCATTTTGTGTCATCTTGATATAATGTTTGTAAATTTGTGTTTAAGGTAATCATGGAAATAAGATATATTCAGAAAACCACAAAAGGAAAGTTAAGCGAGCCCATTACTGAGGAGCAGTGAATTTCTCGCATGATTTTCAGTTCAAGCTCAGTGCAGCTGAACCAGCAGAATCCAGTATAGCATCCCATCAGCTTCAGCATGGCTTGCTTCATTAAAGACACACAAGCAGATGAGAAAACGGACTCTTGCCATATGTCAAACCTCAGAGTAACTACAATTATCTAAATATTCCCTTTATAACCCTCATTTTGTCATTCATACAATAGTTTGGGGGGTGACAGTCTAGTGACTTGAGAAAGGGTAGGTGCAATGTTGTCAGAACTATCTCTTAAAAACAAAACGTTACTTTACACTTCATATATGCATAAACCTACGTGTTATACATTTCAAGAGTCATGTTGTCCGCAAGTTAAAACGTGTTTATTCACACTCCGGTGTACAATATGTAATTTGTACATGTAAACCGTCCGTTTTCCTAGTATATGTTTTTTAAATAATAATAATCAGACTTTATAATTGCATATGCAGCCCAAAGTTCCGCCTGCTATTCATCGTTAATGCCGTCAAATTATCAATTATTATTATTATTATCATCATCATCAAGTAGTGTGTTGAGCGGTGCACGCGTGATGTAACGCTACTGCTAACCAGATCAAACTGGCCGAGTGACGCTGAACTTTACACCCTAATTGTCATCCTATTGGCATCGGCTGAGGGCGTCAGGAGATTGGTCCTGCTCGCCGGGCTCCGCAAAAACAACTCCAAATATGTTCAAAGGAAGACTTAACGGTGAAAAGCACTCCAGTAAGGTCTACTGGCTCACACAGAGCGTGTAACCTACATTCCTCGCTCAGATGGACTCCTTTGTTAGAGTCTGGTTTGTTAGAAAAGCCTAATTCGATATATTTCGGGGTAAAAAAAATATATGTTAAAAAACCTTAATGGAAAGACTAGTTCCGCTGACCTAAAATCTGACACCAGGCAGAGTTTTCAAATACCGCTGAAATGAAATATGTAACCTCGCGGTTTGCCTCACAGACAGTCAGTGCGAATAAATGATGAATTCACAACAACAAACGACACGTGTTAGCTGCTGAGAGCCGAACAACTTACACACGGGATCGTCCATTTTCAAACTTCTTCCCAGGCGGATGGATGCGGGAATAGTGTTTTCAATAAGCTGAGCGATTGACTGAAATCAACAGAAAAAAAGTGTAAAATATTATTTTGTTTATTTGTATTATTATCACCATCAACACAAACTGCGAAAATTGTCACACAGTTTTGTTGAAAACTTGATTAAAGTTTAAGATGCGAGTAAAAGGGATGATATAAAGTGTTTAAACAGACTCGCAATCTATCATATTAGTATATAAACATTACGTTTAATACAAAATAAATAGGTTTTTACCTTAAGTCCAAGGGTATTGAGCATCTCTGTTTTTTCTTTGTCACCCGGTCCAATGTGTCTTTCAGAAAAATCATCGTGTCTCGGCAAAATTCGTTCAATCTTTCTAGACCACAAAACTTGTGAGGTGCCCATACAGCGTGCATTTGCAGACACACATGCGTTTAAACCTTGAAGTTTCTTAAAAACACCATCTTTATTGCTGATATTCCTATACGGCGTGCGAGCGTTGATCGACCTGCTGATGACAACACGCCAGGATTTAGCGCAGCTCTGCATGTTGAGATTGACTCAAAATTGTAAAGAAGAATCTTTCAGTCAGCCTCCACGCCTTGTAACACACTAAATGTCTGATAAATTCCCTAAAAAGGTCTGTTTTATACGCCTCCTCGTTGCACGGGGAGCAGCCAATCGATAAGGGAACTCTCTGTGACGCAGAGACAAGCCCCACTCGCTCAAGTCCCGCCGAAATAACTGTGCTGTGGGGAGTTAGTGCGACGCGATATAGCTCTATAGTATTACTCACACACTTGGTATCTCTGCTCGTTATATGCCTTCTATGTTTTTACATGTTTTGTAGTCGCATTCTTGAACGCCCAATTAAACGCTGAGACAACTGTGGAGGCTGGTAGTAGGCCTACTCTGTGGAAATGAAAATGAATTCTCTCCACCTGGTGAATCTACGAAAATCTATCCCCCACTGAATAAAAAATAAAAAAGGTTATTGCGACTTTTTATCTCACAAATCTGACTCTTTTTTTCTCTCGCAATTCTGACTTTTTTCTCAGAATTGTGAGATAGAAACTCTCAATTCTGAGAAGATATCTATCTATCTATCTATCTATCTATCTATCTATCTATCTATCTATCTATCTATCTATCTATCTATCTATCTATCTATCTATCTATCTACCTATCTATCTATCTATCTATCTATCTATCTATCTATCTCAAGTTCACTGTAAGATTTTCTATAAACAATGTATTTCACTATGTGACCAAGAAAGACAACAGATATAAATTACAATTGAACTGAGTTTTATTAACCCGGCTGCAGGGAAAACAACTGACTGAATAGGTCATCAAAATAAAACATATAACTTGTGTGACATTCAATATCTGGCCCACACCTCTTTCTAGATCTCCACATGGAGAAGCACATGAAGCACACAGGCTCTGGTTTTCCACCAACATACAAACACCCCTGTACAGTGCATCTGGAAAGTATTCACAGCGCTTCACCTTTTACACATTTTGTTATGTTACAAACTTGCTCCAAAATGGATTTAATTATTTTACACAAAATTCTAAAAACAATACCCCATAAGTAAAATGTGAAAGAAGTTTGTTTGAAATCTTTGCTAATTTATAAAAAAAAAAAACACCGGGTGCTCGGGTGCATCCTGTTTCTACTGATCATCCTTGAGTCCAAACCGAGCAACTGATGGAGAAGGGCCTTGGTTCGACTGGTGACCAAGAACCTGATCATCCTCCACCTCCATGATCATACGTGGAGATAGGAGAAATCTACAGAAGGACAATCATCACTACAACACTCCACCGATCTGGCCTTTATGACAATGTGGCAGGACTCAATCCTGTCCTCAGTGAAGACACATGAAAACACCTGGCATTTGCAAAAAAAAGCACCTAAAGAACCCTCAGTCAAGATTTTCTGGTCTGATAAATCTACATTTCAAGCATCGTGTTTGAAGGACCTCATGACCTGCAAAGTACCATACCAAAAGTAAAGTGTGCTATAAACAGCCTCATGCTGTGGGGATCTTTTCAGCAACAAGGACTGAGGGACTCGTCAGAGTAGAAAAAAGCTCAGGGTACCAAAATATTGAGATATAATTAATTAATTAATTGAGATAACATGAATGATAATTATTCAGAATCTCAGACTGGGCAGAAGGTTCACCTTCCAACAGGACAACAACCCTAATCACACAGCCAAGATAAAGACAAAATAATGTCTATAGGACACCTCTGTGAAGAGTGGCCCAGCCAGAGCCCAGACTTGAACCCGACTGAACAACTCTGGAGAGATCTGAAAACCGACGCTACCCATCCAACCTGATGGAGCTTGAGAGGTCTTGCAAAGGAGAATGGGAGAAACCGTCCAAAAATAGATGTGCCAAGCTTATCATCATACTCAAAAAGACTTGAGGCTGTAATTGCTGCCAGAGTTGCTTCAACAAAGTATTGAGCAAAGGCTGTGAATACTTATGTACATGTGATTTTAAATTATTTATTACTATTTATTTTATTTTAGCTTTTAATTTTGTATAAATTTGCAAAGATTTCAAACAAACTTTGTTCATGTTGTCATTAGGGGGTGTTGTTTGTAAAATTTACTCAACACTGAGATGTGAAAATCTAGGACACGAACACCCGCATGCGCACACGCACGCACGCACGCACGCACGCACACACACACACACACACACACACACACACACACACACACACACACACACACACACACACACACAGCTTTGACATGGACATTACTACATTCAACATATACATGTGGTATAAAATTCTTGATCAAATATAATCATTCATTTAAATTCCTGGATAACATCAGAACCAAAGTGTTAAAAACACAACCCATCACACTCTCATTACTCTGTTATGCTCAAGTAAATAACGGGGGTGAGTGAGACGGGGTTGCGATTTTTTGCTCAAAACGGCCCCCTGCCTTAAATGTAGTGAATAACAGGAGACCACATGGTATGCATGATATTAATAAATAATGTATGTTGATTTCAAAGGTCATTTTCCCAAGTAATCGTTTTCTATATTTATTTGATGTAACAGGGTTGAGTTGTTAAGCTTGACAATCACAATATCACAATATTAATAATGTTATAGTTATAAAAGAAGGTGGTAACTTGCCTATGTCTACTCACAATACTGTTCGGAAGAGTTATATGATGCCACTTTCTGTTAATGATGTCACATAAGGATCAGTATATTATTTTTATGGGGGAGAATGCTTTGTGTAACGAGGTAAATAATATGATTTTATTGAATTATCATGAATTTACTTAGAAAAAAAAATTACCAGCAAAAAAGCACAGATAGATATTTATGACAATAGCTAAATGTATGGACTTTTTTCTAATTGTATTATTTATATCCCAAGTAGACATGCAGGCCATGAGGGACATGACAAAATAGGTGGTGTCAACTGAAAAGAAAAATGATAATATATAGAATTATAGATTAAATGTTTGTCATGTTTTTAAACCTTATCAAAGGAGACATTTAATTTAATACAAAATTATTGTAAAAATAGATTTTGGTGACTCAATAGATAAAATAAACTTAAAATGGTCAGAGGGACTGAAATCTATCTATCTATCTGTAATAAAACAAAAGAATGTTCTACATTGACCCATGCTGCCATTGACTGTTCCAGTTGCAAACCAGAGCCAAGTAAGGAAGTTCACCATTTTTATAAAACAATATCTGTCTGTCAGTCTCTGTCTATTTTTCTATCTGTCTGTCTTTCTATCTCCATGCCTCTGTCTGTCTGTCGTTTCCATCCCTCTCCTGTTTGAGAGGATTGTTTACTAACCTACATAACTTGGTTGGCACTCTGTCAGATTCCATTTAGGAAATAAGCACACAGCTTTGAGTTACTGAGTGTCTATCTATCTATGCACGTCTGGAATCCAGAAGCATATTTTATCTGAAGATCAAATAGAAGTCAGCCACACTGTACATATATTTATCATATCTGTTCCACTCACACACATTACTCGAGCAGTTCTGGTTTGGTGATGGATCTCGTTTGGCTATTTTGTGTTGGAAACCCACAGATGTTTTACCAGTTTGTGAACATACCATTTGCATTTCTGTTTTATTGTTTAGCCAGGCAAGGACATCTCTCACTAATCAACAGGTAACAACGTAATCCATGCTGTTGCTAATGTTATTTTGATAAATGCATCCTTTTTCTTAGATCATCTGTGAAATGAAATGTGTCTCCTCTTGTAAGGTATGTCTATTTGACACTGGGAGGATTCATCCTTGCTGTCGTAACAATGGGTCCATACAGCGTATTGCTGTTCTTCAGTGCCGTGCTTCTCCTGCTGCTGATCCGCTGTCTACACCCAATGCATATTCATAATTGGACGTTAGGACTGCAGATGTGTTGGCAAACCTGCTGGCACTTGTACATCCAGTACCATTTATACTGGCTTCAAGAGACACCAGACTTCAGGTATTTCTCAAAAAGTATGAACTGTATGAAAACATCCAATTTGATTCTATTGTGAGCTCTTGTTTTATTTCTAACAGGCTCTTACTGGCCATATCTTCTCTCATGATGATGACTCAAAGGGTTTCTTCTCTATCACTTGATCTGCAGGAGGGAACAGTCACTAGTCCCTTTCACAACAGCAGTCAGGATCTATCTGTCCTTATACCATTTCTAAGCTACTCACTTAATTTTCCAGCACTTCTTGGAGGACCACTTTGCAGTTTCAACACTTTTGTGGAGTCTGTTAGACAAATGAGTGTGGCTTCACCTTTGGCTTCATATGTAGGGAGGCTTACTTCTAAGATGTTGCAAATTGTAGCTTTGGTGTGGATTCAATATCCTCTCAAAGAGGTCTTAAAATCAATCACATTCAGAGTAAACAGCCCTTGCTTTTGTCAAAACATTATATGGATCTGGGTCCTGTCGCTGCTACTGAAGTTGAACTATTATGCACACTGGAAGGTCAGCGAGTGTGTTAACAATGCTGCAGGCATGGGTTTCCATGGGTACTGTCACAGTGGAAAATCATCTTGGGATGGGTTTTCTGATGGCAGTCCATGGGTGACTGAAGCATCGAGCCGTCCTTCAGTGTTTGCACGCCAGTGGAACAGAACCACAGCGGCGTGGCTTCGAAGAATGGTCTTCAAAAGGTCTAAAAGATCTCCACTGTTTATGACCTTTGGGTTCTCAGCGTGGTGGCATGGTCTTCATCCAGGTCAGATTCTAGGCTTTATCATCTGGGCCATCACCGTGCAGGGAGACTATAAAATACATCACTTCTTGCATCCAAAGCTTACCTCCAAGGGGAGGAAATGGCTGTATGTGTGTCTAAACTGGGCCTTTACTCAACTGACCATTTCATGTGTTGTTGTCTGTGTGGAGCTTCAGAGTTTAGAGTCTGTGAAACTGCTCTGGTCTTCATATATCGCTGTGTTTCCACTACTAAGTGTTCTGATTATTATAATTCTGTGAGAAATTACTAGAACCAGTGTAAATTATATAATGTAATCAAATATCTCTTTAAATATAGTAAACATGGACCAGCAAGCACATTTGAGCATCTGTTTAAGGGAGAGCGGGATGAGTTGAACTAGTTTTTACTTACAATGTATTTAAAGTGAGCGCATGACAGTTATGGGTCCAGCTTGGCATCCTTGGGAATAATCACTTTGGGTCTAAAATAAGCTGCTTTTAAACATGCCCCCCCACCAAAATAACACCCTAAACTTTGTTCAATCAACATGGAGTTACATTGATTATGGTACTGAAGTAAAACCGAACATTTTCACCTTATGCCAAATCTTAGGAAGAGAAATTCTATAATAATGACTTCTTAAAATCCATGTGTGAGCCTTGTGATGGACTGGCCATTCATCCAGAGAGTTTCCCCACCAGTGGTTCAAAACACTAGACTCCAGCTCCCTGCAATCAAAGTCAAAGAGGTTTGGATGGATGGAAGACCCACTAAAGGTTTTATTTAAAGATACATTTCACAAATTTGAAGGTTTAAAAAATTAAATAAACAATTATATATATATATATATATATATATGTAAAGTGTTCAGAACAAAATAAAAACAATTTGGTCTAAAATTAATAAAATATAATGTAGATTAAAATTATAAACCATGAGCCAGTGGATATGTTATTTATATTTATTTACATTACCCTAATCTTACCATTTGAACAAACTTGAATCATCCAGGAGTTTAGGGCTAATATCATGCTAACAGTATAGCCACATGTTAACTTACTAAAGCACAAACAGGTGTGATATTTTTGTCTGTAATTGTTAAGACACATGAAGCATGTAACCTTGAACATAAAAAAAAACACTTTGAAAAAAAATAATAATAATAAAAAAGTATGGTAACAATATTACACTTAATAATTTTGAGTAGTTTTTATGACTGACCTGACAAAAATAATGTAAAATCTCCTAAATTAATTCATCTATGACAATTAATTTAATATAATTAGTGAAATGTGCTCATTTATTTTAAGTCGATTCTCAAAGTTCTGTGATTTTGAGTGAGGCCTGTTTGTATTTGACTTTGAGTTATTTTGTACATTTAAAAGACTGTATGCAGTCAAACAGCTCAAGTAGGAAACTACTTGAGTAATACTGGAAAGTACACTAGCACTAGCAAAGCTACTGCTCATAGAACAACGCTTAATGTCTTATAGTAGTCTTCATAACCATAAGCACTACTCTTCTGCACAATAACGATTGCACTGTGCAATGGAAACTTCAACATAACAGATACTCTTTCAAATATCAAACATAACTGAACATTAAACATTAGTAGATTTCCCTTCACTCAAAAATACATAAAATAGCATTTAATTTCAAAATGTACTCTCCATCCAGCCATATGCAAAGCATGCTGGGAACTAACAATCACCTCTAAAATAGAACCGCAAAATTGAGCTAATTCTCTTAAAATAAATAGGTATCCTTATTTCCTTAATTTTTTTGTTTAATCAGTTCCTCAATTCAAGCCTCAAAACTTTTTTTTTTATATATTAGTAAAAAAGTCCTCAATATGTTCTTCACAACACTGAATCATAATTTATGTAATTAAATATACACAGTATTTTTAAGTATCCAGTAGTTACCAATTGTTGCATGGGCCTCTATCCATCACAGGGTGAGTAAAATGGATAACTCTTTATATATTTGTGGTCACATCACTAATTTTGCTTAAGGTTGTCTAGAAACAAGAGGTGGCTCAACTTCCCCACAGGCCCAAATAACCCCGCTCTCCCCCAAGCCATTTCATGCTCTCCGTGCATCAGTCTGTTTATGAATAAAAGCCTAAATTAAACCTGTTCATCATCTTTTGTTTCCTTTCATAAACCTTGTATTAAACAGCTCACTTCATATAGATTACTTACAATGTCTTTTTGATGAGTAAAAACTGTTGCTTGCATGGATGGACAAAAATGATTAGAGATTGAATATATACAAAATAAGTTTAAGGTTTAGAACGACGATGGCATTTGGGTTAACTATCCCTTTAACACAGACTAATAAACCACGTTAAATGAACTAATGTGTTTAAAGGGATAGTTCACCAAAAATCTCTCATGTTAAATCACCGTTTAATTTAAATTCTTCTATAGAACAAATGGACAATGAAAGAAAACCACTTACACTTTTTTCTTTCTTGGCACTGTTTACTATAACTTGTAAGATATTCAGCTTTATCCAAACAGTGGCAGTACCACCGTGTTTCAGAGAAGAAAGAACGACGCAAGAAGTGATGACATCATTGTTTTGTTTTGTTTAACCAACACAGAAAACCTTTACATTCATTAGTGAGAGACGTATACCAAAAAAAGTTACAATATGTATTGGATGAAACCAGACCAACAGTACATTATGGTGTAACACAAGAAGTGCGTATCTTACTGTAGTTATACTGCCATCTAGTGAAGGGACGGTGAGATGATCTCTGCGTGTCCTCCGGTTACACATGTACAATACAAACGATGATAACCACTGGACTCACAAATTACTTTCGACAATTCTGTGTAAACGGCCACTGTGTGTTTTTGGAGTGCTTTGGTTGACTACATTATAGGCAGACCCAGGCTCTGTTGCTACCCAAGGCGAGATGTTAGACCCCACCATTAAAGAAATTCAGAAAATGCTGATTTTCTAAACTTTACTATAATATAATATAATACAAATACTGATAAGTATTAGCATAAATAAGTAGTAAATAAATAAATGCACCTTGTAGATATTTTATGAGTGAATCTGTTAAAACATTGAAGAGACCAGACACGAGTTAGCTTAATTACTCCCAAACCGAGAAATGCAGCCCACAAACAACTATGCCTACAGCGACAAGAAGCCTACTTATAACAACAAAGAAAAAACATGAGCAATATGAAATCCCTAAAATAGTCAAACAGACAACAAAGGCAACAAAAAGGCTACATTTTGTAATATATTTGTAGATGTTAGCTAGATCGTGATAGCTAGTCTAATTACTAATCCTACATCAGTACTTCTGCAGAGGAGAAAATGAGAACATACCAGTGGTGTAGTCTAGTTTTTTGTAGTGAGTATACTGTGATTTTTTTCCTTCCCAGCCTCATCCGTACCAGAGCAGCCTCTCATACCACCACACTCGCTAAACAAGGCTCTACGCTTACTACTATTTTAGGAGCACTTGTGCTGCTAATTAAAAATAATAATTTGGGTCACAGTAAAAAATCAGAGCACCTTCTCCTCAATAACAAAAATGTGCCTTCCCATTACCCACTCCTCAAAGTGATTTACAAGGACATTTTAATCTAACTTTATTTGAAGTGTTACCTTTCATGTCAAATTTCAAAAGTGGATTTTAATAAGATTTTTTTCAACATTTCTAATTAAAGCAATGCAATAAGAGGAATAGGTTACAGATCAAATAAAAGCATTATTAATTAAATACATTTGCACTACAGAAGAGGCACAGAAGAACACGAAAGTGGCTTGTAGGTATTTACAAAGATTTAATGAGGCTCAGAGGTGGCATGTGTGCGTTTATCTTCATACATTCATGTTGAGATTAATGTTTTAAATATACAATTTTTAATATAGAAATATTCAATTATTTAAATAACTGAAATTATACTTTAAAAATGAAACTAAGACTGCCGATAGGTGGCGGCAATTACTGATTTTATCACTGAATCATTAATTAAATGATGGATAGTATGCACATTGGAACTCAGGCAGTGACCATCTTTATGAATGAGTAATTGCATTGACTCACTAGATTCATTTAAATGCAGATTCATTCATAAACGAAACAACGCTGTGTTTGAATCGAGATGTGCAGCGGCTCAGTTGTGAGTTTATTTGAAACTATTTTAGTGACGAAATAGAGCAAAGTCATGCAATACTGTTATAGTCAGACAATGTATATCACTAAATATTAACTTTTGTTTATTGAAATAACTCATTGTTCTTATATGCCGTTAAGTTAATGACAACGTATACTCTACCACGCAATGGGGGAATGGCGCATGTTTACCAGTTAACATTACGATAGCATCGGCCTCGTTTTCTGTACCGCGTAGGATAGTATCAGCCAGGGCCGTGCAGAGACCTTTGGAGGGGCAGGTGCTCAAAATATAAAAGGGGCACATGAAACAAGGCTTTAAATAGGGATGTGCACAAAATATCATAACAGCAATGTATAGTGATGCATTCCTTGCTGATACGCGTATTAATGCGGATGCTGTAAATACTGTAACAATAAAAGTACAAGTATGAATAGATTTTAGTCAAATGACATTAAAATACCAGACCCTTCCACCCCCATGAAACTTTTCTCCCTCAAATAGCACGAACGAAGTGAACACATGCACCTTTGTTTATGGTGCCGCTGCTGTGTATAACGTTAGAAGTGGCGTTTGCAGCAGGCTAAACACAGCGATTTAAACAAAAGCTGTGCAATGCATGTTCTCTTCACGTTGTTCTTGTAAAATAATAATAATGATAAGTAAACAAGCATACCACTCCGCTGAGAACCCCACTTACTTAAGCTGCAACCGTAGCGCGGACGATATTGAAGTGATGCCTGAGCGCGAGGGATCGTTCGGATGAGGTCGTCAGGTGAAAGGTTATCATGTGGGTAATTTTATTTACGGCTAAATTATTAATCATTAATTTTACTAATAGTTAGATTGGGCAGGCCTTCACAGAAGGGTGTTTAAAAAAAAAAAAAAAATAAAAAAAATTGCCTTGACAAAAGGGCACTTTGGGCAAAGGGGCACCCCCCCCCGCACATGTTCCTGTCATCTGTTTGCAGCAGCAGCGTCAGGGACAGGCTGCTTATGAAAACACGGAAAGGGGGTAGTTCGTTTCATATCTCATTTATTAGTTAATTAAAGCTTAGCAATAATCGTCAACAGAAATACGGCGTGATTATCAGAAAGACGGTGCTTCGCAACACAGACTGGGTGAATTTATGAATGAACTTGTGAAAGGTCTGTCACAAAACGATGTTGTTACGTATCCGCATGCTTTTTTAAGTGGGTATACGCAAATCCTTGTCCTTCCCTAGTGGGTATACGGCGTATACCTGCGTATCACGTAGACTACACCACTGGAACATACCCTGTCATGAACTGGAAAAAACAGAGATCAAGCAGAGCTAGACAAGAGGAACCTTTGAGGTTAAAAAAAATATATAAATTGTATTTTTTTTTTTGAAAATAATCAATCGTTATGCTAGATAAGACCCTTCTTCCTCTGCTTTAGGGTCTTTGAAGCTGCATTTAAACTGCATTTTGGAGGTTCAAACTAGGGGGCACCATAGAAGTCCATTATATGGAGAGAAATCCCAAAACGTTTTCCTCAAAAAATGATTTCTTTACGACTGAAGAAAGAAAGACATGAACATCTTGAATGACAAGGGGGTGAGTACATTATCTGTATATTTTAGTTCTAGAATTAAACTACTCCTTTAAGAGCACATGAATGGCTAAACTATTTAAATTGTGTGCCATGGATAAATAATGAGTTGTGATGTATTATAATTATGTCATGACACAGAAAGTGTTTAAATTATTCCAACATGACATCAAATTTTATTTTATTCTAAAATTATTTTAATCAGTTCGATGATAGATCACAGATCAGTACTAAAATTATGTTAACTGCAAGAAATGATTTAGCTTAATATTTGGGTGTAGGAGCACTCACAAACTTTTGTGCCGTGCCCCCCAGTCATTTTGCGCCCTATAGGCAACTGCCTATGTCACCTATGCCACGGGCCGGTACGATTAGTAACGTGCCAGTGTTTGGTGGTGCTTGCTTAATTTTATAGGAAAATGTTTCACAGACGTGAAAAGAGCTTTTCAAATGCCACAAATAGGCCTATAAAAACAAGTGACTATCATCAATGCAAACAATTACTGCATGTAATTAACGTTCTGAACCAATGACCTTTATTCCACTCACAGATCCTCTTAAACCCTGCCTTTCAGAAATTAATCTGATCCTATTGACCTAAAAATGATTTTTCTCCTGCTAATACATTTATTGCAACTCAAAGGGAACATTAAAATAAATAGTAGTTCCCCGATTGTCACTTGCAATTAAGGCACAGTCTTGTCATCGCCCCAAATTCAGACACACCGCACATAAACGGGCAAATCCATCTCTGCAAACGGAGACATGACTTACACAGTAAACCAAAGTAAAACCCTGCTGTTTATCATTGGTACGCGTGTTTGGGGAAGTTCTAACAGACTGAAATGCTGTTAGATTAAATAACAGGATTCCACCATATTTGGCACATTTATATCAGAAACAAACTGTTTGACAATATAAGTAAATTAATAATATCGTCAGATGTGTGTCTATAGTGTGTCTGTGTGTGCTTTTCATAAACCTGAACATTGAACAGAATTCTGGAACATGAGTTCAGTGCACAACATTATTAGACTGGTTGTTATTTTGAGGTTAAAGGTGGCAAATTCTTCGTAAAAACGCATTTGCCAGCTTTGCCCATATAAGCAGATTTCTTCATTTCTAAGGCATCTTTGTGATTCCAAAGCTGCATGTGTGTGCGTGTACACCACATATACAGAGTAGACAGGAACTGCTCGACAAACTCAGAGAAATGTGGTATTAAACAATAAAAATAAGACTCATTTAAATAGTGATGTAAATAAATCCACTTCCTCAACACCTGATACAAATAATGAACTAATCTCAAGGCTTTGTTCTTTGTGGGTTTCTGAAACAATACAGTAGCTCCAAAAAGTATTTGGACACTAATGAATATGCATCAGTTAAAAGTGTATGGAAACAAATAAAATTAATTTGAATACAGTACCAGTACACTTCACAGAAAGAAGTTTGTAATATTTTAAATAAAACAATGGTAAAAAAAAAAAAAACTCAAGACTATGATAACACTTTTTTGGAGCCACTGTATGTAGTTTATATGCATATGTCATTTGTGGTATCTGCAATGCACACAAACAGAAAAATCTGACTATTTATATTGCTTTCAGATACTGTAACATTGTCATACATGAATGCTTGTTCTGTAAGTGATTATTATTTCTGCACTCTGCAGTGCTTCTTTGATTATTTCTAAGGGCACAAACAAGCTCGGAGTGGCATGTTTCTTGTCATTGTTTGTGAACAATTAAGTATCTTGAAAAGTGGCTTCAAAGGTGTCACAGTCTTAAACTAACATCTCTCTGTCTGGAAGTAATGGGGTGAGAGGTTGAGATAAAAAGGGAAAAACATTAATAATAATAATATGGCTTTGAATAAACAAAAGTTCATATAAAAGTTCACTAAAACACTAGACAATGATCTTCAGTGGCTTTTAAACATCTGCGCTGTCCGCTTTTAGTATCGGATGATCTGTAGTCTCAGTGCATGGATCTGGTAGTTTGAGTTTTTTCTTCTCCACCAGTCTGTCAACAAGCACCACGAAAACCCCAGACAGGACAAGGCAGAGACCAGATAAGTAGAAACTAGCACTGAAGTCATGAGTCCAGTCCACCAGCCAGCCTGTGACACAGATACACAACAGAAACATGAGACGGGTGACACAAACAAAGACAAAACCTGCCGTATCCTCCCCGCTATAACACCATCATAAAATTGAGCCATAGCCAGTCTCTTGGGCATAAAAGAACTCAAAATAATATAAAAATGGACTCGAAACTATTTCTACAGTCCAAAAAGAAGGTTAAAGTAAAGTTGCAAGAATGGTTTCAATTTCGCAACATTAGATCCTTCATGACATAATAGAGATTAATGACTGTAAACATGCACACCTTCATTTACACATCATTGCCTACTTAGCCCAGCTCATCATGATGTAGTAAAAGTATGGAAATAGGAGAATGTACTATTTAACTAACTTAACTTTAAAATGGTTTTTGGATCTAAAAGAGTTTGCAGCAAAATGTTGACAGAACATGAACATTCACATTTTATATATATATAAAAAATAGTGTATCTACACAATGCAAAGTGTAGATAAAAATCAATGTAAGTGTCTGTTTAAACGGTCAAATGATGAAAATATGAAAGCAGACCACTATGTAAAAATATTTATCATACACATTTTAAAAATAATAATAATATTTTTTGACTAATTTATATGGTATTTTACAAATAGGATGCATGATTCATAATGAAGATTTTTACTAAATTCTGCCATGCATCATGAAATTTACTCACACTTAGGTTTTATTTAGTTGATTAGATTAATAATTAATATTATCATACAAAGCGACTTATGCATGCATGTACGAAGAGTTCATTTAAAAAAATGATAAACGCCACTTAAAAATAAAAAATGCAACGCATTATTCTCCACATAGTGCGATCTGAACCCTAAACACATTTAGTCAAAAATGCCTGTATTGTCCACTTTCAAGGCATCGCGAGTTCACGTTTTTACTGCAGAAGTCGACAAGCGCCCTTGTTGTTTTCGAACAGAAGCAGATAAGTCCATTTTAGCGAATCAGCGCGCTGTATTCAGGTCAGGTGACAAGGCTTCTTTCACTTTGAAAAGACGAGCTAGCTGAAAGGAGTTTAGTCAAAGCTGACTAAAAGTGATCGAGGATGGATCATTTTGATGAACATGTGATATCTTCTTCAGGGCGTAAAAGGAAAATAAATGCTGAAACGTTTTTATGGAACCTTGCAAAAGCAGCGCGTTACAATAGTGAGGGAAAAGCTCTGTGTATTGCGTGTAATCACATCCATAATCTATGATTACAACAACAATCTTTGTCAGGCATCTACATTGTCATCAGGAGATTACAAAGATTAAACGAGTGTTTTTTTTTAAACTCCAAAACATGAAATGTGGAGTTATCTGCTTTTGCTATAAAACCTTTAATAATGTAAAAATACATTCAATCAACTTTAATTTTGTAAATTACCTGTATTTGTTTAGTTATTATTAACTATTATTAAATGTGATTTCTGAAAAATAAAATAAAATTAGTTTTTGTTAACGAGTTATCGTTTTTTTTGCAAATTAACTCTTCATGTATTATATATATATATATATATATATATATATATATATTAATTAAATATACTGAAGACACATATGAATAGACAAAATAAGGTTTTAAAACTAAGACATTTTATAATTCAATTTTTCATCATGATGCATCAAGGTTCAAGGTTTTTTATTCGTCACATACTCAATTATACAGAATATAATCAGTAGTGAAATATAAGTCAGGTCAGGTCCACTCAATGGACAGTGCAAAATATGTAACAACACAAGAGAATATATATAAATATAGGTAAAAACAATAAATAAATAAACAAAATAAATAGAAAAATAAAGAGTAAAATGTGCAATACAGCATACTGTGGACTTAATAAATAATAAAATAAACAGGGATGTGCAAGAGGAATGTACAAACAGGTTGTACAGTGTATATACACATAGCAGCAATGTGGATGATGGAGAATAGTGAATGTTTTACAGTTTATTAAATTGAGTCTTGTTAATGTTATTAGACCAAGTTTGAGTTTAGGAGCCTGATGGCCTGAGGGAAGAAGCTCCTCCTAAGTCTCTCGGTTTTTGCCATCATGCTCCTGAAGCGCTTGCCAGATGGCAGTAAACAGAAAAGATGGTTACCGGGGTGATTTGAGTCCTTGATGATTTTTGCAGCTCTGCTTTTGCAGCGTTTGAGGTAGATGTCCTTCAGAGTAGGGGTCGACCGATTATCGGCGCCGATATTAAGCATTTTACCGATTATCGATATCGGCCATTTTCAAAACAGATTTGCCGATAATTGTTTTACATTTTTTTTTAATTATTATTATGCAAACAAACATACTATTTACAGGTGACATTATTTATTGGTGAATAAATAATACAGGTGAAACTATTTAATGTTTAAATGCACTATTTGGCTCGATGCAGCCTGTCTGAGAGTGAGGCGATCTCTCAATCTCTGAGAGCAATCTCCGCCCACCGCTCATCTGATGTAGAGAGTCACGAGTCCGACCAATCAACGCGGAAAACTGAAGGCAGTCTCACACCGAAAGCACTTGCTAACTGGAGCTGCCTCAGTGATCACGCATCAGTTGTCTATCAAAGGTACAATACGATTGCAATAAATCACAATCCACTACACTGACGTTGCAAAACACCTCAATATAACCTATGAAGTCCGCGATGCGGAAAATGCGGGCGGAATTGCGGAATGCAGTCATATAATGGAATTTACCATATAACGGTAAACGAATGTCATGGAATTTGTCGAAGTTTGGATGAATTAATCAAAAGTAGGTCAGTACACTTAAATCGACTCGCGCTATGGACTAGTATCTATAAATATTAAGCCGCAAAAACACTATTTAAATATGAATCCTGCATGTTCTGCATCTCTGTTAATGAATGACACAGACGTGCGGTTTCATTTACTGCACACATACATACTGAAGCGCGTGCTGCTCGCGGTGTTTTCAGCATCTGCCGTCTCACTAAATGAGGACATAAATACATGAACAACATCCCCAGAACTGCTCGGAGAGTCACTTCATGAGCATTTGACCGTTTCATTTGAGTAAAACGATCGTCATTCCATATATACATAGGCTACAGAAACTTAAAAGGTCCTCATGGCAACCTGTCAAAATATAAGTTCGGTTTAGCCGAATATATTACTGTGGTGCAGTAGAATATACGTAATACAACTACAACAAATTATTACAACTTTTGTTGAGAATAATCACACAATACGCTATTTCTTCCATGTTTTAATTTTAATAGTAAACTCATTTGTTTGCCAAAAATAAAGTCTAACTCTCATTTGATTAAAAGATAAATTTGCACTGTACTGTAAATTAAAACCAACGGAAATGTTGTTGTTATTAACAGTTTTCAGAATTAAAGACATGTTTAAAAGCATTTAAAGAACGTTTTTTGTCAGAGCTCTTGTTATTATTAATTTTGGCATTCATTTTCATTTTTACACCAGAAACACATATATCGGTTCAAAATATCGTTTATCGGTCTACTTGATCTGTAATAATCGGTATCGGCCCTGAAAAACACATATCGGTCGACCCCTACTTCAGAGAGGGGAGAGCAGACCCTGAGATGCGCTCAGCTAAGCGCACAACTCGCTGCAGAGCTTTGCCGTCCTGGTTTGTGGCGTTACCATACCACACTGAGATGCACTGAGTCAATACACTTTCTATGGGCCCTGAATAGAACGTTTTCAGGATTGCTGGTGAGACCCTGAATTTCCTCAGCTGTTGCAGATGATGCAGTCTTTACCTGGCTTTCTTGACCTGTGTTTGAATGTGTGCAGTCCAAGTCAGGTCCTCAGAGATGGTTACACCGAGGTACTTGAAGCTGCTTTCTTTTCCAGAAGTCTACAATCAGCTCTTTAGTTTTGCTCACATTCAGAGAGAGACAGTTGTCCTGGCACCATGATGTAAGTCTCTCTACCTCATCCAAGTATGCTGTCTCATCATTGTTGGAGATGAGGCCCACAACCACAGTATCTTCAGCAAATTTAACAATAGAAGTGGAGCTGTGAGAGGACACGCAGTCATGTGTGTAGAGAGAGTAGAGCAGGGGCTCAGGACACAGCCCTGTGGGGCTCCTATGTTCAGGGTGATGGAGTTGGAGGTGAACTGGCCCATTTTCACCACTTGAGGTCTGCCGGTGAGGAAATCTTGAATCCAGTCACAGAGTGAAGAGTTTAGGCCGAGGTCTGTGAGTTTAACAGCTAGCTTGATGGGGACTATAGTATTGAAAGCGGAGCTATATCACAATGCACCAATACATTTTTACACCTTTAGTACATAAGTAAATAAATACTGGTTCAATTATTGAAGGGTTAGTTCAACCAAAAATTTAAATACTGGAAAATGTACTCACTCTCATATCATTTCAAAATAATAATCTTCTTTAAGTATGATTTTCTATAGCTTCTTTTATGTTCCACAGAAGAAAGAAACTCATACAGGTTTGGAACGACATGAATATAGAATGACATAATTTACATGTTTGGGTGAACCGTCCCTTTAAGACAAATATTGTTGAATTATTTTAAACAGAAACGTGTAGCACGTGCTTATAAAATGTTATCTTCCATTGCTGTGGGCACTAATATAGTTATTGTTATATTCATCATCTTTATAGTTCACGCTCTTGGAGTGAACGCACCTTTAGTCTTACTTGCATGAAAGTTAATGACACACACTGACCTGCAGCAGGTGGGCCCAGAAATCCTCCAGAGCTCCGTAACAGCATGAAGAGCCCTAGAGCGCTGTCAAAGCCCTCCAGTCCAACGATATCCACAATAATCGTCACATGGATGGCCACCACGCAGCCAAACAGGAAGCCATAGAATGAGGCAAAGACCAGGATACTCCAGTAGCTGTGTGCAATGGGAAACAGAAGCAGCACCACCCCCAGCGCAGTGACCACCATGGTCAGCAGCTGCAGGTTTCTTACGAGCCGCAGGTTAGCCAGCCACCCGCACGCTAGTCTGCCCAGCAGGTCTGCCAATGCCAGCACTGATAGAACCGAGGCTGCCCAGTACTGCTCCATGCCCAAACTGCTGGCATAGGGCACCAGAAACAGAGGTGGGATGAATAAACCTGCCGCCGCTAGGATGGCAAACACAATATATAGCAGCAGCTCAGGTCTCTGCAAAAGGGACCACTGGAAAGTGCCTTTTTTTGATGTCCTGCTTTCTTCCAGCACTGTTTTGTCTTGGATAGTGGTTTGTGCAGCTGGGAGGGGTTTCATCAGAGCCCCACACACACACAGATTCAGCTGAAGACCACCGATGATGAGTAGAGCCCCCTGCCAAGAATAGCTGTCAATAAGCCACTGGAAAAATGGGCTGAATCCCATGGCAAAGACACACTCTCCAGAACTAGCAATAGCATAGGCAATGGGACGCCAGCGTTTGAAATAATGGCTGACCATGCTGTTAGCTGGTATCCAAGAAAATGAGACGCCAAGTCCTAGATCACAAAAAATAAAAGGTTAAATAATCACGAGACAAATATGGAGGACTAGGAGTGCCACCAAATGAAGGAATCAATAATGAAAGTATTAATTAAAAACTAAAAATTCACACTACCGATAAAACGTTTGGAGTTGGTATGATTTTTTATGTTTTTGAAAGAAGTCTCTTATGATCAACAAGGCTGCATTTATTTGATCAAAATACAGTAAAACAGTAATATTGTAAAAGATTATTACGATTGAAAATAACCATTTCGTAATATATTAAGTAATACGTAATAATTTGTAATATATTTCACAATAATTTATTCCTATGCTACCATAGTTGAATTTTAAGCAGTCATAACACCAGTCCTCGGTGTCAAGTGATTGTGTGTATGTATATATGTATATAAATATACACACAGTGGTGGCCAAAATTATTACAACCCGAATTCCGGAAATGTTAGAATAAAATGAAAAATTAAAGCCTTTCAAAATCACATAAGCCAATATTTTATTCACAATATAACACAGAGCACATACATTTTTAAACGGAGAACTTTTACACTTATCCACTAATGAGCTCATTTCAAATTTGATGCATTAATATAAGATAACCGTTGTGAATCGGGCTAAAGTAAGGCAATAGTTTTGAACACTGGCTGGTTATGTACTTTCTCAAATATTGATTTCGGATCATTTTTAACCAAAAAGTTACGGACTGCAGCTTTAAATATATATTTTTACTATTTAAAATAACAGTCTTCTGTTTGAATATATTTTAAAATGTAATTTATTCCTGTGATTTTAAAGCTGAACTTTAAGATTTTCATGCCCATGTATTACAACAAATCTTGTATTAGTTAAAAAGAGCATTGTATGCTGCAATTCAGTATTGCATAATTATTGAAAACCAAACTTACCTTGGAGTACACCAACAGACAGATACATCCAAGGCAGGCTGAGGCCCAAAGAGGCGATAATCATTCCTGAGGCAGCCAGAAGCCCTCCGACCATGATGACAGTGCGGTGGGACAGGTGCATACTGAGAGCACTGGCCAGAGGAGCTAAACAGATGAGAAAAACATGTCTCATTATGCAGGTCTGGTGTCATCATTAAATGTCAGTTTCAGACAATTTATTATATCTGTTCTGAGAGTATTCATACAGTTTCTGTTTATAACAATTTGAAAAAGGCAGAACATTAAAGCATTCCTCACCTCCCAAATGAAACACAGCAATAGTGGTTGAGGTCACCCATGAGGTAGTACTGTTAAGGACATCGTAGTGACTTTGGATTTCGAGGAAAAACAGGCCAAAGTTTTTAAAGACCGCAGCAGTGAGGCCCATGATGAAGAAGGCTGAGGTGATCACGACCCAGCCATAGCCGTCATCCGGTGGGTCGCTCAAGTACCTCTTCATGCTGAATCTGCCAGTCGGTTGTCACCTTCTGTGAAATATTATCAGAGAATTTCAACATTAAGGTATGTTACCCTTTACCAGTGTTATTTCAGTATTATTTATATTAGTGCTGTCAAACGATTAATTGCGATTAATCGCATCCAAAATAAAATTTTTTGTTTACATAATATATGTTTATACTGTATATATTTATTATGTATATATAAATACACACACATGCATGTATATATTTAAGGAAAACATGTTACGATTATATATTAAATATATTTATATATGATATAAATTATATGAATATAAATATATACATGTAAAAACATGTACATATTTTCAAAATATATGCTTATGTGTGTATCTATATATACAAAATAAATATACACAACACACATTCTGTAAACAAAAACTTTTATTTTGGATGCGATTAATCGTGTTTAATTGTTTGACAGCACTAATATAAATACTACTGTTGTATTTATTCATATTTTGAATGAGCTTTTATTTACATTTGTTCTGTTTTATTTTAGAGTTATAATAATTTTATGTGCTTGTGTAGCTTACATTTTTTATATAAAATTTTGGTTTAGCTTTAATATATTTTTATTTAACATTATGTTATAGGAATTTGACCACGGATCTATACATCTATATTACAAATCAGTGACTTAATTATAAATGTATTTAAATTTGATTTATTTATTTTAGTTGCCAAGGCAATATTTATTTATTTTTCTTTCATTTCAGTTTCATTTTGATTACCAAAATTATTTTATAGTTTTAGTTAACAATAACAACACTGACCTATACACCACCACTAAAAAGTTTGGGGATGGTAAGATTTTTATATGCTTTGATTTGCTGCTTTATATATTTTTTTGTGTAAACATTTTTTTTCAGAATTCTTTGATGAATGGAAAATTCAAAAGAAAAGCATTTAAATAGTTTGTAACATTATACATTTATTTACTGTCACTTTTAAATAATTGAATGTGACATTTAAAAAAGAATTGATACATTTATTCAGAAAGGATTCTGAATAAATGTATCAATTTCTTTCTTTCTTAAAATTGTACTGATCCCAAACTTTTTAATGGTTATGTATATACACAATATTGAATATACAATCTAAAATATTTCAACAAAATATTACTGAAATTAATAGTTTTAGCAAGTTATCATTTAGATTTTTTCTTCTTTTTTTTAAAATTGAAAACGTTTTTTTTATACCTTCGGTATTTGAAGTCAGCATGAAAAATATTTAGCAATTGTATCTGTGTCAGCACCTTTTCAGCCTGTTTCACATCATACTGTGCAAATTACCATGTTGTGACCAAAAATTAAAATAAAAATCCAACATATGAAGATGCCATAAAACTGTTTTCAATAATCTTAAAAATTCTAACTGCTAAACACTTAGGTTATTCAAAACCTATTAGCTCTTTGTAACAGCACCAAGAAGCACAAGCAGTAACCAAAGACAGACCTAACAGGAACAACTGCTGATGATGGAAATTCGCAGCAAGTGCCAGAAATCATAAGATCTTGTGCGTCAACAACATGACCCACAATGCCCGCTCTACTGCCCAGCCCTGCCTGATGTGATCATGGACTAAGCCAGTCCTTCACTGCCACGGACTCCACGCCACTAGCAGCAGACAAACATACTCATGTTTCAGCATAGTTCATGAAAGCTTTGTCCTTGACTCTCACCCATATTACACAGCTTGATGCATTAAAGAAGCTATCAAGCTGTCAGCACCCTGCAAACACAAACAGAACTGCCTGGTGTCCAAATAAAAGGTTACTTAATATCATTCAAATGTAATCCCTTCATGAGGTGGTAATGTGACCATTTTCACTTTTCAAAACAATTTGCTTCCCTGCTGACAGAATCTGAGTCTCATCCTTTAATCCAGTCAGTTCTATTACTGTATAGATCTGAGTTAACCCAGACTCTTGACAGTATGTGTAAAGAGTAAATACAGGCACTCCTGAGGTTTAAGGGCAAAAGTTCCATGTTTCATCATGTATCTACTCTGCACTATTGTTGTACATCCAACCTGTCAGGAACCTGTCTGCATCAGCATCTAGTTGTTTAATGTTGGTGCTGCATGGTGAATCACGGTCTTCTATCGAATACGGACTCATAAAACTTGTTAAATCTATTGTCAAATCACAAATGAAAACAATGTATTTTTGTACATACAAGCGCACTGGAATTGGAAACACAATCTAATCATATGTTTCATTAAATATATTACAGGACACAAAGTTAACAATTTAAAATGATCAGACACAATAAAACCACACTCACATTCATTGTGATATTTTATTAGTTTTATCTCCATATAGTTTGTATTAATTTTTTATTCAGTTTTAATTATTTTAGTACATCTAGGTAAACAATGAAACAGGTTTCATTGGCATTTAGCTTAAAAACCCTTAGGTTTTGCTTTATATATATTTTTATGGTTTTATACCTATAATAACACTGACTCACTCAGCTCCAAAAGCCTAATGAAGGTAGATTATATCTGAAAGATGGAAAGTTATTCTCAGGACAAGAAATTTTTTCGGGAATATCAAGGACTTGTGCACTGGTGTGCTATTATACACAAATGGACATTAAACAAATTATTCATTAGATTAAAACGTGTGACAGTGTGACGTGTGGCAGCCCCAGTTCCATATATATTCTGCATATGGTTTATACCGTATTGTATATTTTATGCCACAGTGTTTATAAACTCTGTTTTTCGTCTGCTTTGTTTGATAATTCTCTATCAAGGATTAATGATGTACGTACTTTCGGTGTTTTGAAATAAAACCCTGCTCTACATCTATGTTAGAGAAATGACTTACACCAGAGGTGCGACCAGCCTGATGTCCCGTCCTGTCCTCGGTCAGGTCCTCCAAACGCTGTTCATCTCAGAATGCAGCAGAACATTTGAAGCAGTGTAACGACTCCACTGAGCTCTATTTATAAACTCGCACGACGCTGGCCACGCCCCTTCCGTCCTCCTGCCGCACACGCTTCCATATGGCAAGCCGAATGAACATTTATTCATTTAACGCTGTGCTTCTAAAAAATAGGGGTGTGCAATACTGCAAATACAATAACAACAAAAAAATAACAATACCAATGTTGATATAGGACTAATATTATATTCACATTAAAGCTACGTGGATATTATTTGCCTTTCTAAAAGGACTTTGCAGGCAGAGGAGCCCAGAACATGAAAGCAAAGCACAGTTTCATGTTAAGTATTTTTCTCCCGTAGAAAAGAGTTTATAGTTAATATTTGTTTATTATTGCAAAAAAAAAAAAACTGTGGTATGAAAAGACCAAATTCGGTATAGTTTATAAAAATATAAAGGCCTTCTATGTAGGCCTATGTACAGGTAAACAGATGAACCCAGAGCATGAATGCAACATGCTGAATCTCATTTTCTCTCATTACAATATAAAAACATTTAATATGGTGAAATTAATGAAAGAAGACAGTGATAAAGACCAAATAAATAAATAAAGACTAAATTCGGTATACAGTTTGTTTATAAAATATAATATGTGGCAAGCAGCTGAGCCCAGAATATACATGCAAACATGCTAAACAACATGTTAAGCATTTTACTTCCATAGAAAACCGTTATAATTAAAACATTTAAAGTGTCTTAATGCATTAATAAATAATATTAAAAGGCCAAACTCAGTATACACCTTACACTGATACTGCATAAATAGGACAAATTTGATATACAGGCAAATACAATATAACAATTAACAATTCGCCTAATTCTCGCATGCTCTTTAAAACATTTTCCTCCCTCCTTTGTCCTCCTCCTCCTTCATCAACTCTAACAGCTGACGACTTTGGCACATTCTTCATTAATAAAATTACAAACCTCACTGCACAATTTTCCACACCACAATCTGTCAAACACATCTTACCAGCAAACATAAACTCGTTCACATACTTCTCTCCACTCTCTGAGGCAAAAATCTCTAAACTCATCCTTTCCAGTCATCCTACTACTTGTCCGCTTGATCCTATTCCATCTCATCTACTTCAAGCTATTTCTCCCTTCACACTAGAATTTTTCCCTTAGCATTTAAACAGGCTCGTATAACCCCGCTTCTTAAGAAACCCACTCTTAACCCAACTCTTTTAGGGAAATATAGACCGGTTTCCCTTCTACCTTTCATTGCAAAAACACTTGAACGAGTTGTGTTCAACCAAGTCACTGCCTTTCTCACACAGAACAACCTCCTGGACAGTAACCTATCTGGCTTCAGAAGTGGACATTCCACCGAAACTGCCTTGCTCTCAGTTGTTGAAGATCTAAGACTTGCAAGAACGGCTTCCAAGTCTTCATTACTTATATTGCTGGATCTGTCTGCTGCTTTTGATACGGTCAACCACCAGATTCTCCTGTCAACCCTATTGAGAAAGGGCATCTCAGGAACTGCACTCCAGTGGTTTGACTCTTACCTCTCAGATAGGTCCTTCAAAGTATCTTGGAGAGGTGAGGTATCCAAATCACAACATCTAGCTACAGGGGTGCCACAGGGCTCAGTTCTTCTCTTTTCTGTCTACATGGCTTCACTAGGTTCTGTCATTCAGAAACATGGCTTTTCATATCACTGCTATGCTGATGACACTCAACTCTACCTCTCATTCCATCCTGATGATCTGACGAGCTGCTCGCATCTCAGCATGTCTAGCAGACAATTCTTGCTGGATGAATGACCATAACCTTCAGCTCAACATAGCTAAGACAGAACTGCTTGTGGTTTCAGAAAACCCATCGTTTCATCACAATTTCACCTTCCAGTTAGGCTCATCAACCATAACTCCTTCAAAAACAGCCAGAAACCTTGGAGTTGTGATTGATGATAAGCTGAATTTCTCAGACCACATTACTAAAACTGCCCGGTCCTGTAGATTTGCATTATATAATATTAAGAAGATCAGGCCCTTTCTCTCGGAACATGCAACACAACTCCTTGTTCAGGCTCTTGTTCTGTCCAGACTTGATATGCTTATATGCCTTCTAGAAGCCTGCGTTCTGCAAGTGAACGACGCATTACTGTACCATCCCAAAGAGGCACAAAATCACTTTCACAGACTTTTTTATTAACTGTTCCCATCTGGTGGAATGACCTGCCTAACTCAATCCGAGCAGCTGAATCCTTACCCATCTTCAAGAAACGGCTAAAAACACATCTCTTCCATCTTTATTTGACCCTCTAACTCTAGCACTCTCTATTCTAAATTGATTTGATCTAATCTGTCTTCTTTTTTTTTAAACACAGACACATTTGACCCTCTATCAATTGCATATTTATTCTCTAACTGCTAGCTTTTCTTGTAAAACTAACACTAAGTTTCTTTGTTTCTATATTATATATACTCGTTTTCTGAAAAAAAATTAAAAAAAATAAAAAAAAAATAAAAAAAAATATTCCTACATGTTTTGCATTAGGCTAACCAGGACTTGTAATAGCACTTGCATGTTGTTGCTCTTTTGTTGGTTTTGATTGCTTCTATAATGTTCTCATTTGTAAGTGGCTTTGGATAAAAGCGTCTGCTAAATGACTAAATAAATAAATACAATATGCACGATGTGAAGGATTTCCTTCTCTTTTCATTTCTTTTGTAGCTCAGAGTTCCGTTCCATCTCTCACAGTATCCGCCCGTACTCGGAGCCGCTGAGTCACGTGTTGGCATGTCAACAAACCAGCGTAGCAGGTGAGGAGCAGCAATGTTTGCATACGAGACGTGAAAAGAGCGGAATATACACCCACAGACACGTCCACACTGTTTGAATGCATTAAGCAATGTATTAAGTGTTTACATTTTTTTTACCTAAAGTCTTGATCTTATCAGGCTAGTATCGATCCGATACCAACGTTGGTATCGATACTGTCGATATAAGCATCGATATCTCATTGGAGAAGCCATTTTGCTCGGCTATAGGTCACAATAAGGAAGAAATTACAATCACAAATTCTAAATATCACATTTTTATTTATGTTACAAATGATTCCTTCAAACTAAGACCGATTTCTCCATTATGGTGTTTTTTTTCCTTCCTGTGACCTGTTTTGGATCAAATCCAGAGACCAGCGTTATTGTCTTATCTCTGTTTATGTTTTTATATTCACTGCCATTACTTTTTCCTCACTGACAGCCATGAATATGGCAGATGAGTGGAAAAGTCATGTGATTGTAAAAGATTAATAATAGACTTTTAGTTTTAAGGAATAAAAGACTTGCCATATTTCATTCTCACGCATTTTCTCATTATTGATTACATACAACAACAATAATTAAAATGCCACTACAGCCACTTAAACGGGGTGTAAAATAACACTTTTTGCTTTAAACATGCATTTGTGTCTATTCCTTAATATAGCATAATGCAATATCCTTTAAATCCCACCTCATTAACATGGAAATGTGTGACTGATGTACGACTAACCGTCCTAACCTGCTCAATAAACCCTTAAAGAATGTTGCAATATAAACTCAATCCACACCCATTTCTTTTAAACACCAGCCGGTTGCATAAGAGATTCAAACTGTGAATTAACCCTCATGTAAACATGTTCAACATTTGTTAGAATGTCTAGCTGTATAACGTACAAATGTACAATGTGAATTAGCTGATAGGAAGTCATGCATTGTACAGTACACCCTAAAAGAGCAAATTAATTACAGTACATCAACAATACATGTAGACGTCTGCACTGTTCTGAACTGCATTAGACTGATTACACTGGCAGCATATAAAACAATGAGATCTGAGCTGAGCTTGTTTTAGGCTCAAAATATGCATGTTTAATGGTAACTGGAATCATAAAGCAACAAGCTTTTTATTTTTTAAGCAAACTGAATTATGATGGGTGCAAATGCATTCACATTTGAGTCATGCTATATCTGTTCTAAAGTGTTTCAAAATAACACACAATGTGAATGCCAAAATTATGTCGAAATGACTAAAAAGTTGTTTAAACGTCCAACTTTTCATTTTGAGAAATGGCTGATTTGTTTACATTTTGGTAAACACAATGAAATGAGAATGCTTTACTTCAAAGCCCATGCGGCGCTTGTTGATAAGCTTCAATTTTCACAAACCAATTCTGTTTGTTATTCTCAGATCAGATTCATTTCAGAAACTGGTGCAAGAACACCCTGTGAGCTTAGAGGGTCAGTCAGTGTGGTGGAAACTGGTACCAGCCAGCGGAAAGTAGATAATGTCAAGTCTATGTTGGACACCCACACTGCTGCTATTTCACAACTCCAGGGGACTGACGGATCAGAATACACACACCACATGTCCTTTCATCACAGCATAGGAAATACTAGATTTCCTTCTTATCCTGTACAAATACAAATTATAGGTTCTAATTAGCAAAATATATATATATACATATGTTTGAGGACAAAAAACAATGGAAATGGAAAAGAAAGTCTACAGCATATCCACAGAATCCCTCAAAGCTTTATGTGAACATGAGACGTCTACAAATATGCATACCAGTTTGACAGACTATGTGGCGCTGATGAGCAATACGTTCACACACATACCACACACCCATCATCTACCAAAGAGGTCAATTGGGGTAACACCACTGGGAAATGGCTCATCAATGGATATTTTGGGATAAAAAGATGACTGAAACATAAGCATTTTTATTCAAAGAAAATGCAAAGACTTACAATAGCAATAACTTTCAATCAGTCACCTCCTGCATTACTATAAACCTATATTTTTTTGAAAATCTTAATTTACATGACACTGCTTCCAAACAGTTATTCATTTCATTTTTAGAAAATTATAAAATCATCTTTATATATGTACATACAAACACATGGATGTAAAAATGCACAGCTCTTGCATTTCTTAAGAAAACGCTTCATTCATATCATCACTGATAAAGGGGCGCATGCCAGCACTGCTAGCAAAAGAGAAACCCATTCTTGATTTAAATGACCTTAATTGTTCGGTCAGAAGATGAGGTGATCAAGTCCTGGGGTCAGATTTGCCGCAAATGGCACAAAGAAACAAATTAAGACAGCGGACAGGGCCAGAGGACTGGCTCAGGGCTGGGTGTCGGCGTGGCAGCGGTGAGCAAGTGACGCTTCTTTCCTAAAACGCAGGCACGTGGGTATATTGTTCTGAATCGCTGCTGTCCCAGATCAGGTCTACACGGAGAGCGAGCTCCTTGAAGGGCGGCCGAAGACTAGGATCATTGTCCCAGCATTCCTGCATGATCTCGCACATCTAAAAGAATTCAGAAAGTGATTATTTAACTCTGTCTTGAAATTTTAAATCAGTGATTATGGGCACTTCATTTAATTGAATAATAACTTTTAAAACTTTGGGGTCGGCACGATTTTTTAAATGTTTTTTAATAAAAATATACCATACAACAGTAATATTATGAAAAATAAAATAAATTAAATTTAAAATATCTTTTCTCTTAAAAAAAAAAGAAAAAAAGAAGTAATTTATTCCTGTGATGCAAAGCTCAATTTTCAGATCCTTCAGAAATCATACGTCATATGTGACCCTGGACCACAAAACCAGTCTTAAGTCCCTGAGGTATATTTGTAGCAATAACCAAAAATACACTGTATGCAATACATAATTGATATTTCTTTAATGCCGAAAATCATTAGGACATTAACAGAGATCATATTCCATGAATATATTTTGTAAATTCCCTACTGCAAATAAATCAAAACTTAATTTGATTAGTAATATGCATTGCTAATAACTTCATTTGCAAAAATGTATAGGCAATTTTCTCAATATTATTTGCACCCTCAGATTCCAGATTATCAAATAGTTGTATCTCGGCCAAATATTGTCCTAATAAACCATACATCAATGAAAAGCTAATGTATAAAGCAGCTTTCAGATGATGTATAAATCTCAATTTCGAATTGACTGGTTTTGTGGTCCAGGGTCACATATAATGCTTTCTTAGTGCTCAAGAAACATTCCTTAATATGAGTTTGGAAAACAGTTGTGCTGCTTAATTTTGTGTAAGCTGATGTTCAGGATTCATTGAAGACAAATACAATAATACAAATCTTTTTAACATTTCCCCCCCTTTCTTTTAAAACTTCATCAGGATTGAATGTGTACAATATAATGTATGGGGTACAAAAGTCAAATGTCTGCAGATTACTATTAGCATTCTATATGTAACAATACATTTGCTTAATGTTTGTGAATAAATCTTACGACACTGTACATTAGAAGTCAGGATAATAATCTGAATAAGATGGCATTGTATTGTGAAAAGTGGTACCTCTGAAGGACAGCCCATTGGCTGGGGTAAACGGTTTCGTGTTTTCAAGAGCTCGACGAGATGATAGACTATCGTTTGTCCCTGCTTGTCACCTCCCATCATACTCATAAATACCTAAACACAACGAAACAGAGATTCGTACATTTCCACAATTGTAAGAGGCATCGTTGACTGGTTATATAGACTTGCCCCATGTGATTTACAGAACCAAAGTAATTCAAAACAAGCCGCTGTTAAAGGTTGCCATTGTGACGGGAAGGGGAGTCACAAATGCTGAACCCCCCCCAAGAAACCACAAAGAGCAGCAGTGATACTTACTGTAGGTGGGCTACAGAGCTTGTCACTGTATGTAAAAAGTTCATACAGAACCACTCCAAAACTCCAGATGTCTGATGAGAACTTGCTCTCAGTTAGAGACTCTGGTGCATACCTGTCGAACGAACACAAATTTAACTACCTAACGAACACAAGCACATCATTTCATGTCACTCAAACTTGTATGACTAAACAGAGAACCCTTCTGCTGAACATCTTTTGTGTTTGAACAAGTCATATAGGGTTTGAATGAAAACAAACAAAATAAAACATACCAGAATATTGGACTCTCTCCAGGTTCTTTAACCTTGTAGTACTCTTTGCCCTGAGGTAAAACCTTGGTCAAGCCAAAGTCGCCAATCTTAACCTTGAACTCACTTTCCACTAGAATGTTACGTGTGGCCAGGTCTCTGTGAATGTACCGCTTTGTTGCAAGGTATTCCATGCCCTGTAGAGACATAACAGGAGATTCAACATTGATGTGGGCAGAAGAGAATGCAATAAAGGGAAAGGCATGCAAGTTTGGACAGTAAAACTACACGTTTGAAATAAAGAGAAAGAAACAAGAGGCTTAAACACCAAAATTTGTAAAGACATAAGTTATTTCTGATATATGAGAGTTGTCCTCAACATTAGAGTCCACAACAATATTCAAAGACCTCATGACTTTTTAGCTGGATTAGGATAAAAAGTATTTTTTATAGATCTGCATAATTATACAAAGTATACACTCACTGGCCACTTTATTAGGTACACCTTGCTAGTACCGGGTTGGACCCCCTTTTAGCTTCAGAACTGCCTTAATTCTTCGTGGAATAGATTCAACAAGGTGTTGGAAACATTCCTCAGAGATTTTAGTCCATATTGACACGATAGCGTCACAGAGTTGCTGCAGATTTGTCGGCTGCACATCTATGATGCGAATCTCCCGTTTCACCACATCCCAAAGGTGCTCTATTGGATTGAGATCTGGTGACTGTGGAGGCCATTTGAGTAAAGTGAACTCATTGTCATGTTCAGGAAACCAGTCTGAGATGATTTGAGCTTTGTGATATGGTGCATTATCCTGCTGGAAGAAGCATCAGAAGATGGGTACACTGAAGTCATAAAGGGAAGGACTGTCAGTAACTATACTCAGGTAGGCTGTGGCGTTTAAACGATGCTCAATTGGTACTAAGGGGTCCAAAGTGTGCCAAGAAAATATCCCCCCTCACCATTACACCACCACCACCAGCCTGAACCGTTGAGACAAAGCAGGATGGATCCATGCTTTTAAGTAGCATTTTTGTTCATCAAATCGAGACTCATCAGACCAGGCAACGTTTTTTCAATCTTCTATTGTCCAATTTTGGTGAGCCTGTGCTAATTGTAGCCTCTGTTACCTGTTCTTAAGTGACAGGAGCGGCACCCGGTGTTGTCTTCTGCTGCTGTAGCCCATCTGCTTCAGGGTTCGACGTGTTGTGCGTTCAGAGATAGTATTCTGCATACCTTGGTTGTAACGAGTGATTATTTGAGTTACTGTTGCCTTTCTATCATCTCTAACCAGTCTGCCCATTCTCCTCTGACATCTGACATCAACAAGGCATTTTCGTCCACACAACTGCCGCTCACTGGATATTTTCTCTTTTTCAGACCATTCTCTGTAAACCCTAGAGATGGTTGTGCGTGAAAATCCCAGTAGATCGGCAGTTTTTGAAATACTTAGACCAGCCCATCTGGCATCAACAACCATTCCACGTTCAAAGTCACTTAAATCCCCTTTCTTCCCCATTTTGATGCTCGGTTTGAACTTCAGCAAGTCGTCTTCACCACATTTAGATGCCTAAATGCATTGAGTTGTTGCCATGTGATTGGCTGATTAGCAATTTGTGTTACAAAGCAATTGAACAGGTGGACCTAATAAAGTGGCCGCTGAGTGTATATTTACTATAAAAATGCCCATGAAGTCTTGGAATGCAGGTTCTTCCAAGAAAAAATTATATTTGGAATTTTAATGGTTTTATTTAGTTTCAACGGTTGTTTTGTCTTATTTTAAATCATTTTAAGTCACCTCGAGGCCCTGGGTTGAGAACCATGGATGTAAAAGGAAAAGTCATCATTACCTTGCATATTTGAGATGCATAATGCAGAAGTTTCTTGTGGTCGATCCGGTCTTTGTTCTTGTTGAGATAGTCCCGCAGACTGCCGTGAGGCAGGTACTCCATAACCAATCTTAAGTTTCTCCTTCCTAAGAGAACAAAAAAATCATGCTAAAGCTTATGAGTCAAAATAAAAAACAGAAGCAGAAATCTGATGCATTTCTTCAAAAAAACAAAAATAAAATAGACAACCCTCTTTGACTTGAAATGTTTCACATTTCCTGTTTTCAATGCGTGAAAAAACTGACAGCCTTAACAGTGTTCTGCTTTTCACTTGACAAGACTGGACTGAGCACTATGCTTTAAGAATGATCATCTAACCAGTTTCAGACAGATGGCAGAAGTTAAGATCAAATTCCGAAATATAATATCTTTTCTTCGGTAATATGATGTACATCTGAGTGAAACGGATTGTCCAAATAAACACTTGATTCTCTCCATCAGTTGTTGATTGTATGGAGGCAGATCTGAATGTGAGATTGCAGTCGATTTCAAGAAAGAGGAGTTTTAGTGGATGATTGGATCTCATTTCACTGAAAGACTGAGAATTCTTTTTTTTTAAATGAAGCATATACATGAATGGAATGTTCGCGATACAATCAATAACATGCATTTAGAAAATGTTCATGCTTTAATATGTTTTGATATGTTTGAACTGCAAATTTTCATACGCAGTCTTTTATAAATGCAGTTATTGTGCTGATCTGTCAATTGAGAGACTGAAGCTGAATTTGATCTTAATTAGAGGAATATTAATATTAACCAAAATATGGCCTTTATGATGCCTAGTCACTGGCATTCAAAAAACGTCAGTTTGGTCAATGCTGAAAAAATGAGTGGAAATGTGTATATTCTGGTTTGAATATTGGGGTATATGTCCTCATTCCACGGGTTTAATTCTTTGATTCATAGCAAGCAATTGAACTAAGTGTGAAAACAGCCTTAAATATGACCGAATGTGCTAATGCAGCATACTGTACTAGACTTTTTCATAATTACAAAAATATCAGTCAGCCAAATATATAAAATTCAATTTGAAACAACATTTACTGGAAGCTCAAAAAATGCAACACTCAAGGATGTGGAAAGAAAATGGGCTGCCATTCAAGTTCTGTGGAAACGTGTGGGCCTGTGACGCAAAGTAAGAGGTTTCTCAACACAACTTCCAATCCCATACCTGCACTGTAGCACACGCCTTTGTATTTCACAATGTTTTCATGCTGGAGAGATTTGAGGATCTCGATTTCCCGCTCAAAGTCACGGATGTGCTCAGTAGTGCTGTGCTGCAATTTTTTCACAGCCACAACTTCTCCGGTGTTGTCCTGCAGGGGGTCGTACCTGCACATTTCCACACTGCCAAAATTTCCCTGAAACAGGACATAATTACTGGTTTTATCACACAACTACCGATTGTTTATTTGTACTATTTTCCACATACTTAATTAACTGTGGTAACAGAAATAGTCACAAACACTATTTTTTAGAGCTTAACTTCTTTAGGCATTAACGAAATAAACAAAATCGACAATTCATATAAACACAACCTTTCAAAAGCCTCTTATGCTCGATGCTTTACTTGTGTGATCAAAATTACAGTAAAATTTGCATTATTGTGAAGCATTAATACAATTTAAACAGTTTTTCATATATTGTGAAATGTAATATACTCTTGTGATTGCAAAGCTAATTTTTAGCAGCAGCCTTTACTGCAGTATTCTTAGTGCTCAATAAACATGTATTATTATTAACAATGTAGAGATGAATGATGCTGCTTAATATTTTAGTAGAAACTGTGACAGGATTCCTTAAAGAATAGAAAGCTCAAAACAAGTCTTTTCTAACATTTGTAACATTATAAATGTCTTTGCTGTCACTTTTGAACAACTTACCGCATCCTTGCTGAATACAATTATTAATATCTGTCAAGAAAAACACTACTAAAAAATGAAACGGTTAGTGATCCCACATGGATGCTGATGTCTACCTTGCCGAGCAGCTGCAGGAAAATGAGATGTCTCTCCTCGAACTGCACTAGATCCTCGTTCTGAAACGCTCCAGTACTGAATCCAGATGCTCCTGCTCTGCTGGGTAAAATGTCACTCTCCTTCACGATCTCATAATCTGAGAACACATTTCACAGCAATTACAAGAATGAGAAACAACACAATTAAATGGTGACATGTCAAAATGGCAGTGGGATTGTGTGACTGTACTGACCTGGGCAGAAGAGACTGTTGAGGTCTCGTATGATGGATCTGAATGAAGGTCTAAACGTCGGCTCGTAGTCCATGCAGCTGTTGATCAGGTTAGCGAGCTCCGTCCACTTGGGAGCAGATATTTGGTGACGGTTTTCATAGAACAAGTGTTTCTGAAACGAGGAATACAAAGACATTGTTCTTCAAAAGGCCCGGATTATTCTTTTAACAGCAATTCTTACAGCGAACAGGTTTTTTCATTTATATTTATTGTGGTAGTATAATGAGGACACAAGTATTGCTTTACCTTGGAACTGTCCATGTTGGCAAGTGGCTTTTCTCCTCCACTGCAAATCTCCCATAATGTTGTACCAAAGCTCCATTTGTCTGAGGCAAGACTCAGGTTTTTAGGGTCTAGGATGCATTCAGGGGGCACCCAGGGGATTCGCTCCACCAGAACTACAAAAATATTGGCAATTAATTAAAAGTTTATTTTTAAATGCAAACATTTGAATCAAATGTGGCCATTTATCATCTATTACCATGAGACCAGTGGTCGGATTAAATATTTTACATGATCTGCACGGGGAAAGTAAATTCTCCCATCTGGCCGTAGTTCTTTTTTTTATTTGTTCAAAGCTTTGGATCAAACGTGTTAAACAAAGGTGATATCATTTAGTAAATATAATTGACCAAATATGTTTACATGTTATTTGCATGCAATACATTGTGGTGATACAAAGGTTGCACTGGACACCCACATCGGTGGACCACTACATGTGACAGAACACATCTTTACCATATAAAGGATTATTCTCTGGATTATTAGTGTTTTTTTAACACTGGGGTTTAATGTTGTTTTGGACCTCACTGATTGACACTGTGTGGGAAAAAAATACATTGTGTGGATTTAAATACAGCTAAATATTTTTAAATCCTCTTTCATTAAAAACATACAAACTTGGAGCAACAAGTGGGTAAGTAAATGACCACAACATTTGTATTTTTGGGTGAAACCATCCCTTTGACTATTTACTGCAAACAGGAACAATTATTGGAAAATATGCCCTCTACTGGTAAGTGTGAAAATATGTTTATGCTAAAATAGTTCTAGCATTGACATTCTACTTCATAGTACCTGGAAAAGCATTTTGTTTTGTTGTTTAATTTGAATTTATTTTGTTATTAATAAATAATTTTTTGTTATTATTATCCATTTTGTTAAGTGCATTGAGCTTTTTTGTACTAAATTACAGTCTGAGGTAATAAAAAATATTTTTAGTGATGCTATGATTGAGACCCTCTGATTTTTAGATTCAAAACATTTATTTAAATTATTTAAATAATTTGTTATGCCTTTCATTAAACACACACAAACATATATATATATATGTAAATAAAGTTCAATCTTACATATTTTTCCCAAATAAACAATGCCTTTTATCTATTTCTGACAATCAACAGTCTAGAAGGCATTGATTTCTACTGGACAGTAGCACGGGAGCTGCGAGAAGTTTTGTTTATATGCGTATGCAGAGTTTTCAGATCTGATATGAGTTTCTGATATGTTGATGCACATTTTTGTGGCTAAACCACATTTGACCACCAGACTGGATATGATGCGTTCAAAACTGTGAAATTACTGAAGAACAGTCTGAGAATTTTATATTTTTCCATTCAAATATTATTCTTTAAACACTTTTGTTTTTAAACGAGGGGTTATTTACCATTACATTCAAATTAATTATTTTATAATTGGTAATTATTTACATTGATTAGCCCTAGAAATTAAATGTCTTTCTTTCACTTGTTTTGAGTGGATACACTCACACACTCATTCACTTTATAATGGTGAACAATTAGAGAGTCGCGGTGCGTCACGACCGGCGTGAAAGTTCAGTGCGACTGCCACTAGGAAGATGAAATGCGATAAATCGCATGCAAATGTCAGAGATAGTGAAAATGCAGCTAGATTCACACAATTTCTCCCAAGAACCTTCACACTTTTGACTCACTCTCTCTGGGCAGGACTGTGATGCTGATGCCAGGGTCACTTAGTTTGATGAATGGAGGGTTTCCCGATGTCCTGTCCTCCTCTCTGATCAAAAGGATGTTTTTTGCACACACATTCCCATGAGCCAGATTCTTCTCCTCCTGTGTGTGAAAGAACAAAAAGCATTAGTCAATCCCGGCTCACAAGCCCACGTGGGTTATTCCTGAATTGTTAGTGTTTCTCACCAAAAAGAGCATAGCCCAGGCGAGCTGCTTGGCCACTTCCAGCTTCCACAGGATATTAAGTGATATTGAGTTCTTGTTTTTCTTCAGGTATGTGTCCAAGGACCCAAACTTCACATATTCCTGCACCATGATGTCTAAGACAAAAACCCCACAAGCTGAAGTATGCAGCGGTAAATCCTTTTGGTCACATGTGAGCAGTGTGAACACTTACTCTCCTCTCCGCACACACAGATACCGTAGGTCAACACCAGATGCTTGTGGGTGAGCTGGCTCATCATGCTGGCTGCCTCAAAGAAAGACTGAAGAAACCACACGGTACATCAGTTAATCAAGCACAAACAAGCTTGTTTCCTGCAGTACACCGAGATGTGTCAACACTTATTATAACATTTTACATTAAATGGATCTTTTAATAGAAAAATTAGTTACTTTGAATATGGGGTGTTTAAAGTCACCTCATAGTTCAATTAGTTTTTAATTTCAGAAAGTCACAATTCAATAACAAAATGAATCCAGACTCGTCTTACCTCAGAGTAATTTCTATGGGCTTTGTCCAAGACCTTGACAATGACTTCAGTCTTATGGGTTTCTCCGTAGTCTCCCTGCTCTCTCCGAATCCCTTTGAAGATCTTCGTGAAAGTCCCCTGACCTTGACTCTCGCCCTGTAGCACACAGTTACATAATACTTTTCAAAGTTTGGGGTCAGTAAGATAACTTAATATATTTTAAATTAAGTCTGTTTTGCTCACTAAAGGGTGCATTTATTTGATCAAAAATAAGGTAAAACAATACTATGAAAATATTACAATTTATTATTATATCTTTTTATCATTATATCTTATCAATGTTAAAAAAACGGTTATTCATTATCTAAACAATATTTCTGTAGAATGTTTTCAGTATTCCTTGAAAATAGCATTTAAACAGAAATTGCTTCTTTTTTTTTACATTAAGTCACTTTTTCAATTTAATGTGGCCTTGTTAAATAAAACTATTAAATTGCTTTCAAAACAAACAAACAAAATCTTACTGATCCCAAACTTTTGAATGACAGAGTAACATATAACTCAGATTGTTGTACACAACCACTGTTCACACGTATAAGATAACAGGAAGCTTACGAGATCAAGGTCTTCTTTCTTGATTTTATGAAACACCATCTGACTGATGTTGTGTCTCTGATGTTGTGAGGAGGTCAGGGAAACCTCTGAACCCCGATGACTCCGGCATACCAACAAACTCGACTTCTCTGTTTACATCAAACACACAAGGCAAAAGGGTGTCAGGATGATACATTTATGGTAAAAGGGATAAATATAATACATTTTCACAATCTAAAAGACTGTTGTTTTCCAGATGCTGGCATTGTACAGTTGTACATTTGTGGTACTTATATGCAGGCCCGGATTAAGAACATATAGGGCACTGGAGCTATATCAAACCCAAAAGGCCCCCTTCATAGTAGCCTATCCTGGTGCCACAACATTTTCTACCACAGGAAAGATTTGTGTCTAAAAAAAAATCTCCAACACAGAGATACAGTGAGTATGCATACTACATATTCCAGGCTACAACAAATTAATAATATAAATACATTAATACCAGATACTTTAAGTCAAAACAAACAAGTGTCCAGAAACTTTTGAGCATATATAGCTCCCTTTAACTATATTTTTTATTATAAGGTCTTCTTTCTGGGCCTAGAAAGAGGAGAATCATCAGGGCTGGACTGGTGCTAAAATTCAGCCCATCTGGCCCACACATTCCCAAACAAATGTTTTGATGGGGTTAGGGCAATTATTAAACTGTATAGTATTAGGAAACTTTAACACTTTATTTAATATAAGCTAAGCAGCCTATAATAATTTCATGACATTAATAACAAATATAATTAATGCCATATTTCACAGTATCAGTAACTGCATGGTAAATAGGTGTGGTGCTGTGGATTAAATTGAGTATGTAAACTGAAGTGTCCAAGTAAACTGTACAAACTGTAAATAAGCAAAGCTATTCAATCTGGTTTTTGCTAGCTTCACCAAAGACTTTGCTGTTCACAAGTGTTACAAGTGTCAAAAAATGTTACAAGTGGCATGTGTTGAATTCAAATTGATAAAGCACTGGTTATCATTTTAATAAAGTGGCGAAAGCGTCGAGCTACAGTCGTTGTCCCAGTCCAGCTTTTCCCTTGCGCTGCGAGATTTAATCAGGTAGCACAGTTTCATCACTTTACCTTTATTGTTTGTTTCCCATGCACTTCACAGTAAACCTGAGACAATTAAAAGAAAACCACAACTCAAGTATAAACGAGCACAATTGTTTTTTTTATTGCTCATACCTTCTGGAGAGAAATAGCACAGACACTGGCCAAGGATGAATCTTTATAGTATGTTTATGTCGAGAGCTAATGTACACATAAAAAACGAAATATACTTTGGGCTTTAATAACAGCCCTTAATAAGTGGGAGCATGTTGAGGTTTCTGTGATCAGCCCACCGGGCAAATTTTGGGTGAACCCGATGGCATCAACCTAGGTCTATTATTTTCCTTTCCTCAACAGCCAATCAGAGGCCCCCTCCATCTGTGGGCCCTCGGGCTTCAGCCCAGCCTAGCCCCTATGTTAATCCAGCCCTGCTTATATATCATATTACCATGATGAGAATATCAGGTCTTTACTGACCTTTGGCCTTTGGTGGACAGCACCTGCTGAACTGAAAGACGACACCGTCTGATTTCACCGTTTCCTTCTGGTAACATTTGAGCAGCTCCTTTAAACTTATAAAATTCCTTTTGGTTCCACTAAGATTGTAGTCACCATTTTCAGACCTGGTGATCAGACAGTGCTTGTACTCTACATTCTCATACGCCTGATGGAAAGAAAAGATGATGTCAAGAAAAGAACCATTCAAAGGTTTAGGGCAAGTAAGATCTTGGAGTAAGTATCAGAATGATTCCTGAAGGATCATGTGACACTGAAGAAATGGCTGCTGAAAATTAAGCTTTGTCATCACATGAATAAATACAATTTTAAAATACATTTCAAACAGAAAAATATTATTTAATAATATTTCACAATATTACAGTTTTAACCACATTTTAGATCAAATAAATGCCATTTCAAAACCATAAAAAAAATTGTAACAACCCCCAAACTGTTAAGCGGTAGGGTATACAGTGGAGGAATATTCATTCTTAAGTATAAATTGCTAAACTGACAATTTATTCTGTTTTGTTTAATTAATAAGCACTTCGCAAAAACGCACCCCAACAGCAAGAGTCAGGAAGTATTTGTTGAAGTCTTTGGGGCTGCACCGGAGCACGTATAGACATCTCTGGTTCCCTGACTTGTGTAGTTTACTGACTGCAAACTCCATTCTGTCAACACAAGCAGTGAAAACAATGATAATGCTTACAAATTATGCTTGGATGCAAATCTTCGGAGAATTTGATGAATCATTTTACTGGAGCCTTAATAATCCAAATATAAATCAGGGCCAAAAACGGTGCTCTGAATAAATTCTTTCATTTTCGTTCATAAGAATTCCCTTTAGTGCTTACGATATTGGCCCGTGGCAGTAGCTCTCAATGGCCTCCAGCAGATGGGGTGGAACAACATCCTTGCAGAGGTAGTGATGGGCATCCATGGTCAGTCTGTAGTAACCATCAATTAAAGATGTAAAAGACAATGCCTCCATTGAGGAGGAGAACACCAGCTCCTGTTGAAAAAAATAATCCCATTTTAGTACATGATCTTTAAATATTCTTCTCACCGATAAAGAGCAGGAAGAAGTCCAGAAGTTCAAAGGCACTGTAAGCCACTTTGACATGGTGTAACAATCAAAGGATATCCCAGTGAACAATGCAGCAGAGTTTCTCTCCTACAACAGACTTACTTGAGTTTTTCCATCCTGTCTGTTGATGGAAACAATGTGGTTCATGTTGGTACCATCTTCGCTGGCTTGTCTGATACTGATATCGACAACTTCCCCAAAATCACAATACGTCTGCAGGTCCTTGTGAGAAAGTACAATAGTGTTATTGAAATTTCACTAGCAGAAAAAGAAACCACCCTCTACATTTTGGCAGGAGTACAGAAATATTAATAAACACAACAAGACTGGTATTTCCTTCTGGGTAAGCCAATGTATTCAAGGCTGCAATTTAATTCTTTCAATTCAGTTTTTTTTTCTATCTAAAGCAAAAAAAGACTTGATTTGAACAACAGTTAAAATATATTTAAATACAAAGCTGTTATTTTAAATAGCAATCATTTCACAAAATGACTGTTTTTGTACTATATTTTGGTCAAAATGCAGACTTGGTAAGCAAAAATTGTAAAAAATTCAAAACATTTCAAGAATTATTTTACTGACCCTAAACCTTTGAACTATAGCATTAAATGGTTTTCAAACTATTTGTGTAAATTTGCTGGGAGGAATAAGAACCGAATGTTTGAGGACAATCAGTGCTGCCTTGAAAACACTGTAATATCAAATTAAATATAATTTTGCAATATCAAATTTAAAAATGGTTAGTAAAAAAAAAAAACGAAACAAGTTACTGGTGTCTAGACCTCCACTAATCTAAAGACAGATCCGTTTCATCTGAAGTCAGCAGGCTCTCATAAAGAGTTCATAATGTCAAAGCAGTTTAAATATTTACTCATATCACAAAAAAAAAAAATTGAGCTCATATCAACTTCAATCACACTACTACTATAAAACTTGCTTTGTGCATCAGCATAGCCAAAGGGTAAATGTTATTTTGAAGTACTCATGAATTTCAGTTCAACATTTGAAATCAGTTACCTCAGACTGTGTTTCGTTGTGTCGTTCTCTGCACCACTGGATGCCATTGTCTGCGGAGACGATGATGGTGACCTGATCTCCCGAGTGCTCTTTGACCTGGAAGTGTTCAGTGTAGAAGCCAGAGTCCAGAGACTCCAGGCTCATCAGGTATTTGAGCTTTAGGTCGCGTGCTGAGGCTCGGCACTGGCTGAGCTGCTGTACGACTTTCCGAAAGCGATAGCGGATGCGTTTTCTTGTGACAAAATGGTAGTCTTGGATTCGCTCCCTCATGTCTTTAGGGAGGAAGAACTTGTAACTGTGAATAAAGCAGATTATAAGAGTTAGTATAAAATATATATATTTTTAGGTAGTCTATGATGGATGGAGGCTTGTAGAAGTCTTTGTACCATTTGGGTTTTTAATATTAGATTTTATATTTATATGTTTTTATATTGGTCCCATGGCCCAACACATGTGACCAATGTTTAACCATGTCTTTACCATGACACGATTACAAATTCAAAAGGCTTAAACAAACATAAACATGAAAATACCACCGAGGGAAGGAAGTGATTAACTTAATTACACAATGGTGATGAACTAAATACAAACAGGAGTGCATGTTAATGAATGTCTAAGGAAATTGAAAACTAGAACAAAGCCACTGGAAGGCAAGCCTAAAAAAACGCTAACGCTCCAGCTTTGGTGGTATGCAGGGAAGGAGACCAGGCATCGTTTTTTTAAATGGATGTCATATGGAGGAGTGGCTTCTCTACGCTGAATGAACAGCTTTTGTTTGCCAATCTTCAACATGGTTTACACTAAACAATACTTTCATTGGGAACTATATGTAGATTTTACCCTAATAAGAAAAAAAATTATTTATGCCCAATAATGCTGTTTTTATTTAAATGAACAGAATAAAACTTAATCTTAAATTGCAGTGACCGCCAATTTGTTCTCTTTTTTTACTTTGCTACATAAATTGTAATTGAAATCTTGGCACTGATTGTCAATGCCATTGTATGGCTAACTTGGTTCATGTGAGGCATCTCAGCCCTTACGCTTTATGCCATTACGCTTTATGCCAACCTCATGTTTTTCTAGATTAATTTTTTGTTGTTGCATTTTTGCCTTTATTATGATAGGACAGATCAGAGCTGACAGAAAGCGACATGGGAGAAAGAGAGGGGGCAGGATTCAAACTCGGGACTGCCCACAAGACTATCGGTGCTGATCAATGGTAGAATTCTTTAAAATAACATGACAATTTTACTTTAAATAATAAAATTAATTTATGGCGTTTTCCACTGCGTGGTACTAATCCGCAAGGCACGGTTCAGAACGGCATGGCTCGTTTGCATTTCCACTGCAGTTAAGTACCGCGTTAGAGTGGGTGGGATTATTCACGGGTCATTATAGTTGCTCTGCCTCTACTGCTGTGACTCCTGAAAAACTTTAATTCCAAGTTGCTCCATCACACTCTCGCTGGATCCGCTCCTCTGCTATCAACGAGAGGAACGTCTGTACTTCCTCAACAGATAACAAAACGCATATTGCTTGGTTGTTAAAAGAAAGGTGAGCTCATTCAAAACAGTAGCGTTCGATCCTTCGCTGGCTGGGCTGATTTAAATCTAGCGGGTCTGTTGTGTCTCGTGCCCCAAGTTCAATGACGCAGAAAGAGACAATTTTCTCCGGCCAGTGATCAGCAGAGTTTACATGTCACGTTTTGGTAACGGTATGGTTCGCTTGGCACCTCGGCTGAGGTGGTACAAAAAAAAAAGTGAGCCATACTGAACCGTGCCATACCATGTAGTGGAAAAGTGCCAATAGTAACTATTCAGTACAATGGTGTTCAGTGAAAATCAAAAGCTTATACCGAACTGACCAAATGTTTCTCAAGATATTAAAGGGAACATTCACCCAAAAATAAAAATTCTGTCAACGTTTACTCACCCTGAAGTTGATCCAGACCTGAATTAATTTCTTTCTTCTGATGAACACACAAAAATGTTCGTAACAGTTGACAGTAGCCATTGACTTCCATAGTTTAAAAAAATACTGTGGAAGTCAGTGTCTACAGTCAATTGTTTGGTAGTAAAAATGTCTTGTTTTGTGCTCAACAGAAGAAACAAACTGACTGAATTTTCATTTTTGGGTGAACTATCCCTTTAATCAGTTTAATCTAAAGTCTTACACTAAAATGCTGAATATAATGAATTATTTAGGTTGTGTCTATAATGGATAAGAAATCAGAAATGTTTGGAAAAAAAGGCAAATGTGTCCATAACAGCAGATATATGGCACTGACACGCCTAAATATTAAGAAGGTCATCACATTACTAATACCTAATATCATTATAGATGTCCAATGGGGAGCACTGCTTCTCCTTGGCAATCCTCATCATGTCCAGCACAGCCATGCCAAGGCACTCCTCCTGAACCTCATGGGCACTGGATAACTTCACCCAGCCGTTCACAAAGTCGCTCCTCCACTGCAATAAAACAAAGAGGAAAAACCCATATCTGTATGACAGTCTACAAAAATGTGTGAAAATCAGCGAGAGTGAGAGTTGAATGACATGATAGTAACTGGGTACAAGGTTTAAACAGTTAAGTCATCTTTAACCCTGGGTTAAAGCCCCGATATACTTCAAACGAGATCGAAGAACGAACTGATATGACAATTTCAAACAAAATCAGGCCGAATCTAAATATGTTTAGTTTGTTTCGGGAGTTCAAAACCGCTCACCAGCGCAAACTTTCTGGGGGAGTTTGTTTTGGCTTCTAAACACCTTTGAGCTACCATTGGTCCGTGGAGATTACGCAATCGGTGGGTGTGTTCTGGAACTCCACCTTCTTTGATGTGCGATTTTTTCCCCCCGGTTCATTTCTCATTCAGCGGAGGTCAGGCAGGAGAGCAACATCTCCAAGTCACTAGCAACATAAATACACTATGTCAAATAGCTGAGCTGCCACAAATATATCCGCACCTGTACAATCGCTCGCCGAGAGACTTTAAAGATTCAGAGAAAGCACTTAATTCCTAGAAAGAAATTGAAACAATTGCAAGCTTGGTGTTGACGAGCCGGAGTTATGCAAAAAGTGACGTAGCAAGTTTGCCAAAGCCATGGAAAGAATTAAAGGAAAGAGTTGACCACAGTTCATCTTCGTAACCGACTTGAGTGGGCAAATGCTCACATTCGATGGCGTCTGGCACTTTGGAGAGGTGTTCTCTTCACGGATGAATCCCGGTTTTCACTGTACAGGGCAGATGGCAGACAGCGAGTATGGCGTCGTGTGGGTGAGCGGTTTGCTGATGTCAACATTGTGGATCGAGTGGCCCATGGTGGCGGTGGGGTTATGGTATAGGCAGGCGTATGTTATGGACAATGAACACAGGTGCATTTTATTGATGGCATTTTGAATGCACAGAGATACCGTGACAAGATCCTGAGGCCTATTATTGTGCCATTCATCCACGACCATCACCTCATGTTGCAGCATGATAATGCACGGCCCCATGTTGCAAGGATCTGTACTAGTGGTGGGCCGTTATCGGCGTTAACGTGAGACTCTTATCGACGATAAAAAATATCGCCGTTAATCTATTCTCAAAGTTGGGTTGGGAGCTGGGTCTATACTCACGCAAGCTATGATGACTTTCACCCTGATATTTTAGCGGATGTATACCTAGCCGAATTGCACTGTAGGGGGCGAGCGAGTCTTGAACTAGAGGCTCGCAGTCCGTGATGGACAGATTGTTAACGGCTGGTCTATGTGGTAATACAATCGGGCAGGACATCCAAACGCTCACCTATCATTCATCAACCTCAAATATGGCTTTTCATCTGAAAGATGTATGTAGCAACTTTACATGGCGCTCAATATGATGTTAACCTAGAGAAATGTGCGCTATTGAAGTGTTTGTGTGGGCAGCGTTTGCTCCGGTGCGCTCACTTGCTCTTAAAATCTCCGTCATTTTTGGTCATACAGATAAAAGTAGCCTAATACATCTTTCGAATCTGTAAAGACTCTACGTTATTTGTGTGCACTCAGAATAACAACGAAACGTTGCGCTTTTAAGCAAACAGGATGCGCTTTAGGTCTCATGTGAACTTGAGCGAGAAACTTAGAAACTCCGTCTTTAAAAAATATATCTATAGAGAGTGAAATTTCAAAAAAAATTAAAAATAGAAGACGTGTGTGTTAGCATGGATGATTTACATGAAATGTAATCTGTGCAACACTGTGCATAATAAGATGGCTTTCAGTTCAATATAATAACAAAAAACGACATTTTGGGCTCACTTACTTTTAATCATTATTTGGGTAGCACACATATTCTGAATGCCTTCGGCAGAATTCAAATGAGCCATTTTAATCTAGATTAATCTAGATTAATTCCAAAATTAATCTAGATTAAAAAAATTAATCTATGCCCACCTCTAATCTGTACACAATTCCTGGAAGCTGAAAACATCCCAGTTCTTGCATGGCCAGCATACTCACCGGACATGTCACCCTTTGAGCATGTTTGGGATGCTCTGGATCAGCGTGTTCCAGTTTCTGCCAATATCCAGCAACTTCGCACAGCCATTGAAGAGGAGTGGACCAACATTCCACAATCAACAACCTGATCAACTCTATGCGAAGGAGATGTGTTGCACTGCATGAGGCTGTGGCTGAGGTTTCCGGACCCCCAATACAGTAAAACTGCACATTTTAGAGTGACCTTTTATTGTGGCCAGTCTAAGGCACACCTGGGCAATAATCATGCTGTCTAATCAGCATTTTGATATGCCACACCTGTGAGGTGGATGGATTATCTCAGCAAAGGAGAAGTGTTCACTAACACAGATTTAGACAGATTTGTGAACAATATTTGAGAGAAATAGGCCTTTGTGTACATAGAAAAAGTCTTAGATCTTTGAGTTCAGCTAATGAAAAATGGGGCAAAAACAAAAGTGTTGCATTTATAATTTTGTTCAGTATATATATATAAAAACATTAGATTTTTTATGTTTATAATTCACCAACTAATATTTGTAGTTTATATAAAACAATTACATAGATGATTGATAGACCTTTACAAATTTGTATTGAAAAATCACAATAAAATATTTGAGAACAGAACACATCCACTATCAATTTACGGGGCTGTCAATGGGCTGATTGCTGACTACTGGTATTTGGCCAATTTGGCACTTGGCACCAACATTTTCTGTAACCAACTCTCAAAATGCTAATTACCAGCCAATGAATTGGCCTAGCAGGTATAATTGTCTAGATCTAAATTTGACTCTGGGTTAATGACATTAAGCATTGTTCAGTTTATGTTAATTTTAAAACACTTAATCACTATGGCTTTGGAGTTATACACCAAAAACACCATTTATTAAACATGGTATCTCAAACAAGCATCAGTAAACAAACACAATTTATTGTAAACTACCAACTACAACACTTGTGTGCAATAATAGGAGTGTTCTATAGAAAACAACATCAGAACTAAAAGCAAACATACACTGAAAGCATCAACCACGAACAGAGCAGCCACAGACTGACAGACAAGATACACAAGACGACACTGCAAAGCTGCTGCCTCAACAACCTGTTAAAAATGACTCCTGTCTGTGTCAGACTTGCACATTTACAGGACATAAACCCATGTAATCCAATGGGGTCAGATAGAGTTGACTTCCAAACACATCACAGCTTAATTTTAAACCACCATGAGCCTGTTCTCTTCCTGGATGACCTCAACATGACGGTTGTCTGACTTTCGCTGAAACACGGCTTCCCCTATGATGAGTTTTTTGGTCACTGAATAAAATGGGCCATAGTGATGGTAACCTACATTCAAGGATATTTCTCGGTAAAGAAAATGTATAAGGACATATCTTTGGGCTATGACTATGCAAAACATTTTAACAAAGCATACTGGCTATATCGGTACCATACTGGTTACTGACCAATATTACTAACCAGTAATTTATTTAAACAAATGTAGATGAGATTATTTAAAATTCAAGTCTGACACACTTAAGGAAAAATTATTATAATTTTTTTATAAATAATAGTAACACTATTCATTTCATTGCGAAAGGGATTTTATAACTTTCACTCATCGGGATAAATCTCATACATTCACAGAGGTGGAAAGAGTACAAAAATATTCTACTCAAGTAAAAGTACCATTACATTACTGAAATTTTACTTAAGTACAAGTAAAAGTACCAGTCTAAAAATATACTCAAGTAAAAGTAGCTCATTTAAAATGTACTCAGAGTAAAAATTACTTAGTTACATTTTAACAATGGGAGGGAGGAAAAAATGGGATCGACCAAAGGTGTCAAACTCAGTACCTGGATGGCCACAGCCCTACACAGTGTAGATATTACCCTAATTAAACACATCTGATACAGCTAAACTAATCATTTAGGCTTATTTGAAAACTACATGGTGTGTGTGTTGGAGCAGGGTTGGAGCTAAACTCTTTAGGGCTGTGGCTCTCCAGGAACTGAGTTTGACACACCTGGGATATGGGCCTATAAATCTCAAACTAGGTGTTTTTAATTAAAGGAATCGGTTAATTAGAATAATAAGACATTTGGGCTGTTACCAGGCAAATTAAATCAGTATCAACAAAATTCATATTTGCAATGCAGAGGAAACGCAGAAGCTTCATCTGAAGTGGCATTTAGATGTATTTACACACTGACATGAATGCATTTAGACTGCAGTTACAAATGCAGAAACAATGTTTTGATACATAAGACCCTGAACCACAAAACCATAAGGGTCCATTTTCCTAAATTGCGATTTATACATCATCTGAAAGCTGAATAAATAATATTTCCATTGATGTATGGTTTGTTATGATCGGACAATATTTGAAAATCTGGAATCTGAGGGAGCAAACAATCCAAATATTGAGAAAATCTCCTTTAAAGTTGTTCAAATTAAGCTCTTAGTTTTGATATATTTACAGTAGGAAATTTACAAAATATATGAATGGAACATGATCTTTACTTAATATGCTAATGATTTTTGGCATAAAAGAAAAATTTATAATTTTAAGCGACTTAACACTGCTTTTGTGCTCTATGCCAGGGACACAAATGTTAAATAGTCATTTGAAATAAATAATTAAAAAGATACTTTAAATGTTAAATTAGAACCACCAGTAGGTGTCAGTAAGTCACTGATAAGTGAGTCATTGCGATTGAACAGAATCATTTAAACGGTTAATTCATTCAGGAACAAAACACGTCATTGCTCAGAGTCAGAGATGCAAAACTGTGTATGGTGGCTGTGTTTGGAATTATTTTTGTTGTCGAAATAGAGCAAAAACAGGCAATATGGTGTCTAAAACGTAAGTCTTTTAATTAATTTCTTGTTTTTTGAACTGTTGTAAAAAGAAAAACTACAGGCCTAATCATTGTGATTTTTTGAGAAAAGCGGCATTCTTCATGTGATGTTGACTTACTATATTCAATTATATAAATATATAAATGTTCTGCTTCTATATCTTCAATTTTGTGATCATTCTAAACGCATTTTAACAGACTGAATCACGCAGTGAAAGAAAGCACTCCAAATGCACGCGGATTAGTCTAATCTACTAACGTTACTAGATTTCACGGCACACTGTTTAGAGTGATTTATTTGGTTTTTGGCAAAATACTGATGCCAAATCGCACATCATTAAAACAACATTCAATATATTATCGCAGACGATATCGCACACCCTGCACCACTGTCTTTTTGGCTCATTTGTGCAAAACCTTTTGTTAAACTGTTAAAAGCTTAATTTTAACCACCAATGCAACGATGCAAGTATTTACATGACGTTACCTCTACATGCTTGCAAAAGGTTGATGTCGAGATGTTATAAGCTGCTAGTTCGGTCTCCCGCACAGCTAACACTGCATAATAGAGCATGAATATGGCCAGGGGTTCACTTCATTCCTTTGAGTTCAACTTCAGCAGAATACGACGGTGTTTGGTTTTCAGCTGGATCTGCACCATTAACACCGGTCTTGTCCGTCTGCATCTTTCTTGTGATTTTAGCGCCAGTTTCTTCTTCTGCCCATTATTTACTGCAGTTGTTTCCACCGAGCGATTTTTTTTTTACTCAGTAATTAATGTGTTTTAAAATGTAGCGAAGTACAATACTTCACACAAAATATACTTAAGTACAAGTAAAATTACAGATTAAAAAAAGTACACAAAAAAGCTACTCAATTACAGTAACGCGAGTAAATGTAATTCGTTACTTTCCACCTCTGTACATTCCCCATAAAACAATAACAATAATAGACAGATACCCAACCATCAGCAAATAAACCCAAAACTAAAACATTTGAACCCAAACCCCATGGAATGTCTGCATTCAACTACACAATCTAAATGTATTAGGGATGTGCAGCAGTGATCGAGTACTCGGCCGTGACAGCGATGATCGACCATGAAATCGATGATCGTGGAAAAAATAAAATTCTGATTGGTTAAAGCAGTACTTTGGGCGGCACCCTGAGCTCTGATTATTCAGCTTGCAACAGCATGCGGTTTAAAGTATAGACGTGAGAAGAGAGAAAAGCTTGTCTTTGAAGTCACGTAGTGATGTCTGGGTTAGCTACATATCTGAATAATACAGGATGCGTTGGGATATTAAAATGTATTTACATGCTGAATGCGCTGTATATTACCAGTGTGTAGTTTCATGCTCAAATGCAATGCCCGATATTGACTGTTATTTGAGATGGTCATATTGCTTTTAGATGTTTCTTTAAAAAAAAATACTGATCCTATAATAATGCAGCAATGATGTTTTTCGTCATATTTGTTCAACAGTAGGGATACTTCAATTAAAATAGTTTTCGTACTTCGTATGGCTTCGAAAATACGCAGGCGATTTTAGGAATCACTTGATAATATAGATGAAAATATAGCACAAATCTGCCATAAATAATGACATAAGCATTATAATGAGAACTTCATAGGATGTGAAATCTATAGCCTAATAAATTGTGTCCTTGCCTGTGTTTTAGCACGCTGTTAAAAGCCCATCACGGCGGGAACTCTCTCTCTCTCACTATAGTGCGTAACTTAAAAGTTCACTGGAATTTCATAAACATTGTATTATAACGAGAACTTTATAGGATGTTAAATCTATAGTAAATTCTCAATTGTAAGTGGCTTTGGATAAAAGCATCTGCTAAATGAATAAATGTAAATGTAAATTCCATCCTTACCCGTGTTTCAGCGAGTTGTTGAAAGCATATCATGGCGACAGATCTGTCTCGCATTTCTCTCTCTCGCTATAGCGCATAACTTAAAGTTTACTGGCATATGCATCCTTTTGTGCAGATACAAGTTGTAATGTTACGCTTATGTTATGCATCCAAGTTATCTGATTAATATCATAGGAAGTGTCATAGAACGGGTTTCAGTTTATTGGCATAAAGTCAGCTTCACCTCAGGCAGCTATTCTTTTTTAGATGCTTTTTTTTAAATTAACATTGCAGCATCATAATCATAATATCATATCTAATCATGTGTTCAGGTTTTCATAGACATGTTTTCATGTCAAATTTTTATTTTAACATTCATTTTCATAACAGTCTTCAGATATTTGCATTATCTCCATTACAGCCATGCCCCACCCCCTGAGTACTCGATTAATCGTTTTTAAAACCTATCGATGATCGGATTCGAAATAAGACATTTCCAAAAATGCCCATCCTAAACCGTATAGGGGATATATTCTCAATCCAATATAGTAGTAATCCCCATAGTAGTGAAAACAAATGAGACTTTAATCTCAAAGCCTAAGTGACCTTCCCTATTACAAAAATATCAAGTACTATTCAGTCTTCAAGATTAGGCAAAACTGGTTGGTTGCTTTCTTACTTGCTATATGAAGGATTCTATACAGGTATTTGTTTCAAAGGTGGCTGTGATTTTCATGGAAACATGTTCTTTAGACAATGTAAAACATTGAATTATCCATAACTTGTGCTTGCGAGAGTGACACTTAACAAGAGACAATATAATAGTTATGTATATATATATATATATATTTAAAAAAGTTCCCCATGTTCATGTTCTCCACAGTGACAGTCATCGCATACCAGACTGTTGGTGGAAGACAAACAGGCGCCTACTCAATAGAGTCAGAGAGCGGCCAGAATGAGTTTCCTTTATTTATCTTTTCTTTAGTAAATAGGGGCCTTCATCCATGCAGATATACACTAGCATAATTCACATTTACACACTCTAAAATCCGAAACCAAGACTGTCTGTTCTCTGAGAAGATAAACTAGGCCAAACTGCAATCAAATGATATATGGATGGGCTCAATTACACAAGATATGCTCAGATTCAGGCCAAGTGAAGTGTAATTGTAAAACATTGTTATATGGTGATTCAGTATCCATTGACAGCAAAAAACATTTAATTCACAATTAAAGGTCATTTCTTTATTACAAAGCTGATGTGGGGAAGCCTCACCTGAGCAAAGAGGTAAGACATAACATAGTCATCCAGGACAGGACTCTCAGATCCTTTAGTCACTCCATAGCGGTATGCTCGGGACGCCCCACAACTGTACCAGCCGGGAAAATAGTACCTGACAGAAAATACCACAGTCACTAAATAGCAGGCTGAAAGAAATGAGATGAAGACAACAGCCATAAAATAATATGAACCAGTTATTCAGATGAAAGATGGAGCTGAGTGTATTACCTAATTCTGAATAACAAACTCTCATCAGCAGTTTCGTCTAAATGGAGAACATGATTGGGTGATAACCAGACACTTTCATCTTCTTTGTACAGCCCGAACAGGCTGCAGAAGACTGGAGACACTCCTGTGAGAAAAACATCAACATAAAGGACAGGTGCTAAAGAGGGAAGCCTAGAATAAGCCTTGAAGGCCCTGACACAAATGCGAACCGTTTTTGACACCAAAACCCTCAGTGTAAAGTTAGAAAAGCCTGCACAAGTAAACTAGTGATGGGTAACGATTATATTTCTATAAATTTCCTCAGAATTATTAATATCAATCACATATGCATTTTCTAGCACATTTAATATCAGCAGCATGTTTAGCAGTTAAAAGGAGGAAGTCTGCTGAAAAAAAAGACATCTTGAAATATCATCACACGTCTGTCACTAATACCTGCTGGGTACGAGCTGATGGCTCCTGGGCTGATGTTTATCTTTATTAAACAGTAAACACAGGTGGACTGACAGGATCTTATATATATATATAATCCATTGATACTGCACTAGATTGATGTGAGAGTCCCCAACGTGTACCAAATAACTGACTGTATACACAAGAATCTCAGTAAGCACAATAAAAAAATAACAACCTGAAGACACTGTCATCAATAATCATTTTGTATATACTGCATGGGAACTAAAAAATAATTTCAGGTTTGTAGCCCGCTTTTGTGGAAAATCACTTTAAAACATGTCTTGTCCAGGCGCAACGTGACTACTTTTCTATTTCTATTCACACTTAAAGCAAAAATGTTGTGTGAATCATTTTTGTTTGATGTACCGCTGTGAGCATTTTTGATCAAATGAAATTTCACAGTGAAAGAGCCTACCCAGTGCAACAAAACAAAATTAGATCCCAACTAAGCAACCGATAAAAAGTCATCTTGTGAGATGTTGGTCACAGACTAATGTTTCTTTGGACAGAAACTCCATGGAAGGCATTTATCACATTGAATCTGGGTAGAACACAGTGCTTACTGTGATGAATAACATGTTATTCTTTATCAGAATGCATAATTCATATCTACTATATGAACTCAATATACTATATAATGTATCACTTCGTTTCTATGCTACATGATGGGCATGACTGACCGCACTCCTTGGCAGCGTTGACGATGAGCTCTTCGGTGACGTATTCTCCTGGTGGGTAGCAGAGCGAGGTACAGTTAGCGTTGCTCTGGCTGCTGTGGTAGAGGTGGATCCTGAGAACGGAGGGCTGCTTTGGGCAAAGCTCCTCATGGTGGACATCACCGTTCTGGTAAAGCGGCTCAGAGACAGCTGTCTCCATGTCCATCACAGAGACACAAGCGATGAGAGACAAAAGAGCAACATTCACCTGGTGGAGGACATGTGGAGAAAGAGAACAGTCAGATTACCAGTGGATGACTGCATGGTTACTAATAAAGCAGAATATATTTGCTTGATATATTTTGTTGTGCAAAAACAATACAAGGAAATGAACAAATCATTAAGCTCCTCCTTCAAATCAATTTAGAAAACTTAAGCATCAGTGCAAAAGCAAATTTCACCTCCAAACTTTACATCCAAAGTCTTGTGAGGACTTTAGAAGCAATTCATTTTATGACATCTACCAACACATTTTAAAGCCTTGAAATGACGTAAATAAAAAATAACTTATTAACCAAGAAACAAACAAATAACCAAACCAAGCCAAAACACAAAACAAATAGCCCTACAAAGGAGAGGTGCACAATAAATCAGGAACCGTTAAGTTATTAGGCAATAATTGGGAAAATTAGTGGAATTACTGATAATGATCATTTATAATTCAGTTTTGATGCGCGACTGATGATGCCGTGAGTGTGGGATCATTGGAGTTGTCGTCTTCATCCCCAAAGCCAATGCAATCCGACGGGACTCGTCGCAGAAATCATGTTCATGAATGAGCTAATGTATTAAAGATTTATTAACATCGTAGTATGAAGCAGGATGAGACGGAAAGCCAGAGAAGTGAAACGAGGCTGCTGAAGCAACTGCTTATGTGAGACGAGCATGACACACGGCTAGAAAGCAGCGGAAATTTTACTATGCCACAGTCGACCGCTTCCGCTCCTTCTGGTCGTGCTTATGTGGGGTAAAGCAGCGCGGCTTTATTCTAGATACATTTGAAAGTTCTGTTATAATGCTACTCTGTGCGGTCGTCACTTGTCTAATAAAACGAATAACATTAAATTGTCTTTGGTGTTTACATACAAAACCAAACCGGAAATTGAGGGTCTATGATGTCAGTGGCAGGCAACACAATGACACTTTGGACACAGTCCTTGTCCACGGCGCCACGTTCACGCATGCTATAGAAGAGTGTGTGCTACCAGCAACATCTGCCAGGACAGTTAGTTTTTGATGAGAGGCTTTTTATTTCATAACAAGTTACGAAAATAACGATAGAATAATGCCACTGACATTAAACCTGTCAACATCTCATCTGACCACAGATACTGAATCGGGCCAGCGCTTTTCTCAGGCACTATTTCTTTACTTAAACTGCATCTGACAGAAGTGTCAACTGCTTTCATGCATGTACGTATTTTAAAATAAAAGTCTCGCATCAGAAAAGCATTTTGAATTACGTTTTTTGTCGATGTCATTTCTTTGGCTGTATACAATCCGCGACCCACTCAGAACGGTCTCGCGACCCACTTTTGGGCTGCATGCCCAGCACTTTTGACCCACCAGTTGAGAAAACTGTAATAGATTGTGTTTACCACACAGAAGAGTGACAATCAGGTCTACACAGACAAGGATAGAAATTCTACATAGATTTGAAAAAAACTGCGGTGGTATCGGTTTGGATCGTATCGGATGATCCTCAGAATTTTCGGTATCGGATCGGTTCTGAAAAAATGGTATCGTTGCATCCCTAGTATTAAGATATGTATCTTTTATTATTATTATTATTAATAAAATTGTTTTAAATTCACTTATCTTTTGAGGCTGGTTATTTGTCACCTATGGTACCGTTTAGTATCGATACGGAGGTATTACATTCTGGTATCGTACTGAAGCCAAAATTATGGTATCGAGATGAAATACATGTTTTTCTCTAATGACTGTTGACCACAATTATTGGCACCCCTAGAAATTATTGTAAGTAAAATATCTCTGAAGAATATTCCCATTCACATTGTTTAACACGCCAGGGTGTCTAGGAGGATGAAATTGTCCAGCCATTACTTCCTGTTCCACAGGATTATAAATATTAGGAACACAAAGGCCAAATTCCCTTAATCATCCATCACAAGGAGTAAAACCTAAGAATATAGCTCTGATGTGCAGAACAAGATTGTTGAGAATCACAAAATAGAAAGTGGCTGTAAGAACAGAGTTAAAGCATTGAAAATCCCAATTTCCACCATCAGGGTAATAATTAAGAGGTTCCAATCAATTTAAGATATTAAAATCTGCCTGGAAGAGGATGTGTCTGTATTGTCCTAATGCATGGTGAGGAGGAGAGTTTGAGAGGCCAAAGACTCTCCAAGGATCACAGCTGGAGAATTGTAGAGATTAGTTGAGTCTTGGAGTCAGAAACCTAAAAGAAAGTATATATCAAACATCCCCTACATCACCACATGTTATTCGAGAGGGTTTCAAGTAGAGATGTTCCGATACCCTTTTTCCCTTCCCGATACCTGGGTATATATCTGGTTATACAGCTTTATGTACAACTAGTAACTAGGGCTGGCTCGATACCACTTTTTCAGAACCGATACGCTACCAAAAATTCTGAGTATCTGCCGATATCGATCCGATACAGCACAGTTTTTTAAATCAGTGTAGAATTTCTATATCTAAGTGCGTGTTGACCTGCTCAAGGAACTTTCCCTTTAATTACAGTCGGCGGCATGTTTAGTTATGTCCCTTTAAGACCTGCATGCATCTAATATACAGGCACACATCCATTTGTCTCGGCTGTTTACTTTCATTCTAATAACCAACTGAGTCTATACATAAACCTTGTGTGCTTTGACAGTATTAGCACAAAAGATAAATTAGTTGAGTAATCAGGTGCTGATAGACAGGCTTTTTAGTGCGCGCTCTTCAGGTGTATGTGCTCCGAAAAAGCACACGTCAGAACAGCGTGTGAATGAAACGTTTAACCGGCAAGGTTCTTTTCCATAACACTGAATGTGGTAACAAAGGTAATAAACTAAAGAGTTGGTTATTATTATTATTATTATTATTAAGTGTTTTCCCCTCATACTGCATAGGTTTAGCTTATGGGGCTGTCATGTGAGGAACGAACAACTCGAAAAACCCGAAGGCTCGAAACAGGTTCAAGATTCAAGATTTGTATTCGTCGTCACATACACAAATTATACAGAATATAACCAGCAGTGAAATGTAAGTAACTGTGAACTAATTCCAGTACAGAGCCTATAGGATGTTTTGCATGCGCGACTGAACGAATCATTCCCCGAGATTACTCGTTCTTCCCGAGTCACATTAAAGATGAACGATGAACGAAATTCAAAATGAACGAATCGTTCAAGAACGACCTATCACTAATAAGTGCAGTGTCCCGTGAGAGTAACTCTACCGCGGTCTTAACACTGATGTGAATGTATGTCACGTTGTACAGTTTATTGATACGGAGAAGCCAGAACGAACTGAAAGAATGTTCACTGTAGCACGATACTATGATATTTCTTCAAAAGCAGTTGCATATGTGTGGGGAGGAGCTATCAAAATTGGAGCGAGTGCCTTTTGGGGTAGGGGCATGTTTGTTTTGGTGATTTCAAATATCAACATTAGCTACCAGAAATCACTTAACCCGCACCTTTAAAAACGATTTCTGTATCAAGTAGCCTAAAGGTTGTTTTTTATCATCTAGCTTGCTCAAGGTAAAAGATGTGGAAAAACACAAACACAAAATGATTGGTTACCACCAGTATCAGCCACGACAATATACTAGTCAACATTTGAAGTGGATAACAACCTTTCATCAAAGTTGTCCTAAAACCAAAATGCGTTCTCGTCTTAGGACAACTTTGATAAACTGTTTTAATCCACTTCAAATGTTGACTACTGTATATAGATTATCATATAATTATCCCTCCAGAAATTCCATAACAGATCATCTCAAAACAATTAGTCACTTTGGTCTTTTTTATAGACTAGAGAAGGGATCCATTCCACTTCTGTCTGCTGCATGTACTGAACCATCTGAGAGTCATAAACGTAGTAAATTTGTCAAAACACTGACTGTGTGAACACAGTCGCAGAGGAACCAGAAGAGCAGGACAATTTAGCATGTCTGCGTATGAAGAATACAATACTGGATCTCCATCAGTGTGTGAACAGTACATACAAGCTTACACTGTTTACTTGATGCATAACCTATTGCAACGCCCCACGTCATGCTTTTTATTTCACTTCAGCATTTCAAGTGAATGAGTCATTGACATTGGTCAAGTCATCTCTGTAGTTTCACTCTGCTCATAAATCTCTGCCACTGTCTGATATTACATACTCTATTCCATTATTAGACACACAATCCTCCGTACAGTCAATGCTCAGCATATGATACTAAAAATGCAATAAACAAAAAACCACATAAAACAATTATACAACACAAAAATGTCAAACAGTCAAGAGCTGTAGTGACATTATAGCTACAAGAAGTGATTATTGGCATCTAGACACTATTAGCTCAGGGAGACAATCAGGTGATGCAACTGCCATGTACCTTTCCAAATATCTGCGGTTTGTACTGTGAAGTTGAGGGTTTTAAATCTTCACTGATTCTGTGATGTAGGGTTTGAGGAAACAGCGTAAAAAAAAATACACGATCGTTTCAAAAGTGACAACTGATTTCACAAAAGAATCCAGAAAACATTCAGTCATTCAAATTGCTGGAAATATTATTAGACCTAAATGTATTTCTTATCTCTATAGTGTCAACATAAGAGTTACATCTCTCATCTGTAATTTATATTTAGATAAAATGTAATTGTCTGCTGGTAGCCATGGTTGTGGATTTTTCCAAGTGATACTTCCTTAAATTAACGTTTCATGTTCATTTTTGGTTCATTACCCAAAAATAAAGTTTATTTAATAGCCAAATAATTAACCAAATGTTTTTAATATTAACACTGGCCAAGTTATTTCGGTTATTTTTATTATTTCATTATTTATTATTTAATTACTGTGAATGAGAAGTGTGCTACAAATAATGATTAGTTCTATAACTGAACATAGCATAGCCTAGAAGATACATTTTATGATTTAATAAAAAATGAATATTGATTAATCAATAATTCAGCAGTAATATTATGTTGTTTATCTGATCAGCAAACTAGGGTCGGTTACCATTTTGTGGATAAATACTATAAAACAACAGCCACTGTCACAAAGACAAACTTAATATCAAAACAGGTAAAAAGTCAAAGTTAAGCTACATTTGTTCTTACAGTTGACTATTGAGAATCAAAACCATATTAAGCTTTTGAAAAAATTGTACCAGCTCAGACAGATGATTTTAAATAGCTAGTGCCATGACCAAATACAACATTAAACACAAGAGGAACTGTGTCTTGAGGAAGTGCAATAATACCAAATTGCTGATGTTTGCTATGGCGACATAAAATAAAACTGGACACAAAGGCCATCAGAAGATTATGAAATGTAATGAATTTTATGAAAGTTAAACTGCCAGCTGTTCTTTTACAGTTAAAGCCTATAGTTTTAGTATCAGGCCTTGACGGATTGACCAGACTCAGAAGGCAGAGTTGTTGGCCAACATCACAGACAGACATTGACTTTAACCTGCACCGTGTTCAATGTGAATATTGGATTGTTCTACAAGCGAACCTTGATTGTGTTTATTTATTATAACTGACTATTGTTTGCACTGTTGCAAGCTTTCAGATTCCCCTTGTGCCCTTTCTATATTTAGGAATCCTCTATGGGATGCAGGTCCTAGAACAACTCATTCGCACATGGATGGTTGAAGAAATATAAGAGGGCTTGATGACAGTAGCAAATTCAGGCAGACCAAACCTTTCATTAACAGTCTTCAATAATGATTCGATAACCGTCATCCTTCAAATAACAGCATCTATGCAAAGCCTGTATTCGCTGGGGTTGGGTATTGTTTGAATTTGAGCAATTCTGATTTTGATTCTGCTTATCAATTCCCAGTTTCGATTTTAATAAGCTATAAAAACATAAAAAATATTTAGATATCAAATATATTTATTCTGTTTCTTTTTGCAAAACATTCTGTTGCAGCCAAATATAATGAAAAAAAATCAGTAGCCTACAGAACAAAAATTAGCAGTATAAAGAAAACATGAATGAAGGAACTAGACTAATATAGATTAGTAAAGACAAGTTAACAGCAATAAAATAAGAAAACAAATTAACTAGCAATAGCACAAATAAATATAATTTATCAAAGTTCAGGACAGGTAGAGAAATTTATATCTAATGTAATGAATCATAACACTGCATAGTGTTCTTTTTATACATAAAATATAGAATAATCCTTGGTAAAGTTACACAAATTATTAAACCAAGATCAGCGAGTGAATTTATTTTTCTTCTGTTTTGTGTTTAACATTAATGGCACAGACAGCAGCAGAAATATATTTTATTTATACTAGGTTTCTTTTTTCTATATACTCATTGTCTTAAAAAAATAAAAAATAAAAACCTTCCTACGTGTACTGCGTTAGGCTAAGCAGGACTTGTAATGGCACTTTCATGTTGTTGCTCTTTTGTTGGTTTTGATTGCTTCTATAATGTCCTCATTTGTAAGTCGCTTTGGATAAAAGCGTCTGCTAAATGACTAAATAAATAAATAAATATTAGGCTGCTGTCACTTTAAGACTAGGGGTGGGGGAAATAATCAATTCACATATGAATTCTTCTAGTGATTTGCATTATTCACAAATTTCAAAAATAGATTTTCTAGTTAATATATAACAACATGAGAATGGAGGAGGAAAAACAAATACATCCTGCGCCGTTTTCAGTGAGGGCAAATCTTTGGAAAAATATTATATAAAATATGGATCTTTTGTTATTGTTGGAAGTAGGGTTGTGCTCGAATAGTGAATCCATATGGAATGGCACAGAAAACAAACAACGCACTCTACAAAGCCACTAGCGGTTGCCTGTTACATTACAGTACCTAAAATTTCACTTTCCACATAAACGGAGTAAGGAGAGATGACTGACAGAGGACGATAGCGAATGATTTGCAGATCCTGAGCACCACTGACAAACATCTCATCTAGTAAAATGTGCAGCAAGTACTGCCGCTCCGTAGTATACAAAGAGAACTTGTGATCGCGAATCTCAAAAGTGAAAGTAAAATGCAAGCACGTTTCAATGCCCTGCATTTTAATAACGGCTCCCTGATGCCCACAATTTATATACAGTATAATTACTCAATGATATAAATGGCGAGAGAATGCACTGAAATATATATTTTTCCCATCTCTTATTTATTCCATTTAGAATCAGAATCCTAATTAGCTTATTCGCCAAGTGTTTGTTGTGGTTTTTCAGGAGCTCTTGGTACATACATACAAACGACATGAAAACAGAAAAGGACAATTAAATAAGACTAAAGAGAAAAACTAAATAAATAAGTAATAATAATAATAATGTGGTATAAATCTGGAACAGAAGATATATGTACAGATTTTTTCATTATTTACTGTACAGCTGTATAAATGAAAATATGTATATGTATTTACATAATTAATAGGACAGGCAATAGATAGAAATTGAGAAATGAATTACAGAAAACAGGCAATAATTTGTGTGTTAGCGGTTTAAGGTAGAGATGTTCTAGTGCAAAGAGATCTGTAGCATCTGGGGTTACGTGGTACTTGTCAATTCCTTTCCGAACAGGTAGTCGGATTCAAGCACATACAGTTAATAGTTAAAAGGGAAACACTGATTTCTTGAGCCAGGACTACTAATGCTGTAGACTGGTGTGCTTTTGTATCAAAATACTGGTGTGTTTGACGTACAGTGTGCACCAACATTTTTAATCGTGATTAAAAATCTGCAAATCATGAATAGATTTTTAATCGACTCGTGACCTCAAGAATAGATTTGAATTGAATTGTGAGGTGCTGAAGGATTCCCACCATTAGTTAAGACCTAAAAACATATCGAACATACATGCATTTTCTTTCTCAATTGTTTCCATTGACTTAAGAACAAAACCGACTGTGTTTACAAAAGATTGTTACACATAATTTTGTGTGTTTGTATTAGGGATGGGCATTTTTGGCAAATTCTTATTTCGATCATCGATAGGTTTCAAAAACGATTAATCGAGTACTCGGGATGCAGGGGCGGGCATGGCCGTAATGGAGATAATGAAAATATCTGAAGACTGTTATGAAAATTAATGTTAAAAATAAAAATTTGACATGAAAACATGAACACATGATTAGATGTTATATTATGAGTGTGATGCAGCAATGTTAAAAAAGCATCTAAAAACAAAAGAGAGAAATGTGCACACGTGAGAGTGATCCGCTTTCAACAACGCACTGAAACATGGGTAAAGACGGGATTTACTATAGATTTCACATTCTATAAAGTTCTCATTATAATGCTTATGTCATTAATGTTTATGGCAGATTTGTGCAATATTTTCATCTACATCACAAATGATTCCTAAAATCGCCTGCGTGTTTTCGAAGCCATACGAAGGAAACGATTTTAATTGAAGTATACATACTGTAGAACAAATATGACGGAAAAAATCACAAATAACAGTCTAGAGCTGTAACTAACAATTTTTTTGAGAATCGATTAGTTGGCCGATTATTCTTTCGATTAATCGGGTTAAATAAAATGATTTAATTTCATTGACAAAAAACACACTATTCCACATTCTGCTCAATGTCCTTCAAACAACCTGAATGCTATGAAAACATACAGTGCTTAATTTATTAGACCACCTGTCATAAAGAGAAAACAAATATTTTAGGAATCTGTCAAAAAATAGTTTGAATCTAAAAATAAAAAATAAAAAGTCAATTATTGGGAAAATTACAAACAGAAACAACTAATTAGTATTTATAATAACAAAATTGCCTCATAACAGCTTGCATTCTTGCTTGCATTGTTTATGTACTTTTTGATTGTAATTTGGTATCTAAAAAAAAACACTATAAAGTGTTCTGCCTTTCTTTCATAGATAACAGCAATAATTATATTATAGCATTAGAAATGCCCTACTATGGTTACTAAAGAGCTTACGCATTTTGGAGGACTTAACAATACAAAAGCTAAACATGATTTTGGGAATCACCAATCCTGTTAGTTTAGAGCAGCAGTGGCACAAACCGCACATCATTTGTTAAAAACCTTACATAAATTTGTTAAGAATTGTATATAGTGAATATAGTTTAAATCTATTTTAAAAATGTCAATAATAATAAAGATAATAAAGACAACAGGTGAGGAATGTTCTGTAGGAACACACGTTCACTTTGATCACAGTCATGTCTTACTGTCATTTCTTTATCCTGTAAAAAGTGGTTATGGAGCGTCTCATATTTATATTCAGACAATTACATGCTGTTATCCCAAAAAGAATTATTTTTTTACATGCAATTCCCTTTTCTACCAGTAGGTATAACATGGAAGGTTGTGAAAATGTCCACTGTCCCCTTCTATTGATTAACACTGGTCTCATGTCTACAGGCCCTTTAACTAAAAAGTTTTACAAAAACACCGCCCAGTGAGCTATTGCAAAAAACGAAGAAGACGTGCACTTTCCCCTCGGTCCCTTACTGAAAGCTCAGCAGAGAGCGAGCTCTCCCGGCTTGATGCACATTGAGACGGCTTGTGCGGGCTAGTGCTTATTACATCGAGCGAAAACTGAAAAATAAGGCTGTGAAACATGATCAACTTTATCCTTTTGGCGGTCACACTGTTTAGATTTGTTTTGGGCAAGTCGATTTGGAGTTATTGCCGTTTATCGCTGAATGTGTCACGAATATCAAAAACTAAACCAACACCCCTCTCTCTGTGTTCTGTTTGTCTGACGCGTGTGCATGCGCCCGCTGCGCTCATACGAGATTTTAAACTTAACACAGGCTGTCAGGATGGACCCTTATGCAAAAATGGAAATGCTTACGTGAACTTTTGACATTTATATATAAGGATATGACCGTAAACTGAACGTTTTTTGCGCTGAGGACGCCCACACATGTGTCACAACGCCTGACAGGGCAAGCCATTACTCCTCCACTATTTTTAGATGCATTTTGTCCATAGAAATACGTTATTCAGTGCTGTAATTTGAGCAACCGGCTGAAGTTGAACGTGCACTGTGGGCAGACCCGACTAATCGATAATGAGAATCGTTGTCGATGATTTTCATAATCGATTTCATCGATTAGTTGTTGCAGCCCTATAACAGTCAATATCGGGCATTGCATTTGAGGGTGAAACTAAACACTGGTAATATGCAGTGCATTCAGCATGTAAATACATTTAATATCCCAAAGCATCCTATATTAGATGAATCAGATATGTAGCTAACCCAGACATGGTTACTTCAAAGCCAAGCTTCTCTCTCTTCTCACATCTATACTTTGAATGCTTGCATATGAAATAATCAGAGCTCAGGGTGCCGCCCAAAGTGCTGCTATAACCAATCAGAATTTTTTCCCCACAATCATCATTTTCATGATCGATCATCGCTGTCACGGCCGAATACTCGAGTACTCGATCGCTGTTGCATATCCCTAGTTTGTATGTTCAATAGGGGTGTAACGGTACACGTATTTGTACTGAAAATTTTCGGTACGGATCTTTCCGTACCGGTAAGTGCGCAAAATCATTAAATTTTTTCAGGAAATTCAGACAATAAATGCTATTTTGGCACTCTTTGATGTAGCATGACAGTAGGGCTCCACAATTAAACAGAAGCTGCGATTGTCAAGCATATCTTTCAGTGAAGCACAGTTTTGTGATCAGTAGTAAATCTCTATCTGAAGGAAAGAGGGCGCTCTCGCACAGAAACTCCAAATACACCCCGAAGAAGAAACCCAGGAAATGCCTATAGCTGTAACAGAAGATTTGAAATGCTTTCTCTGATTCAATGTGACCAATAAACACACCACTGCAATAATATATGGTTTATCGGAGTTCTTATTATTATAATAAAGTATTTCTACAATACTAATCGACATAGCCTTAATCATTGCTTCGAATACAATAAAATATGTTGCTTGTTCTTTATTATGTGTAAGAAGCCACATCATCTCACAGAAGGATTTATTTCAAACACTCGACTGACGTTATGAAGTGAGTTTGGAGTAAAAACATGTTATTAAATATGGTATTTTCACGTGCTTTCAGAAGGATAAGCATTTACTACACAGAGACATGGTTCACTGAGAAGCTTACACAAACAGCTTTTATTATTGCGAACGATTTCTTTGATTTCACAATCATACGATTATATCATCTGCGATTTTTTTGCGTAGCTTGTCAGAGAACTACAGAGAAATCAGGTGATGGAGATTTACTACTTATCACAGAACCGGCTTTACTGACAAGATGTGCATGACAATCGCATTCAATTAATCATGCAGCCTTATGCGACAGATCGCTGTATAAAAGGCTCAGTTCTGACGGCGGCGCAGAGCGCGATTATCTCCTCTTTATTAGTTTTAATGCGAAATAAACATGCATTAACATCTCATGAAATCTCACAATCAGTGTTTCACTCGTGGAAATATTTGATTAAAATGGCTTGTAAACAAAATGTCACGTAGCATTTCATTTACCTCAGGCAGGTCATTAGTGTCCACAACTGATCAGTTCACCAGAAGAAATGAAGCATTTCGGGAAATATTAGACTATCTACTCATTATATTTTACTTTATTTGTAAGTCATTTTTTGAATAAACCTTTTATTAAACAAGTGGTGACACTTTACAATAAGGTGACATTTGTTAACCTTAGTTAATGTATTAACTAACATGAACAAACAACGAACAATGCATTAATTAATCTTCGTAAATGAAAATACAGTTGTTCATTGTTTATTAATGTTAGTTCACAGTGCATTAACTAATGTTAACAAACACAACTTGTGATTTTAATAATGCATTAGTAAATGCTGAAATTAACATTAACTAAGATTAATAAATGCTGAAGAAGAAGTAGTTCATGTTTACTAATGTTGTTAACTAATTAACCTTTTTGGAAGTGTTAACAAGTTATAATAGCCAATAGCCATAGTGTAAATTATTATATTTCAACCACAAATAGAAACGGTATACTTTAGAAGTTCATTTAAAAACGGCATTGAGTGCAATTTACATGTTTGCATACAATTGTTTTTATTTGAGTGTTGATTATTATAGCTAAAAATAAATAGCAGCCTAATTAAATTTAAGTTTGGGCTCTGTTGTTAATTGTAACTTTAAAGTAGGCCTACTGTAAAAGGGCTGCCTATAGTTTAGAGTAGAGGGAGATTTTTATTTTATGAAGTAGATTTAAAGAACATTTTTATTCTAATTGAATTAATTTAAAAAAAAGAGCAATTTGTTCAGTATATATATATATATATTTATCATTTTTCCTCCTGCTGTACCAAAACTGTACTGAATCATGATGCCAAAACCGAGGTACGTACCAAACCATCATGTTTGTGTACCGTTACACCCTAATGTTCAATCACAAAAATATGAAAAAGAGAATTTAGTATTCATGCACTATATGAGAAGCGGCTTTTTGTGCACCCAGGACAGAAAAGCGGCCAAATGCCATATTGCTGAATGGTTTAAAATCACTTTAAAATATGCACGTCTTATTACATCCACAGAAATTTCTTGGAAACGGTTCTCGATACCCAACCATTGTATTCACAAAGATTCTAAAACAGCAGGAAAATGTCTGAAATCTAGGCCCAGTTTCTGATCACCCCAATACCTGTCACTGATGTGTAAACATGGATGGAAATGTGTTGCAAACGTTCAGAACGAGTCATCTTGGCAGCTTGGTTTCAAATACTGCTCTTTGTGGACTTTCGAGTTTAGTGCTTAAAGAGTTTCAGTATGTTTTCTCTTGTATCTTATCAGGCTTTTGAATTGAATCAATATAGAAACATCTCACGTACACACCGTACAACTTGACAACATCAGAACCTCAAAACAACCTGACAGACTGCACATTCACAAAACTCATGATGAAACAAGCTACATTCATTTCCTAATCTACTCTAGATTACTAAACGGAAGATTTAGAGAACAGAGAGACCAACAACATTTAACAGAGTGATGATCTGCAGCAAAAGACAAAATTTAGTGCACACAACTTCCTGTGAGGAGATTTTTATTTTTTCATGAAATATCACCTTCAAGGACGTGTGTCAAACCACAACACATGCTCTATTCAAACATGACCATTTTGCAATGTGAAAACGATTATGTGGCCAAGATGCACAGACAGATTTGAGCTGACAGAGGTTTATAGTTCCTTTTAACAAAACCTTGCACGTATATGGGCGTTTCTTTAAATGCAGGCACTTCTGTGTCACAGGGGTAGATTTTGAATAAAATATTTTTTAATACAGACTTAAACTTTTGCTATTTTGAACAATGAAGTGCACCTTAAAACTACCTTGGTCTCTTTTCCATGGCATCATGAGTTTTTGCTTCTTTCCAGACCCAGACTTTAAATCTATCAAACAACACATTTAAGCAAGACACTACAGGCATAACTAGCGTTTTTTTAATGCACTGGTCAATTTTGAGATTTAGGGGTACTTTACTTGTTTTTTTGTATTCTTATAGACTAGTGGAAGGAAAACATCCATAAAACATTTAAGTGTTTATTTTACTTTATCTATTTGCATCTGTAGACTTCAGTGGTCTCAAACCCTCTTGTTTTATCCCACATTCTTGGGTTTTTACCGGTTTTGTGGTTTATATATAATTTTATTCCAAAAAACATGGTGAATTATTCTGGCTGTTGTCAATATTTTCTGATTCTACAGTGATACAAATAGATATCCAAAAACCTCTGCACAAACCTTTAACTCTCAATATTATTGACAATATTATTTAATTATGTTAAATTGTGGACATGAAATATAAAATAATTTACACAAGTCAGTGTATATTTAATTAGAAAAGTCCTCATTTGCACATTTAAACAATTTCAGAAAACTTGCAATACAAAAAACAATGACTGTGATTAACTAACTTTTTGTTGAATGATGGTGACGGATTAGTTACATTTATAGATTAATTACATAACATGCTTGAAACAAGAAGTGAACTTAGACAATACATGTTAAAAATGATGGCTGTGTTTCACCAAACATTAGTGTACTTGTTTATCAAGGAGACAACACTGTGTCTGTAAAGTGATGAAATATAAGGATGTAAATACAGAAAAATCAAGATACACATCCCCATAACACTTTACAATAAGGTCCCATTTAGTTAACATTTGTTAATGCATTAACCAACATTAATTAATTATAAGCAATGCATTTGTTACAGAATTTTTCACCTATTTTAATGTTAGTTACAAAAATACAACTAGCTATTTATTGTTAGTTAATGCCAGCTCAGTTCCATTAATAATACAACTTTTGATTTTAACAATGCACCAGTAAATGTTGAAATTAACTAAGATTAATAAAGTGCTTTAAGAATTTTAATTGTTAGTTCTTGTTAACTAAAGATAACAAATGGAAGCATATTGCAATTTTTTTAAGAACATAATATTTTTAGTGTGTAACTTTCAACCAATCTAAAACATAACTTAACAGTCTTAGATAAATAAAATGCTAAAATACATAAAATAATAATTGTATATTATAATGCATTTTATGTCATTTTATTACAAACATGTTTAAAATGTTATTCCCAACAAAGAACGTCATTAAACTCAGTCTATAATTATGACGTGACGGAAAACACACCGTTCATGACTTTCAGAAATAAGAATTAAGTTCTCCTGGGATGCATATTTCAAATTAAGAGGTTAGGTTTATTTTCCAGGGTAGAGGATAGGGTTATTTATTTATTTTTCAGAAGTGCCCATACCTGAATAAACACCCGTGTATATGAGTTATCCATGAATAGAAGTAAAATGAGTGGAGCTGATATTTCCTTCAGGTTACACTCATGTTCTCAGTTAATTTATCAACAATCCGAGTAGACATTACTTGTGTTGCAAACTGGTTGTACAGTTGCATAAAAAATATGAATTATACATGGCAACATACATTGAATCTAACCTACAACATCAACATACGGCCTCACACAGGCTGCAATACACAAGTACGAGAGTTTTAAAGCAAAAAGCCCATCCACACAATAAAACCAACCAACTTACTGTACGTTAAACTTAAAATACTTACTTGCTTGTTTGTGGTTGCTGAGCTAGCGAGCACTGCTAGCCAACTCGCGTGATGACCAAAGCACTTGAAACTTCAAATGTCAGGGCGAAACAGTCCTTTAATCCATTGACTACAAATATTTCGTTGCTCGGTGTCACTTACGCGAGGGTTGACGGTGTGTCCATCCCGTTAGCTGTCGTAACATTTGACTTGTTGAAGCACAGCTCGCTAAGATGTTTAGGGTCAAATTTAGACAGATAGCTGCCCGTTAGCATGTGCTGCTGTTGTCCCTCTTATTTACAAAACACGAGCGTCGCACTTTTGCATGCGGTCTCAACTTAATACGACGACGACGGCAGCATATGTTCTTAAAGAAAGCCACCTTATGAAAATGTTAAGGACGCGACATGTCTTAAGATCACCAGTGGAGTGACAGCTAGCGAGCATGCTAACTTACCCGACATGACAGTCAGAACTGCCAACAGGTCATGCTTTAACTAACCGCTTTTGTGTTTGTCTTTAAGTGACCGATGCTTTGTCTATCCTTTCGAAAAGTGTCAATAAAGACGAGTTTTAACTTCCAGCATGCAGTCTGTTTCTCTGCTGTCTCATATGCTAGTGGTGCCCTGCAGTTAACACACCACAAGGAGTCTCAGCGGGAAGTGTCTCAATATCTAGTGTCATGCCTACCTAGACAGCATAGGTTTAGCTGACTTGCTTAGAATTCCCCCAAATCTGCCTATGGCGTCCTGAAACATTTAAAGGTTTTAAAACACAACCGTTTGTAACGGTAGAGTGATTCTGACCCTTAGCTGTCACCTTCATCAGACCACAATCAATGATTAACTCTAGACCCTCCCGGAACTGATCATTTAGATTAGTCGTGCATTTTATAGGCTATTTGGTCATTTTGAAATGCATGTTTTTGGCTGGGTACTTGGTTAAATAATTGCAAGTAAGTGAAAGCAAGGATGGTTAACTTGTCCTTGATACCGATTCTCTCTGTTTGACCTCTCGGTTTGGTTTTGGTGAAAGCAAAGTATGTTTGCTATACACATGCTTCACTGCATATTAAAACTATTCAAAATGTTCAGTCCAAATGTCAGTCCATTTATCCATTTACACAAAACAATGTGATTGTAAATACATCAGCAGCCACTAACAATGGTGAATGTTTTTTAACCAAGTTGTTAGATATGATTAATGATATAATAAGTACAATTCAGAGCCTGCCCAGCTAACAAAGATGTGCTACGTATTTGCTAACATTCCAATCAATTTACGAACATTATGTTTAATGTTATCTGAATTTTTAAAACATTCCTTTGTTAAATAAAGTAATAAAACATTATTTTTGAATGTTATCTTGAATGTTCAAAATGCACATTTTGAAAAAAAAGAAAATTGGTTATACAAAATAGAAAATCTATGGAGGATCTGTCCTTGTTGAACGATTCTGAACCTTGACAAATCCTTAGCATTTATATTTTACGATTAATTATTATTGTTTATATATTTAATGAGACACATGGATATTTAAGCTGCACTTGAAATGTCATTGCACTACATAAAAACAAAAAAATATTTTAAGAGACTGTATAAATACATGTTTTCAACAAACAGAAGATCAGATTTTGGTGTTTGAAATCATGTCAAAAAGCGTAATTTGCTTGCAGATATCAGTTGGTTTGATTTTTCTGAGGCAGCTAAATTCAAGCAATTTACAAGTTACAGTTTACAGATACACCTATATACATGATACATTGACACGTGATACACCTACATGATAAATTAACATAAGCAACATAGATAATGCATAATTTGAGTGTCTTTGAGTATTCAGTCACTAGAGGGAGCCAGTTTCCTCTGTGACATCTAGAAAGCGTCTCAGGACTTTGGAAAGAGATATTGGCTTGTTAAAAATACCTTACTGTTGCAAAAAATATGATACGTATATGTCTGATTTACCTGACCTTTATGCATTGAATACTCTATTGAGGAGTTGATTTACTAGGAGAAAACTTTCACACGAGTTCTCCAAAGAATATTTCTTCTTCATCTCTCACACAGCACTACGCATGACTGGGTATTATATTCCAGTCATCAGGGTTACTGCAGTGCAGTGTCTGACATCATGATCAGTGTTGCCTTTTCCTGGGGATATCCGTCACAAACACAGAGCCTGAGAGTGGAATGAGAGGGGAACAGGAAAGCCCTCACTTGGAGGAGGGTGGGCTGTGCAGAAGAGGCGAGATTTTAGACAAATATTCCCTCTGACACAACTTGCAAAGCCTGCTGGTACTCTTAAATTCAATTCATTTTACTGAATTAATACTGATTTTCTGAAAGACAATACACAAAAACTGAACGCAATAATGAGAGTGAGAACATTTGTGAAACAAAATGCTGTTTCAATTTTTGATTGACCTTAAAAAGTTATACATTTGATTGCATATATATAAAGATTGCAAAATATGTTATATTTCCCTCAACTAGGCATCATTTCTTTCTTTCTCTCTCTCTCTCTCTGTAAGTACTCAATAGCGCACAGACAACAGTGTACTGTTGCAAATTTCATAATCGGACAGGCCAAATTAGCCATTTGGAAGTCATGTAGACTGGCTGCTGAAGGACGGAATATAAATCTTCTTCAGCTTTTTACTGCTTTGGTGGAATCCAGAATAAGAGTGGAACATAGATTCTTTCAAATGACAAATAACTTACTTGAGTTTGAGTTCAAGTGGTGTGCAAATAGAGGGATGGGGAAAGATGGGGAAATAATGTTTAATTGCTGATACATGGTTGTCATTTTGATTAGGACTGTTTATTATTATTATTGGTGTTTTGTTTTTGTGTCTTTTTAATGCCTCCTGAACACATTGCAATGTGATATGTGTGGGGTATAATGTAGCACTTGTTTTTAGATGTTTTAATAAAGTGTGTTAAAAGTCAAATATCTCTATAATAAAAATCTCTCTCTCTCTCTCTCTCTCTCTCTCTCTCTCTCTCTCTCTCTCTCTCTCTCTCTCTCTCTCTCTCTCTCTCTCTCTCTCTCTCTCTCTCTCTCATGTCTGAGCTTATGAGGTTGAGCAAGAGGAGCTCCTGCCCTACAGCTGTTGTGGTTCAAGGGCAGGAAGCAGCTTGGTTCCCACACAAAGGTACACATCAAACACACAGACCGGTAGAGACTCACTTACACACACACACACACACACACACACACACACACACACACACACACACAAATGCCAGCCTCGCAAGCATAACACGAGGTACAGTGAACAAATTCACACCAAGACAAACAGGACATTCCTACTGTCTGACGCTACAAAACAACAGATTTACAGGCCCTGTTTCCACTTAAACAAATTCTTTAGCTCGCAAATGTCATGAAGTCTCCCATTATGGATCACAGAGTGTCCAAAGATTCCATATGTTTATTACACATGTGTGCTCCCTGGAATATCTTATTCCAACCTTATTCTGATTGGTTGAATTTATGTAAATGTTTTAGTATAATGAACAGTATATTTGATTATGGATTTTTTTCTCTTGTATAATTTTTGTACTCTTTGATCTCATATACTCTACAGTTTGAGAAGTTTGAGTTTTAATATAAGAAATTAATACTTTTATTTAGCAAGTGATGTGGTCAAATGTGACATTATGGTTACAAAAAAATCTAAGAAATTCAAATAAATGCTGAATCCTATAAAAAAAAGACTGAGAAAAATCACAAAAATATTAAACAGCAAGTGCTTTCTTCATTGATGATCAATAAATATATTTCTTGAGCACCAAATCGGCATATTAGAAAGATTTCTGAAGGATCATGTGACACTGAAGACTGAAGTAAATGCTGCTGCAAATTGCAAATTCAGCTTTGTCATCTCATGAATAAAATGCAATTTAAAATATTTAAAAAATAGAAAACAGTTATTGTGATTTGTGATAATATTTTGCAATATTAAAATTTTACTGAATTTTGACTATAATCATACTGACTTTTGAAAAGCAGTGTATATGGTATTGTACTTTAAGTCAAACTTAAAAGGTGGGAAGAGTCACCCATCACTACATTTCCCAAGCTAAATAAATAGGTCAGCAAAAAACTTATAGCACACTAATTGCAAGGGCAGTGCACTGGAGCAACACGGGGTTAAGTGCCCTACCCTCAAGGGCACTACAAATGACCCCGCATAACAAGGACATGTTTAACAAGGATTCGGGTTTAAAAGCACACATAATCTGCATGCTAATTTTGCAACAACAACAAAAAAAGTTATAAATTCAGTTAAGATTCTTGGTAACCTTTTCTTAAATTTGTGCAGTTTTGTTTGGTAACAGATCACACTACATATAACCAAAATAATTTATTACCCTGTTCAGCTTTTAAAACCTGTACAACATGCCAACTTTCCACAGGCAACTGTTTTGAAATATCTACCTCTCTCTCTCTCTCTCTCTCTCTCTCTCTCTCTCTCTCTCTCTCTCTCACTTTCTATCTGTGAATACGCCTATGCTGGGAAGAAAGCCTCAACTCTTTCCCACGGTCCTAGAGCACGTGGTTTAAAATTGGATCCTGAATGACCCCTCCCTATTGAAACGTCACTGCAGTTCAGCCATTGAGATCCTGTTACACTGCCAAAGATTTTTAAGGCATTTGAACGAGAGTCTATTGAACTGGCAAAGAACAGTACAAGACACATTCAACAAAACCACAGAACCTACA
>CM050414.1:7994039-8021539 GCA_027564155.1 Gymnocypris eckloni scoliostomus | reverse complement strand
CTTGCTCTGCGCGTCAAAGAGTGTTTCAGGAAGCGCTCAGGAAGGGCAATAGTAAGGAACTTCATTCTCTCTTGCAAAACATGACAAACTGTGAATTTAACGTGAACTCTTTCGGACCCGAGGGACAGACGGCGCTACATCAGTCCGTGATCGATGGCAACCTGGAGTTAGTAAAGCTACTGGTGAAGTTTGGTGCAGACATCCGTCTGGCCAACAGAGATGGATGGAGTGCCCTGCACATAGCAGCGTTTGGTGGACATCAAGACATCGTCCTTTACCTCATCACGCGGGCGAAGTACTCATCAAGCGCGCTCTGAGGCAATCAAAGACGATCTGACGCTGTACCTTTAAGCCTATCATACATTTGACCCCTTTGTGCCAAAGTAAAAGACAGCTTGTTTGTGATGTATTGGATTTAGGAAATTGATTTGAGATCGATAGGCACAGAATTCTAATCCAAAAGGCTATTTTTGATAATGTTGGGTTGGTACAATGTCATGGATGTGGTTTGCCAACTTTGGATGCATGATGAAAATAATTGCTGTGTTATTTATAGATTTATTTGAGAATATGACAAATTGAACTGTCAAAGTAAAAAAAAAAAGATGACACTAGGTGGTCCTACAGGATGACTAGTCTCAGGGTGCGAATTATGGGGGGTCTGACTCCTTAATTAAGGCTTTAACACCCCAAAAGAACAAAACAACGGTGGTCCTGAAAGGCCTATTCTTTTTACATTTATTTCAAACAACGTTTTAAGAACTGCAAAAAAATCAGAGAATATGCGTAAATTCGAGTTCGCCTGAAGTAACTATAGAACTGATTTGATAACACTTTTACTGCTAAGTTCAGTATCTAACAGTGAGTGCATTTACAAAACTAGTTATTTTATTATAGATATTCACATCAGAAATATTTCATGTATTTTGTTTTAAACACATTTGCATATAATTGACGTTTAGCCACCTGCATACAAAATATAAATATTGCTGACAGACATTTCTTTGAAAAGTCGACCCCCAATAAATAATTTGCATACTGACTGGACTGTCATAAATATTCCTGTACAGAATTACATTATATGTACACATTCTCTCTTTATGGTCTAAAACAGGGACTGGTGTCTGATACATCAACTGTAATGCATTATAAATTATTACATTGCAAATTTGATCATCAAGTTTAGTATCATAATTAACCATTTGAGATCTCTCACCTCTTAAATGAAAATATCCACGCAAACACTTTCTGGTCCAGACACTACCAAATAGGGTTGTATTTTGGCATTGTCTGTCGTGTCATAAACAGTACATTGGAGTTCCTATGTGAACGGAGTTTCTGATACTAAAGCTTTTTTGTCTTTTCTTTTTCATAAATATTTTTGCTGATCCACATGTTTATGTAATTCAGAGGTTGAGCAAATCCACAGATCAGTGTAAAGACTGCACTGTATCCTTGTCCTCTTAAACCCCTTGTTAACTCAGGCAAGATGCGGTAAGGTTTAAATATGTTGTGACGTTTGAAATGCTTCAAAGCCAGTATAGAAATAAGCATCACTTATACTTGAGAATGTTTTCAATATTGCACTGATGGCTGTTTTCTGAGTTGTTGGTGTCATGCCAACTTTTAAAGATACTATTTTTCTAAATAGAAAAACAATTCTTATTGTATGGAAGCTCCAGGGTGGTTTTCACTCATTCTTTGCAAAGGCTTATATATGCCTGTACTGAATTCTGCTTGAATGTCCCTCCTTAAGTAATGTCAAACATATCCTAGACTGTAACAACTATGGTAAAATATGACTGTCACTGGGCATCCTTTTGACATAATGGGAGAAAATACAAGTAAAGTGTCCTGAAAAATCTTGGAGCACTTCTTTCTGAAGTCCCATCCTCCTCTTTTTAAGGGGGATGCTACATGGTAAAACCAGTGTAACAAGAAGTTGCACAATGCACAAGTCTTTACTTGATAATGCCATAACATTTATGACATAAAAGTAAAAGTAACTTCTTGGATTGAGATAAAAGTCAAATGACGGTGATTATTTTTTTTGTGAAATATTATTTTCATCAAAGAGAAGTTTGGGAAAAGGCCTCTCGTAATGTTTTTGTCTTTTGTGAATTGTTATTTTGTTGTATTTTTATATCTGTTTAGCTGTTTGTTTATGTTTTGAATGATGTAAGTGGTCATATCTTCAATATATTTCTTGCTGTATTTTGTCATTTTTGTACAAAGGCATTTTAGATATTAAATTCTGTGGTTTTTAAGAAAATGACTGGTGTAATGCATACTTGCGTGTTACTCAGTGAGTATTTTCCTGAATGTTATTGTTCCTTGAGCCAGCCTTTGCCTCTTCCTGTGTCTCAGGTAGTTGTAGAGCTATAAGGTTGCTCAATATTTCCAAGAAACACAAGTGGTTGTGACTAACGGGCTGTGAAAGCACATATGGGGATGTAGTTAGCCTAAACAAGTGTGTTTATAGATATAAGTCTTACAGTTTTACGTAATTTACAGAAAAACATGTTCCACATGTGTATACATAGCCCTGAGCAGATGCTAGCTGTAGCATGTATTTAGCAGTTAGCTCCTTAGTAAACACCAGTTTGGCTGCAAAGAAACGAACTAGTTAAAACAAGTCTACGTTAACCTTTAATACCATCATAATTGTGCTTAATTGTATTGAATTTGCTCTTGGAGTGTACCTCAAATCTTATGAGTATATTATTCAAATACCACACTTTATTTTACTATCACTTAAGTGTACATACATAGAGCCCACTTTCACGGCTATTTTTAAAAGTATACTTTTAAAAAGTGCACTTTTTGACATAATACAAATAACTTTTTTCTTTTAAAGTACATTTTAAATAATGGTTTTAATAATCTTTTGTCATGTATCAAAGAAGTACATTAATTTTGATGTGCTGACCAACATACTAAAGCAAATGTAAAGTATTCTTTACACCTTTAATGTGTTTGAAATGGGATTTTATATTAAATGTAAGGTTAAAATATTTTTAATTTTGTTTTAAAATTAAATAATGTGCACTTACGTGTCCAAAAACAGAAATATATTCTCTTAAAGTAATGTTTTCTGTAATAAGTAATATTTTTAAATGGATGTTAAAGTGTACATGTCTTTCACAAGGTCTTGTGAAGATAATTCACTCAAGAATGACAAATTTGTCATCATTACGCACCCTCAAGACGTTCCAAACCTGTGTGAGTTTCTTTCTTCAGCTGAACACAAAAGAAGACATTTTGAAGAATTTTGGGAGGCAAACAATTGCTGATAGCCATTGACTTACATAGGATATTTGTTTACTATTTACTATCAACTATAGCCATTTCAGCTTTATCTAGAACTCTGAAAATGTCAATTCCACAAACAAGTTGCACATGTTTACATGTCTGTGTCTCAACAGCTTTTACAGATGGCTAATATAAGATAAAGTATGATACAAACTTAGTGAATAACCACCATTGTGAAGTTGATGCAGCTAATGCTAAATACAACAACATTGCTAAGCCCAATCATGCAACCTAAAGAGCAGAGGACAGTTACTAAATATAAAAATACTGGTAAAGTTGACAAATCTGGGTCAATGTAATCTAATTGCTGGTTAGGGGATCATGCGTAAAGATGTTAGAATTGCCACGTGTTTCCCTCACAACATTGAGTTAAAATAGCTTGTTTACATTTGGGATATCAGTTCACAAACTCTTGCCAGCGTTGTATAACAATACTTAAGAGTAACAATGCAACCACTTGTGATTTTGTTTATATTCTTATATTCAAGCTGAGACATACAACAATTATATTTAAGTTTTGATTTTGCTGTTCGCATTCAGTGACACAAATAGAATAACTTGCACATCACATATTGTATAACAGTTGTTTATGTAAAAGTAATAGTGTTTTTTTTGTAGTGCACTCAAATACATACTGCTAGCAGTGGATTGTTTCCCTGCCCAAATCACACTCTCATGCTTCCAACTTTTAGTCTCTCCATTGACAGAAGGGGCAAAAGACAGATAGTGAGAGAGACAGGTGGCCAGGCCAATCCTTGCATGCCCTCTGCTCCTTTTAACTTTCTTTCACTATTTCACTCCATTTTGTGTGCTCTAGCTTGCAGTGACAAGCTGCCCAATTCACTCACCCATTCTTCTCTCCTCTTCTCTTTTGTTCGTCCAGTTCAACTCTGTGCACCTCTATTCATTCCCCAGACGGCCCACCATTGACGGGAGCCCCTGCCTAAGTCACACTGCCCGACCCGGACCCCCTCCCTCTCTACACACACACACACACACGCACACGCACACGGACACACGCACACGCACACACACACACACACACACACACACACACACACACACACACACACACACACACACACACACACACACACATACACACACGCACAGCTCTGCAGCTGCTATGGTAATGAGAGAGGGGACGAGCAAGGGAGAAGGCTGGAGAGCACAGAAAGAGAAAGGGAGATCCTTCTCATGCAACTCAATAACCGGTGGCCCTGTTTTTTTTTACAAATGGAAAATCCGTCTACCTCCTTTTCTTCTTCCCTCCTGTCGGTTTCCCACCCTGTTGCCTTCGTCCTTTCTCTCCTCTAGCCTCCACACCTCCTCTCCTGACCTCCTCTTTCTCATTCAAATCCATTTCACACTATGCCCTGAAAAGGGATGTTCAAAGGTGTGTAAAGTAACCCTGATCCAGCCCTTCAGGCCTGAGAAAGCTGGGTGTTTGTGTATGCACTTGCATGCGTGTTTGCCTCTATGTGCAGTTGTGTGCATTTTTAAACTCTGTGCTTGAATTGCATAGTACAGAGACAGCAGTGATTCATAGAGAGATTTCATTAATGAAAGCACGTGGTGTCTTCAAGCAACTGAGCAAGACTTTTCTCAAAACTAACTTCAGAGGCATTTTTTGTAATAACGTCTAGCCTCTAGGTGATTTGAGCAGATATATGAAGAATCCAAACAATTGTCCTCGCAGAGTACCCGCAGGTAAAGATCAGTAAATTAACTATGAATATATTCTTGTAATCCCACGTCAACCAGAAAGTGTTATAGGGTCGTTGATGCGTTGGAAATTTTCTTTCTTTTCTTTTTCTTAAACATCAGGGTAAAATGAACGTTTAAAGAGCGAGGGATGGATGGGTGGATGGATAAATATATAGATAATGTAATAAATTAAAATAAAATAATGTGTAGGGTCACTACATATTATTATTTGTACAATTTATAAAACAATTAAATTTTTATAAATTCATAAATTCATAATTTATTGTTTGATTTGAATTGTAATTCTTTGTTATAGAGTTAAAATTACAAAAATTCCATTATTCCATCCAAGTCTCTCAATTATTGAGATCATAAAAAGTGCATGCATTTTATCTAGTTATTATGCATGCTTATTATTAGGAAATATGAATTAATTTAGATGGAATATAGCATGTCAAAGACCATATTTTAAAAAGCATTTCATGTCAACTGCCATAAATATGTCAAAAGAATGTTTTTTTTTGTTTTATATTGAATAGTTTGAAACTTTTGTAAAACGTTTTGCTTGAAAAGTGTTCTTACAATCATTAATATAAATATATTTAATAATTAAATGACACTGTTTGACATTTTCCTATTAAATGTCATTCTACATTTTAAAGTGTAGCTGACATACCTTTTTATGGCCATGTATGCAGTATCTATTATATATAGCATATTATATTTCAATGATTTGGCTCCAAGACCTTGTTTGCCTTTTAAAATGCACTCACAAACAATACAAAATAAAATATGAGCAAAAAACTGAATCACCTTATACGAAAAGAACATAAAATATTGTATTACTATTGGCAAATATAGGAACTATGAAGTGGTAGATTATAACAAAACTAGCATGTAATATGCATGTGTATAGTGTGTGTGGGGAGGGTGAACTGGGGGACTCTGCTGGCAGACGGCCGAGGGGCCCCATGCAGTCTGTACTGCACAGCTATTCGTCTTATGTCTGTGCACGGTGACCTGTTAGACCATGTGACATCTGCCTGGCTGCCAGCACAGAAAAGAGATGCAGGATTGCCCATATGGAGCCTCCTTTCTCCAAATACTGACACACAGCTCAGCCCCAGAGAGAGAGTGTGTGTGTGTGTGTGTGTGTGTGTGGGTGTACGTCTGAGTGTTTCGTTTTGATTAATAAGTGGAGACACACTCGGATGGGGTTACACATCTGTGAGGTAACAGGCTGAGAGGCCATGAGTGAAGCGATGGATTTCATGAACGCCACCCCAGACAAAAATGTTTCATTTCACTACTTTACATTTCACTACTGATTTTAATTTCACTACTGATTTTACATTTCACTACTGATTTGACAATTCACTACTGATTTTAATTTCACTACTGATTTTACATTTCACTACTGATTTGACAATTCACTACTGATTATATCCTGTATAATTGAGTATGTGACGAATAAAAGAACCTTGAACCATGGATTTAAGTTACTTTAAACCATGCCGAATAAGTCTGCATGAGTGCTTTGCAGCGTTAGTCAAATATATGCTCCTTATAAGTGATTTGGTGAGAAAAGTGTACTTGTAATCACATATATAATTTAATGTCAAAGATTCTGCTTTGGCACAAATGCATTTCAGCCTGGAAATGCATTTTTGAGATTGTTTTGAGGTTATGCAGGTTTACACAAAAATGTAACCCTTCTTGACAAGACCGCCATATTTCGAACTTCAAGGACAGATTTAGGGTCATAATATTTTCATAAATAGGCTATTCATCGAAAGAAAATCTCAAGATTTCAGATTTCGAGTTCATCGATGAGGCTTTAACAAATGAGGATTTAATGCTCAGTTTTAAACGAACTGAACGGTTTACTCATAAATGAAAATTCTGTTATGTTTTATTGACCTCATTTCATTCAAAACCCAACATTTTTTCCTCTCTGGAAATTAAGCAATTTTTCAAAATACCTCTTTTTGTGTTCATTTAAGTTTGTAATTACATGATAGATAGACAATGATGACAGAATTGGCTAAAATATCTCTTAAAAGTGTTATGAAAGTTATTAAAAGTTTACAGAAGAGGTCTAATGGTGTGAAATGTTAAATGCCATTCTTATAATGACATTACATTTACGTCCGTCACACTTCGACATTAACCCTTTACTGACATACTGCACGTTTTGCTGCATGTGTGTGCTACAGTAACTGTGCATGCTTGTGCATGTGTGTACATACAGTATGTATAAAACAAGTAATTATGGAGGATAAAGACCTAGTTATACTAAGTGAAACTTCTGGGTTTGGGAGAGCAGAGCTGCTTTTCTGTTTGGCTGGCTTTGCTGAATGGAGCCATTCACAAGCCCCTAACCGCATGCTTTCTTTATCTTCATTGTTATCCCCCTCTTCCCTTCACCCACCGCAGCACAATGGCACTCGGTAAAAGGGGCTGGGGAGCAGTCTGAAGGGGAGGGAGGGGGTTAATTGGGTGAAAGTGAAGAGTGGGGGAGGGACAGAGGACCCCAAAAAGGGGTTTATGTTGATAGACCAATGATCCAAACTAAACCACCCATCATTTGCTGCAGACAAGTGATGATAGTGGAGGACTTCTTTTCAGAAAACACAATTGATTGATTGATTGATTTGCTAATTGAATGACTGATTAATTGGCTTTATTTTACAATACGATATGACACAATGTTATAACCAACATAACCATCAGCAGAATCCTTTGTGATTGGTTATAATGCACAATGCTGTTAAGCGGGTAAATAAAATATGATGTGATATGAGCAGGTCTAAATGTAATGCTGCAATCGACACTCTTCATTTCATTTTTGACACGTTTTGTTTAATTGTGCAGGGGCATTTTTGTCCAACTTGGTGGCAAATGGGGGTTTCAAGCATCAAAACAACAAAAGTTTAATACAGCTTTAATATTTTGAACATTAGAATCAGTCACGTTACTTAATTAATTAATTTTCTGAGCATAAATAAATAAATAATGGCTATCATGCATTTTTGCCAAGATTTACAGAAAAAAAATTAATTCTACCAAAAAATCTTTTTAGGCATGTTTAGAACAAGAATTCATTATGACAATGATTTAAGGATCCCAGTACAGCCCCAAAATACTGATTAATTGTCCCTTTATGTAATCTTTATGTATTTTAGTGCAGTATAGGTTAGAACATGTATGTTATTTAAAATTACTGCATTCCATTTTAATATATCTGAAAATGTAATTTATTCCTGTGATCAAAGCAAAATTTTCAGCATAGTTTCTCCAGTCTTCAGTGTCACATGATCCTTCAGAAATCATTCTAATATGCTGATTTTGCTGTTCAAGAAACATTTACTTTAAAGGTGCCACAGAATAGAAAACTGTATTTCCCTTGGCATAGCTGCAGGGCCGTTTCTAGCCATTTTGACGCCCTAGGGCGAAATCCCTATTAGCGACCCCCCTAATTTGTGGAAATTCAGAGCATTGTGAGTTCCACAAATATGAACGCATTAGGCATATTTGTAAATTGACTGCTAAGATTGCAAAATGCAAACATTTTGCAGTTTATTATCTGTGATACCATTATAGCCACTGGATGCCTGTATGTAGCAATCCCCTAGTTGTTAAGAAATAGTCATCACACATACATACATTTTATAACATTTGGATTTGGATACATGTTTAGATATTACCAATGGCTACTTTTTGACATTATCTGTTTATTTGTTAAATTGTTTTGTTGTTGTTGTGTCAGTTATTGCATTATTATTTCAGTCAAACCTATAAAACTCTTTGTTACCTCAAACTACATAGGCATATAAAAGCCTGATCAATGGCATAAAATTAATCAGAATGCAGCTACTTGTTCTTGTATTAGTCATTATCGCTTGAACGTCCCCTTTAAATAACGTGACACTCTGCCCTCTTTAAGCGCTGTTGGAAGCGAAAGGATTTTTTTATTTTTTTTGGAAGCGAATTAATTGATTCAGCATTTCGACACTTCCGTCAGGATGCATTCCATTTGACAAAGCAGTTTAATAAAGTATGTGTTGATCTTGTGAATTAGCTAATTTTACTAAACGAATATTTTTTAATTGTCTGAAAAAGTTTTATATGGGCGACACACTGCACCTTTTAACAATGCATTGGTGCAAAAACACACACGGCACACCTTTTAGACCAGATTCACATGAAACATGATTTCTCGACTGCCACAAATACTGCCTATACAAAATATTAATTTTGTGCACTTTTATATACCAGTATTCTAAATTGGCCTTTGAACATACTGCACTGTAAGTCACTTTGTAATAAAAGTGACTGTTAAATGCATACATGTAAATGTAACTTAAAAAACAAACCTTACCATGCCAAAACACTGACAGAACCCATTGATCTGCTGCATCCGTGCCTTACGAGGCAATGACTCAGCAGGCAGCGTTTTTGCACGAAGGCACCTCACGAAACTGATTTTGGACAGGCTTCTGAGGCAGTGTAATGGTTTAATGGTCTACAACAAAATAGAACAAGTTTTGGTGATATCTAAACAAATATTTAACTACTATAATAATAATTTCTCTAGAAATAACATCAAAAGTGCTTCAAAAGTTAATTAGAAATATACATTTACACACAAACTAACCACCAAACACAACTTTCAGGCGCCATCTTTATTTTTTAGCTCAACCGTCACGAATTGGAACGCACAGGATTGTGGGATATAAAAGGCAGTGAAGGACACATCTATGCTGCCTTCAAAAATCGATCAGATGAAGGTATCTCAGAAATATTATGTGCTAACTCTAGAATCATAGGCCTATCTTAATTATTATCTGTTTAGTAACCATGGTCATTTTAGTCAGATGAAGTCCTTGTCTACAACTCTTGATGACAGCACCTCCGGGTTCTTCAGGCTGAATAGCACTTCATTCATATTTCCATGAGGATCGGCACTAAATTGGGATTTTATATGTAAATGATGATAATTTACTGTATTTTAGAAAGGGACAAACACGAACATAAGAGGCTGATTTTATGTTTTAAAGGACAACCGTTTTATGTTGTTGTTTAAAGATACGTTGCTCAATGCATCACAAACTTGTAACGTTATAAAGTGCTAATAAAATGTTTTCATGGCAAGCTCAATCTTTCCTTGTTTGTATCTTAAAATATTTGAGTCTATAATGATTCTCTTACAGTTTTAAAGCTTATATAGTAAATAAGTCCGTGACATCAGATATTAAAAATACAATTATTTCTGTATTCACACCCTCATTGTACGGGATGAATTTAGATTCAGTTATTAACACTCGACCATTGTAGCCATATAGACCTGCACAACTATCGAATATTAAAACCCTCGGAGCTGTAAATCTGTGCAGTAGGTAAGTGAGCACTTTTAATGAGTAAAAGAGACCTTCCTGTGAAAGAGTCTTGAGAGAGTTGTGTGTGAAGGTGCGGGCACAACCTCCAGATCCAGCTATTATAAGTGTTATTGGACTTGTCTCTTCCACTTAATTTGACACTTTATAAAGTTAGTAAAGTGGGAAGTTGCAGTTTAGGGTCAGTGATATCTTTGTCTTTTCTTATTTGCAAAACATTTGAAAAAATGTCTGTTTATTTTTTACATTATTAATGGCAATATCTGGCAACACTGCATCACTGGCACTTAAACTGACAGCAATCAAAAAAGCCCACTGACAGGTTATTACTGACAGGATAGCACATTCAATAAGGGAAACACAAACAAATATCATGATATTATCTGTCAGAAACGTTAACAACGCGGTCAAAAACAGTAGCATTTAAGTACACAGATCTGTAGAACAGATTACAGAATGAAATGAAATAGCCTATGCAAACACTAGTCATGAAGAAGTCTATTCTATGTCATTTAGTATAGTAGTTACATTTTCACAAAGTCATGCTAAAAACATTTATAAGAGCACTAGACAAAGTTATCTTCTATTATTATTAATGAAACCTATAACAGTAATATGCATTGTTGCATGAATAATAAGCAACGGATAAAATTATCCACCCCATAGTAAAGTATTAATACATTTTAATGGAATAAATATGACTTAAAAATGATCATCCCTCCAAAACAGAGAAAATATATTTCACAAACATCTACATGCTTGTCTCTTTTAAAGTGTTTATAGTGTATATAATGAGTTGTATTTGTAGGGGTTTTTATAGCCCCAGCATACACCGGACCTCCCACATTTTCAAAGCCTGGCTACGGCCATGTGTCTACAACAGACGCAAGCAGCGTGGCAAAATACTATAGAACTCATTATAATCAGTGATGCTGTCTACAGATATATACATATCTATGGTCTACACTGGATGCGGCGTGGCATGACACAACAAATCCCTGACAGAAAACTGCTGCCGCGTTCTATTTATGACGTATTGACACAAATTTCAAATGATTTTTGTGTAGACAGACTTGAGCTATTGCGGCACCAGTACGTGTCTGGGCACGTGTCTGGTGTAGACACTGCGGTGTTACTCGCATATCAAGAAGAAACAAAGCAACCTCTGCATCCGATCGCAGGTCTTCCGCTCCTTGAGTTCTCTCCAGTTCTCTCCACCGTTATTTACACGGGTCCTACTTCTTGCCTTAAGCCTTCTTTTCCGCATACGTTTTCCTCTTTTGTTTTCTTTCCACCATCTCTATCTTTCTGTCGCTCGGCTAGGTTAATGTCCTCTGCACTGAGCGCTCTCTCCTCCACATCATGAGTAGACACGCCCTTTTCTCCTGATTGGCTACAAGTTTGTTTTGCTACTCTACTCGACTCAATTTTCCAAAGTGTTTTTGAAAAATCGCTTACCCCACCTTTAAGTTAGTCAGTCAGGCCTTGCCTCATGTGAGGTATTCGTCACGTTACTGAGTAAAGTATGCATAATTATTTTTTTGTTATCAACCGTACATACAAACTAGGACAATATAAGTGAGCTATTTAGAGGTAGATGGTGCCAGAGCTGTTTTCTACTATGTTATGCATTAATTAAACATCATAAGTTTTGTCAGTAAAATTTACAGTGAGGATCACCATCCATCTTAACATTAATGTGTTATGAGGCTGTTGTGTAGGAAATATCATTGCTTGTGCGTGTTGTTTACAAGTAAATTTAAGTTACATAATTGTTTGTCTCTTTTACAGGCACACGTTTGTCTGTGAGTCTGAGACTGGATGAAGGGTAAGTTTTGCATTTCAGTACCAAATAAAGAATATAAACTATATCTTAAGCCAATGTTGAATGACTTTAAAGTTTTTTGTCCTATATTTCATATATCATTAGATGGCTGAGTTCGATTGGTCTCCGGTCATGGGCTGGAAGATGTAGGAGTTAGGAAACGAGGAAGCATTTGTCTCTGTGATCCACTCGTCAGTGTGGTTTGGCCTATTAAAGAGATAGTTCACCCAAAAATGAAAATTCTGTCATTAATTACTCACTCTCATTTCATTCCACACCTGTAGCACCTTTGTTGATTCTCAGAGCACAAATGTAAATATTTTTAATGAAATCCGATGGCTTTCTGTCCCCCCATTGGCAGCAACTTAACTACCATGTTCAAGGTCCAGAACGGTAGAAAAGACATAATTAAAGTAATCCATGTGACTCCAGGGGGTTAACCTCAGTTTTACGAAGCAACTTAAGTGTTTTGTTTGAGCAAAAATCATACTTTACCAATTTATTTCCAAAAATATTGATCTGCAACACACACTTACCACGGCACATATGTGTTCACTCAAGAGTTGACATTGTAGCGTGAACAAGCTTTGGATAATATTGTAAATAAAGTGGTAAATAAGTGTTTTTTCATATTTGAGTTTATCAGTATATTATTTAAAAAAAGGACTGTAATGGTTGTTTCCAATTAGGTATGAGTATATTTTCAACTTTGTTTGACAGTTTCTAGGTAGTTTTTTGCTACTTTTGTGCCCTTGTTTTATACATATACTGGCATTCACACTTTAGCATGCACAGGCAGATTGTGTACTGTTTTAATATTAAAAACCTGTTTACAAACACTGCAAGAATTTTTTAATGAATGTTGTTTCAAACAAATATAATATTTTTCTTTTTTTTATCTGTTTAAAATAAAGTTTATATTATCATAACTTGAAAATGAATGTTTAAACTTTTTAAACTGAATTTAATAAGTTGAAACAGCAAATATTGGAAAGTCAAATGAACTTGAATAAAACAACTCAGCTCTAGGCAAGATTTAAAATCATGAGTTGATATGACTTGTGCTTTTAAGTTGATATAAATAAATGTTTTAAAGCAGCCACAAAACTTAAGGTTTTTAAGTTTAAATGGGTGATTTTTTTTACAGTGTATTAATAATGCCCGATGCCCAGATTTTATTTACAGTATAATTACCCAATGATATAACTGTTTGAGAAAGTATTGAAATATATATTTTTCCTTTGTTTCCTTCCTGCTGTGTGAGCTACTGAAATGAGCCGCACTGTGAAACAGCCAATCAGAGCAGAGCTCAACATTATTATTCATGACCCTTCCAAATAAGGCAATAACAGACCATTTCATTCTAGGGAGAAATCCTAAGGTTATTAATGGTCATGTAAAACTGTTTCTGGAGATTTGTTGCCCTTATACCTAAGCCACATACCTTCTATGTATATCAGAGAACAATTACAAATATTGTATCAATGCATTCTATGGCACCTTTAAAACAGTTGAGTACATTTTTCAGGATACTTTGATGCAAAGATCAGGATTTATCTGAAATAAAAAGCTTTTGTAACATTATATACTATACCATTCAAAAGATTAGAGTCAGTATCATTGTGTGTGTGTGTGTGTGTGTGTGTGTGTGGGGGGATAAAGGCATTTATAATGTTACAAAAAACTCTATTTCAGATAAATGCTGTTCTTCTGAACTTTCTATTCATCAAGGAAATCTAAAACAATTTTACTCAGCTGTGTTCAACAATAATAATAATAATACGTCTTTTGAGCAACAAATCAGAATATTAGAAACATTTCTGAAAGATCATGTGACCACTGGAGTAACGATGCTAACAATTCAGCTTTGAAATCACAGGAATAAATTACACTTTAAAATATATTAAAATAGAAACAGTTATTTTAAATAATACAAATATTTAATTTTAATTTTAATAATATTCCCCAAAATTACTGCTGTATTTTTTATCAAATAAATGCAGCCTTGTTGAGCATAAGAGACAATATAAACTTTGAATAGTAGTGCTTATTTGTTTTGCAACATGAAATCATGACATTTAAAATGAAGCCTATATATATCGTTTAATTGAAAACAACAACAACAACAACCACCACATTTTATTGCTCATTTTGAAAATACAGTTGTAAAATGATCACAAATGTTTGACACAATTGTTCTGCAAACATTAGGCAAGCAACCACAGTAAAACACGTGACACGTGCGTCATCATTGGTAGCACTGTTTGTGTCAGGTGAACTCTAGATTATGAGATGCTGGCTGCTTGTGTCCTGTTACACATCCGCCACCTGCTGGCTTTACGAACGTAGTACAAACTGCGTTACATTGACACTGTTATAGTGTTGCACTTCTCCAATGATTGTTTGCGTTATAACAGAAACTGTTCCCCAAATGTGTAACAAAACAGAACATATGTAACCCAAGGTCTGAATCCACGGCTGGCTGAAAGATGGTGAAAGTATACAGTTAGATATAAAGTTAGAGTGAGTTGGGGAATAAAAACATCCTGTCCAATCACACTTTGGAAAGATTCTCAGTGCCAAAGACTGATTGATTAGATTGTGAAGATTTCTCCTCTCTGAATTCTGCTGTGTTCCTGCAGGTGAGTGAACAGTGGTGTATATACTTTAGATTTGATAAAACAAGGCTTTTATGGGGTTTAGAACAACAATGTCACATAGACCCATGTATTTTAGCAAGAGACTGGAGCTAGTTGTCACAAGGGCTATATCTCAGTAGTGATTTTATGTATAATATAAACACGTTTATTATCACTCTTTTTGTGGTTTTGTATGTTGGTTCAAAACATGATGTACTATGATTGTGTGTGATAGGCCTATTAGTTTAACTGTATTATTTTTTTGCTCGGCCAACTTTCAAACAAATCCACAGCAGGATCAACTACTGTGTCTCCGAGCAAGCCAAAAAGGGGTTCTTTACCTGAATGAATTGGTAAATTCATTTATTCACTCTGATAGAGTAAACTCACTCATTCAGACTGTCGCCACCTACTGTCTAAACGAAGTGATTCACTGTAAATACTGTCACTAATACACAGCTTACTTACTCCTCTAACATGCTCCACCCATATTAATAAATATATGTATGTATATATATATATATATTATATTATATATCCTTCGGATGAGACGTTAAACTGAGGTCCTGACTCTCTGTGGTCATTAAAAATCCCAGGATGTTCTTCGAAAAAGAGTAGCGGTGTAACCCCGGCATTCTGGCCAAATTTCCCCATTGGCCTCTGACCATCATGGCCTCCTAATCATCCACATACACTGATTGGCTTCATCCCTCTGTCTCCTCTCCACCAATAAACTGGTGTGTGGTGGGCGTTCTGGAGAAATATGGCTGCCGTCGCATCATCAGGTGGATGCTGAACATTGGTGGTGGATGAGGAAATACCCCCATTCCATGTAAAGCGCTTTGAGTACCCAGAAAAGCGCTATATAAATAAATGTAATATATACAGTGGTTACGGAAAGTATTCAGACCCCCTTAAATTTTTCACTCTTTGTTATATTGCAGCCATTTGCTAAAATCATTTAAGTTCATTTTTTTCCTCATTAATGTACACACAGCACCCCATATTGACAGAAAAACACAGAATTGTTGACATTTTTGCAGATTTATTAAAAAAGAAAATATACTGAAATATCACATGGTCCTAAGTATTCAGACCCTTTGCTGTGACACTCATATATTTAACTCAGGTGCTGTCCATTTCTTCTGATCATCCTTGAGATGGTTCTACACCTTCATTTGAGTCCAGCTGTGTTTGATTATACTGATTGGACTTGATTAGGAAAGCCACACACCTGTCTATATAAGACCTTTCAGCTCACAGTGCATGTCAGAGCAAATGAGAATCATGAGGTCAAAGGAACTGCCTGAAGAGCTCAGAGACAGAATTGTGGAAAGGCACAGATCTGGCCAAGTTACAAAAACATTTCTGCTGCACTTAAGGTTCCTAAGAGCACAGTGGCCTCCATAATCCTTAAATGGAAGACATTTGGGACGACCAGAACCCTTCCTAGAGCTGGCTGTCCGGCCAAACTGAGCTATCGGGGGAGAAGAGCCTTGGTGAGAGAGGTAAAGAAGAACCCAAAGATCACTGTGGCTGAGCTCCAGAGATGCATTCGGGAGATGGGAGAAAGTTGTAGAAAGTTAACCATCACTGCAGCCCTCCACCAGTCGGGGCTTTATGGCAGAGTGGCCCGACAGAAGCCTCTCCTCAGTGCAAGACACATGAAAGCCCGCATGGAGTTTGCTATAAAACACCTGAAGGACTCCAAGATGGTGACAAATAAGATTCTCTGGTCTGATGAGACCAAGATAGAACTTTTGGCCTTAATTCTAAGCGGTATGTGTGGAGAAACCAGGCACTGCTCATCACCTGTCCAATACAGTCCCAACAGTGAAGCATGGTGGTGGCAGCATCATGCTGTGGGGTGTTTTTCAGCTGCAGGGACAGGACGACTGGTTGCAATCGAGGGAAAGATGAATGCGGCCAAGGGATATCCTGGACGAAAACCTTCTTCAGAGTGCTCAGGACCTCAGACTGGGCGGTTTACCTTCCAACAAGACAATGACCCTAAGCACACAGCTAAAATAACGAAGGAGTGGATTCACAACAACTCCGTGACTGTTCTTGAATGGCCCAGCCAGAGCCCTGACTTAAACCCAATTGAGCATCTCTGGAGAGACCTAAAATGGCTGTCCACCAACGTTTACCATCCAACCTGACAGAACTGGAGAGGATCTGCAAGGAGGAATGGCAGAGGATCCCCAAATCCAGGTGTGAAAAACTTGTTGCATCTTTCCCAAAAGACTCATGGCTGTATTAAATCAAAAGGGTGCTTCTACTAAATACTGAGCAAAGGGTCTGAATACTTAGGACCATGTGATATTTCAGTTTTTCTTTTAATAAATCTGCAAAAATGTTAACAATTCTGTGTATTTCTGTCAATATGCTGTGTGTACATTAATGAGGAAAAAAATGAACAAATGATTTTAGCAAATGGCTGCAATATAACAAAGAGTGAAAAATTTAAGGGGTCTGAATACTTTCTGTACCCACTGTATATATATATATATAGATATATATATATATTATGCAAATCAATTGATCAAAAATTAACTAATTAATTGCATAATAATTAGCGATTATAAATCGGGAGGCAGTGTGTAAACGACTGTCACTATATATATATACACACACACACACACACAGATATATATATACACATATATACATTACCAATATGTTATTTCTTATTAATAATGGTGGAAAGGTTAAATTACCGCAATGCAGACAACTAACCCCAGCCTCTCATATGCAAGATGAAGTGATACATCCATACCTTGGTTCTAGGATAGGGCAGGGATCTAAAAAACATAGAAATGAACAAATGTATGAAAAATATGTGCATTTACATGTAGTTGTATAATACAAAAATGTAAATTGTTGAAGGAATAGTTCACCCAAAAATAAAACTTTCACGAAAATTGACTCAAGTCATCAAATATATAGGGGAGGTTGTTTCTTCAAAACAGATTTTAGGAAACGTAGCATTACATCACTTGCTCACCAATGGGAACCTCTGCATTGAATGGGTGCCATCAGAGTGCAGAACAGAGGATTCACTGGTGAACAAGTGATGTAATGCTAAATTTCTCCAAATCTGTTCCAACAAATAAAGGCGCACATCTACATCTTGGAATATATCAGTAAATATCAGAAGTTTTCATTTTTTGGTACACTATTCCTTTAAGAGTCATGCGCTTGTTCTATGTGTGCATGGGGTTTTGTTTATTCAGCAAACTTTAGAGGCCCTATTTAAGGTCACATAAACATTGAACACTAGCCTTTGTGCAGTTTATTCCTGCTCTTTTGCAGCGTGGCAAAACATTTTTTGTTCATTATATCAAATGCAAACTTACCAATATCTTCTGCAATGACAATGGCCTCGTTAGAAAAGCCCAGAGATTCAGCAAAAGATCTGAACTTCTTATTTACTTCTGGTCTTTGTATGGACGAGCGTCCTAAGAGAATGAATGACGAATTAGTATGCTTCATTAATATGTCAAACACACGTTATATTATTTATTAGTGTAGACTTACCGTAAAGAGCTACTTGAGTGTATTCTTTGTGCATGTTCTTGTATTTAAGGACCAAACTATAATCAGTGTAATTGGTCTCCACTATTGTGATGTCTTTTGTTATCTTGTGCCCTTAAAATGACAAAAGGTCAGATGTATCATGTTATTAATTTAAAGTTAATGGATCCATCCTGTCATAAAAGGTGCTTATAGTAAAATTGAAGTAAATAACTTTTATAAAGTATTAAGGCTAAATCCAGTATTAGACCGGGTAGTTTAAGGTAACAATCACATGTAACCACTTTGTTTCAGTGTAAGTAATTCAGTTCTATTTGCACTACATTCTACTTAATATTCTGTATTTAATAACTGAGAAGCAATCTCTTATTTTTCTTGTAGGCTGATGAATGAGTGGACTTAAATGTATTTAAACATGTTTGACATTTGCTAATGTCAAATCTCCCATTTCACACAGTTCTGAGTGTGAATAAAGACAGCATTTGATAAGAAACGATCACAAAGATGTGTGAGAGAGGAAACAAGAGCTTACTTTTGCTGAAGTAAGTGAATTCTCCAGGAACATCTGTCTTCTCATATGAATAAACACTGATGGAGCATCCATCTGGTCTGTTAGTTAAATATATACAGACTGTTAGCACAGAGCTCAAATATTTTGGTTAAATGTTTTTTCCCATCACAATATGTTCCCCCTTTTGTTATTCGAGATGGTGTGATAATGTGAATATGGAACAATATCCTATCTAGAATTCAGCACCTTATGCTCCACATGGTCAGATTCACATTTCCATTGTCATCTGGCACCAGAAGGCCTTTAGAAACCTTCAGATAGTTTTTGAACCTTGCAAATAACGGTGACTCATCTGCAAGTCCAATCCGGTACCATTCACCTGCGAACTGACAGTAAATGTAGTAAATATGGTTAGCAGTTTACTAAAGGCCCCCAAGGGCTCTGTAGTACCAGGTGTTTTGTTAATTACTGTTATTGAAAAAAATACAGTAGTTTGAAAAATAATCTGCAGGTATTTCACAATTTGTTAACAACATAAGTTAACCATGAACTAACAATGAAAAATTATTCAAACCATTAAAACCAAAAGTAATATCTGTCAATATTATTTAATGGACCAGAGCTAACATGAACTATCAATGAACGGTTGTACAACAGTTGAATATTTTCTAAAACAATGTAATGTGGCACAAATAGAAGCTGACACCTCAACGTTTATTTTGTTCTTTCTGTGAAAACAGCTAACTCATTTGACCAATTAAAGCAGGAATTATGAATAGTCTTAAAATCACTGCATCTGTTTAATATTGAACAACTTTGATTCTCCTTCTTGTGTAGAAATAAAAGCTGATGAACTATGCCCTGTTCTTTAAGTAAACTATGGTGATGTGTGACACTGATATCCGCCTCTTCACTGTTTGAATTTGAACTTTTGAACACGTTATATAAACATACATATTCACTTGAAATGCCTCTGCTGTTAAATCAAAAACATGAATTCAATGCTAACAGTAATTCAAAACTACTTACCCCCAAAATCTATTAAAGCACAACCCAAACAATTGAAAACTCATACTCACTTTCTCCACATCAAAGTTGGGCTGAGGTTCAATAACAAGCTGTGTGTTGAAACCATGTGTCCCCAAAATCATACAAAGCAAAAGCACAAATCCCAGAGTCATGCTGAAAGTTCAAACACTTCTTATGCTGTATAGAAAAGTGAGGAACACAAAACTAATGGCATATCAGAGAAGCAATGGGGAAACTGCTGGGTTCATATTTGCCAACAACAAGGGAATGTTTGTGGAGGACAGGAGCCCGGCCCCTTACACACAATGCATGTGTACTTCAGTTAACCACAGACCAGCAATACAGACTTTTAAAACAGTACAATTTTAGTTTGCTGGAGTGATTTATGAAATACATTCTTGAAGGTATAATACACAGAGAACCAAGACGATTACAAACATGTTTTTCAGACATTCCACTGGTGCGTAATTACAGACAAAAACAGACAGTTAAAAACATTGCACATGTGACACTTTCCACATTATGCTTTTTAAAACATTCTTTGAACAATTGTGCATGAAATATCCCTCAGCGGGCTGTGAGGGTAGGATGACCCTGGACTTTGACTTAAATTGGCCCAACACAAACGTTACGACACCATTCTCCACAAAAATCACTATTACTCTAGTGTACACTTAAGCCTGAAGAGTTCAATTCAACAGAGATGAAAAAATGACTGAATACGTCTGAAAAGATCTCATCTCACAACAGCGCTGTATGTTGTCACACTGTCCACGAGGCTATCGGCGCTGACATTGCTGTTCTTCTTCTTCTTCTTATTCCACTCTAGGATTCAATGGCAGCCCATAGAACTGCTTGCAGAAAAGGTATGGAATTTGGCACACAGATATAGGACAGTCTCAACATTAAAGTGATAGTTCACCAAAAAAATTATATTCAGTCATTAATTACTCGCCCTCATGTCGTTCCAAACCTGTAAGACCTTTGTTCATCTTTAGAGCACAAATTAAGATATTGTTTATTAAATCTGAGAGCTTTGCCCTCCATAGACAGCAAGGGATTTACCTCTCTCAAAGCACAGAAACGCAGTAAGGATATTGGAAAAACATTCCTTGTGACATCAGTGGTTCAACCGTAATTTTTCAGAAGCTATGAGTAAACTTGCTATAGAACAACATGAGGCTATGGAATTAATGAGATCATTTAAATGTTTAGGTGAACTTTAACCCTAGCATTGAAAGTTTGGAGTTCACACTGCAGAATTTTAACCACGATTTTTACTCGCCGACAGGTTTTGCAAAATTGCCGACAGATGCACGATATCGGAGACAAATCGGTGCTCGTTCCCGCCAGTGATAATCACGCAGTGTGAATGATCAAAAACGCGAACTGATAGAATCGTAGATGCATTGCATTTGTACGTTTGCCCACTGACAAAGAAATGATCAGTCTATAATTTTAAGTAGGTTTATTTTTAACAGTGAGAAAAAATAACAAAACAATCCCATCAATTATAAATGGATTTGTATTTTAATGAGTAAAATAAGTATTTGACCCCTTCGCAAAACATGACTTCGTACTTAGTACTACAAAACCCTTGTTGGCAATCACAGAGGTCAGACGTTTCTTGTAGTAAACCACCAGTTTTGCACACATCTTTGCAGATCCTCTCCAATCCATTAAGGTTTCGAGGCTGACGTTTGGCAACTCGAACCTTCAGCTCCATCCTCAGATTTTCTATGGGATTAAGGTCTGGAGGCTGGCTAGGCCACTAATGTGCTTCTGGAGCCTCTCCTTTGTTGCCTGGGCGGTGTGTTTAAGGTCATTGTCATGCTGGAATACCCATCCACGAGCCCTGGCTGGCTTCAACGCACTGTCTTTGACGGTACATGGCCCTGTCCATTGACCCCTGTCACCTTAGCAGAAAAACACCCCCAAAGCATAATGTGTCCACCTCCATGTTTGACGGTGGGGATGGTGTTCTTGGGGTCATAGGCAGCATTCCTCCTCCTCCAAACACGGCGAGTTGAGTTGATGCCAAAGAGCTGGATTTTGGTCTCATCTGACCACAACACTATCACCCAGTTCTCCTCTGAATCATTGGCAAACATTAGACGGGCATGTACATGTGCTTTCTTGAGCAGGGGGACGTTGTTTCAATCCCTTTAAGAGAGTGCTCCTAATCTCAGCTCCTTACCTGTATAAAATACACATGGGAGTCAGAAATCTTGCTGATTGATAGGGGATCAAATACTTATTTCACTCATTAAAATGCAAATCAATTTATAACTTTTTTTTTTTAATTGGTTTTCTGTATTTTTGTTGTTATGTCTTACTGTTAAAATAAACCTACCATTAAAATTAGACTGATCATTTCTTTGTCAGTGGGCAAATGTACCAAATCAGCAGGGGATCAAATAATTTTTCTCCACTGTAGTCGTGCAGTGCAAAACTTTGAAAATCGTGCAGTGTGAACTTGGCAAACCCTCTAGTCTAGTGCCATTAACAGCTCAAAGTTGCACTCATGTTTATGAACCGTAAAGTTTAGAAGCAAAAAAACCCTCTGACTCCTGGTCTAATGCAGAGTCAAATGCACACCAAAATGTAAATATCCACAATCTTTAATTATTCAAAAAACCTACTTTTTACAAATCGCCCCAAAATGGCTTGTCTGATTTTCACCACAATTGGCTCAGATCATCTTTAGACCATGCAGGCAAAAAGTTATGAAATTCAGGTTAATTTGTCAAACCTTTCTCGATTAACATGTGAACAAATTTGACGAAGAGCACGCCAAAATGGACTTGAGGCTATATCTCTGCAGTATTTAAACCAAATGTGTTGTGTGTTTTGCCTATAACTCCTGAAAAATCACAAGACTGGTCTCTTTTGACTCTGTGTGATATTCCGAGTCTAATGAATTTCAACCCAGGTGAGCCATTTTGGATGTCGGCCATTTAGAATTTTGCTATAAAATGGTGTATTTTACAAACGCATTGGCGTATTATAATGCACTTCGTTATGCGTCTTTGGCACTATGACCTGACAGTACTCACAAAGTTTTGGAACAGTGCCACCTTGTAGTCAAAAGCTATAATGAAATTTCCACAAAACGCTAGTAACTTTTGATTAAATTAGCTTATTGTAAAGAAACTGGTCTCAATATATTCTTTAGGTCACATCAAGAACATAGATACCAATTTAACCATAGTTTGCCCAAACTTCCTTCTCTGCCGTTTTTTTTTTTTTTTTTTAAAGATCTTATCTGATTTTTACAGAATTTGACTTCAAATTCATCTGCAGATTTGCCAACAAAATGTTATGGATTTCTTGTTGATAGCCAAAACCATTTTTATAAATATTGTTAGCATGATGCCAAGCTGCATCTCCAAAGCTTTGGCATATTGACATCAGTTTTTGTCATTGTCATCTCACACTGACCACACCACATCAATTTTGGTAACAGCGCTACCTATTGGACAAAAAGTGATTAACCATTAATATGAAGTCATTAACCATTAATAAAGAAATAAAAAATGGCAAAAGCTTAGAAACAGTTTAGCCTCTGCCACCTATTAGTCAAAATTGGTAACCCAATAAATCATATTACTAATGATTGAATTTCACCCGACAGTACTCAAAAGTTTTGGAACAGTGCCACCTTGTAGTCAAAAGCTATAATGAAATTTCCACAAAACGCTAGTAACTTTTGATTAAATTAGCTTATTGTAAAGAAACTGGTCTCAATATGTTCTTTAGGTCACATCAAGCACATAGATACCAATTTAGCCATAGTTTGCCCAAACTTCCTTCTCTGACGTTTTTTTTTTTTTAAAGATCTTATCTGATTTTTACAGAATTTGACTTCAAATTCATCTGCAGATTTGCCGACAAAATTTTATGGATTTCTTGTTGATAGCCAAAACCATTTTTATAAATATTGTTAGCATGATGCCAAACTGCATCTCTGCAAAGCTTTGGCATATTGACATCAGTTTTTGTCATTGTCCTCTCACACTGACCACACCACATCAATTTTGGTAACAGCGCTACCTATTGGACAAAAAGTGATTAACCATGAATATGAAGCCATTAACCATTAATAAAGAAATAAAAAATGGCAAAAGTTTAGCCTCTGCCACCTATTAGTCAAAATTGGTAACCCAATAAATCATATTACTAATGATTGAGTTTGAGTAAAATAATTCTGATTGTTGCCTCTGGTCTTGTGCTCCCTGCCATGCTTGCTCCTCATTCTGAGAACTTGAAAGTAAATACAGCAGCTAGCTTTTTATATTATGTATAACCATTATCTAGTAAAATACGGCACACATTTTGATCAATGTAATTTATTAGGAAAAATAGTAGTCACGTGATGTATATCTAGAATGTTGGGATTGTTCATTTTATCTGCATTCATCGGCATATTAGGAATACAGTTGTAGACAATTTAAATAAACTTGTATTTGGCACATCCCTGTCATATTTTACCGATTCAGGGCCACAATTTATCATATGACTACACCTTTGAGACTTCAGTTTAATTTTGCTCACTTTCTGAATGAAGCAAACAATAGAGTTCTTTAGTAACAATGCATTTTAAATTAATTAGTATTAATATCATATTTGGTTCAACTTCTTTGTTAAACACAAAAAAGTAGTATGTTATAACAGGAAATAAAGAAGTTTGCAGTCACCAATGAAGTTCATTAAGCACAGCTTATTTGTAACAATATCAATATTACGATGAGTCTCATTTTAAATTCAACATTTCATATTATAATCTTTTTGAGATTGAATGATTCTAATTAAAATGTAACCCAAGTTAATGTCTTGATGTAGAGGACATTGCTGAGAAACTGCAAACTAAAGAATCTTATATAAACTCTGCAGGGAATAGGTGTTAATGCACATTATATTCAGATAAAAATAAAATACTGCTTTCCTACAACCTGCATAAAAGTTTACAATTATTTTACATCATGTCTCATTTTTAGATTCAACTGTAAAAAAACAAGTCATTAAATTCTTGAGCACTGCCTGAAAGCATGTCACATCAGCCACTATTTGTGCTAATTCAATGACAAATCACATTAGAAAGTATCAAACACATTTTTACTTTTACATTATATTAGCAATGCAACTAGATTGTTTGAAATGTTGGTATTTTCACTGAGGAAAAAAAAACGTCTAGCGCTGATAAGTCCCCTTAAAACTGGCTTGGATCTCCTCCAGAGTTTTGCCTTTGGTCTCAGGGACAAAAACAGCAGTGAAGATGACATTGAGAGCACAGAATCCAGAGAACATCCAGAACGTCCCTGCGCTGGTTATGGCATCCTAAAAGAAACATAATTGATCCTGTATTAGACCTTTTTGTTAAACCTAGACATGTTCAAGGGAAATACATGACGGTCAGCTCACCATGAGGTTCTGGAAGGTCTTGGTGATAATGAAGGCACAGGTCCAGTTGGTAAGCACACACAGAGCACTGCCCAATCCCCTCACTCGGGTAGGAAAAATCTCAGACATCACCAGCCAAGGAGTAGGACCCCAACCAAGAGCAAAACCTGATTAACACATGTGTGATAGTATGCAGTTCAATTACTGACACTTTTCAATTACGACAATGTTGGATTAGTTTTAGCATGTTAATCGATATGACCAGTGTTGGACAGTAATGCGTAATTTTGATTACTTTTTTAGTAACGGAGTAATTTAATGCATTATCATTTCCAAAATAGTAATTAGATTATAGTTCCAAGCCGAGGTCTCTGTGCGTTACATCATTTCCGAGTCTGACAGAATGCAGTGCATTGTTTTATCACTAGAGGGAGGAGCACACGCCACATCCTCGATCGGAAACCTACTTCGGTTAAGAACTTGCGAGGCGGATACGACCAACGAAAACAAATACAGCATGCGTTCTGTAGCTGGAAATACAATCACTGTTACAATCACAAACAAAATGAACTTAACGTCGATTAAACTCTTACCATGTATGCGGTTGTAGGCTAGAAGAAGCTGAAAATGTTCTCTTTATATTTGAACTAAATTGAGTTGGACAACGACACTATTGTCTTCTGTGGAGCTGCTTATAGCAGAACTGAACTTGTTTCATAATTAAATGAACTTTGCAACATTAACAGTTATTGAACTGAACAGAAGCAACACTGAACTAAATTGAGTTGAATAATAACACTCTTCAGTAGAGCTGCTCAAATTGAAGTCGCTTCTTAATTGATGAATTTTAAATGAACCCTTATTTTTCTGTTTATTACGGCAAAGCTGCTTTTATACCATCTGTATTGTATAAAGTGTTATATAAATAAATGTAACTTGACCACATTCAGCAGGAAATCTTAATACAGTTGCTAAACACTGCTTGTTTTATGGTAAGTTTCAGTGAAATACATTTGTCTAACCTGCAATGAAAAGGCCCATGCTTCCCACGGCCAGCCAGGCCAGGTCTGTCGGAGGCTGCTCTGCCAGAGAACCCTGGGCGTCTGTTAGTACACTCGTCAGTGAGGAGTTATTATGCATCACAGTCAACTTGAAATATACTCCAAACACTGCTTCACTAACACACATGATGACACCTTGTGGGGACACACACAAAATTAAGGACAATCCATTTTTAGTCTTTTTTTTCTTTCCCAAAAACAGTAGTGCAACTGGTAACACTTAAAGCCTTTATGTATAATGCATTACAAAGGGTATAATAATGTGTTAAAATGATTCATAATGTGCATTGTAATACATTATATCTAGTCATAAATAATTTAAACCAAATTTAAAATGAGTAGTGTAACAATGAATTTATGTGACAAAATGTATTTGCTGTGGTTACAATTATTCATTAGATTGTACAATGCATTATAAGGTGTATTAAAAGGCATAATTAATGCATTAAAACTACTTTTATAATACATTATACATAAAGGCTTTAAGCAAAGTGCTACAGTGCAAATATATCAATTTATTAATGATGTTTCTACCTGACAATATAAGGAGAACTTTCCGCCCAGCCTTGTCCATGATAGCAGCAGCAATTGCAGTGAAGACCACCTGTGTGGCTGCAACAATGACAGTGGCCACATCGCTGCTCTGTGGCGGAAAATAACGAATATTACAATGTGCATTTAGCATAAATAAAGCTGATTGAATGAATGAACTTCATTAACAAAACTCACTTTGGAATGGGCCTGCTCGAAGATTGTCTCTGCGTAAAACATGATGGCATTAATGCCGGTTAATTGCTGGAGAAGCATCATCATAATGCCTATGCCTAAAGGCTTAAAGACACCAGGGTCCTTTAGATCCGCCAGACTGAAGCTTTGCTCCTGTAATCAATCAAATGTCAACCTTAGTGACTTGTATTCAGCTGTACACAGAATTTCATTTATTTATTACATTCAAAAAAGATTCAGAAATGTGAGGAAAACTGAAAGGTTGGTAACACCCACATTTAATCATTCAATTAACCCAAAAATCCTAATTCTGTCATCAATCAAGCCAAGATTGGCTTGATGTCGCTCCTCTACGAA